>JARNGD010000044.1:0-222796 GCA_031001845.1 Achaetomiella virescens
TTCTCGACCAAGGGGAACCCTGACAACCCGGAGAACTATCAATGTTTTTGGTGTAAAAACCATGAACGCCTTGATTGCGATGGATCTCAAGCTGCAGCTGAACCCACCACTGGCCTCTTAACAAGGCCAAGGCGCGGGCAGGCGACAGTGCTACCGAGGTCCGCGTTGTCGGACATGTTTCCTCGGCCTACACACGGCGAAGGTCGGCAACACCAGACAGACAAATGTTTTAACGTCAACGGCCGACCTTGCGGCTTGCCACAGTTTGCCAAGGTCTTCAACGAGGTCTATCGGTCCTACAACGCTTCTCAGTCGCCCTTTATCTTCGCCGACATCCAGCTCGATACTCACCTGAATGACGTCAATGTCAGCCCGGATAAGCGGACATTCTGCTGCATGACCAAGGCAGATGCTTGACAACCTAAGAGAGTCACTGGTCGAGCTCTTCGAGACGCAGGATGTCCACCATTCCCATATCCCAAGCCGCGGGGCTGAAGCAAACACCATTCAGACGCCTGTCCCCGTCCGCTTGGGGAAGCTTACTTCAGATCAGTCCACAGCAGGCTGCTACTGTGGGATCACAGCGCAGTCGGAATCCAGTTCGCCGACCCGTTGTAGGAAGCCGGCTGAGGATGAGGATGGCGAGGAAAGCGTAGTTCAAGGAGGTGTCAGGAGAGAATGACGGGGCGGAAAGGAGGACAATGGGCCGCGGCGAGCGCTCAGATGTCTAGACAACATTCGTGTCCTTTGCAAAGCGTGACTCTCTCCTCACGCTGGCTTGCGAAGACCCCTGGTGGCAACGATCATCCGGAGATAATGGCTCCCAACACCCAACAACAAACAAAAGAGGCTGGTCAAAATGGGAAACCGGGGCCAAGCTCAGCAGTGCAGAAGTTTCTCGCTCGCCGAGCCCTGAGGCTGGAGAGCAGATGTCGCCGGATCAGAATACCACGGTCGAGACGACCACAACCAAGCCGGAACAGCATCGAGCAGCGACAAACGAGAGACAGCGATGCCCGCCATTGTTCCTCCATCCCAACCCCCAGGTTTGAGACTCGGACCTCAAGCACCTCCCGGCCGTTCAAGCGGTCCGCCCCGGAAGTAGCCACCATTACGATTGGGATCACACAGTGACAAGCTTAATTGGAAACCCAACCAAAAGGTTCAGAGTGGACGAGCGCCAAAAGGGATGAAATCCACAGGTTTCAGTAAAATTGGAGAACGAGCGCGCCCTTGCCATCTTTTGGCGGACGACTCTCCCAGTTATTCTCCGCCTCATCGCGCCCAGACGAAGGAGGTCTGGGTACCAAAATTAGGGCTGTGGCGGAGGAGGTGGACGACAATATGGAAGTTGTTGACGAGAAAGGCAAAGCAGAACTGGACGAAGAAGAGGAAGAGGGAGAGGATTCTCTTTTCGTGTCTCAGAGACAGGATGACGGGAATGATTGATGACCTCGGTGAGGCTGAAGCTTGAAGGCGAGCAGCTCCATCACCATCTCGAAGTCCGGAAGTCGTGAGCAATGCAGACGATCCCGTGGCGCCTGTGGCGCACTCACCATCTTGCCATGGCGACCATGCTGAGGATGACGATGACGAGTACATTGATGAAGCCGAGAAGAAGGCTCGAGAAGACAAAAAGGTCCAGGCGATGATCGACGCAGCCGAAGCTGCCGCCGAGCCGACCGAAGAAGGCGAAAAGCGGTCGAATATGTTTGTCAAGGCGCGGCCGAAACGCAAAGACATGACTCTCAACCTTGTCCAGCAGATCAAGATTAGCAGTGATGAGATCCAACAACGCCTCACAGCGCTCACCAACCGCCTGCCTCAGCCGCGCTCCAAAACCTCAGAAACCGAATCCACAGACGGCCTCGAAGCAACCGACGCCGAAGAAAAGCTTTCGCTCAAAATCTCCAAATCCGACTTCGCCAAGATGCGCATCATCGGCCAATTCAACCTAGCTTCATCCTCGCCGTGCGCGAAGCCGCCTCCCCGTCCTCTTCCTCCTCCCCAAAATCACAGACCGCCTCCCAAGCCGACGACGAGCTCTTCATAATCGACCAGCACGCCTCCGATGAAAAATACAACTTCGAGCGCCTCCAATCCACAATCACCGTCCAATCCCAGCGCCTCGTCCAGCCCAAAACCCTCGACCTGACCGCGCTCGAAGAGGAAATCATCCTCGAGCACCTCCCAGCCCTCGAGCGCAACGGCTTCTCAGTCCGCGTCGACACCTCGGGCTCCAAACCCGTCGGCTCGCGCGTGCAGCTGCTCAGCCTCCCGCTCAGCCGCGAGACAACCTTCGACCTTTCCGACCTGGAGGAGCTGATCTTCCTGCTGGCCGACAACCCCACCTCAAGCGCGACGACGGTGCCGCGGCCGAGCAAGGTGCGCAAGATGTTCGCCATGCGCGCGTGCAGGAGCAGCATCATGATTGGGCGGGCGCTGTCGCAGAGGCAGATGGAGAAGGTGGTCAGGCATATGGGCGAGATGGAGAAGCCGTGGAACTGTCCGCATGGCAGGCCGACGATGAGGCATCTGTGCGGGCTTGGGGCTGCGTGGGATGAGAGGCAGTGGGCGGAAGGAGATGGGTTTGACGGAAAGGGGGAGGACGGATTGGGCAGGTTGGGCGAGAGAGAGGAGAGATGAGGAATGAGGTCGTGTTTAGTTGTCGTTGGTATCCATATGCATATTGCTGTTGCTGTGGTATGTGCTGTGAATAGACACATTTTTGGGCAGTGGAGTAACCAGACTACTTTCAAATAGGACTCACAACGATCATTGCTGTTTGGTCTATCTAAGGGTCTACGACTATCAGATCTCTTTTCCATCACAGTGTCCAACTCCCATTACTTTGGCTCTTTAAAGCCTCTCTTGAAACTCACGCAACCTCTCCTCTACCCTCACACCATTCCATGTCTCTCGTCCTTCCTCGTCCACCCCCAGTAACGGAAATCCAACTTGCTCAATCGCAAAACTCGCCGCCACATGTCCCCAGGCACAGGCCTCCTCAATCGACTTCCCCCTCGCCAGCGCCACTGCCAGGCCTCCTAGGAACGTATTAACCCCCGCCCGTAGGATCGACCACCTTCTCATCCGCCTCGTCCTCCCGCCCACTCCCCTTCCCATAATATGCCGGCACCCATTTCTCCAACCCCGGATCGATCTCAATCTCCTCCCTCGCGACGCACCCCCTCCTCATCCTGCAGGAGCCCCGCAAAAAGCGCCTCCATATCCGTATCCGGCCTCAGCCCGCCTCTCACATATTCCTTCTTCTTCTTCTTCTTTACGGCTTCTGCACCACCAGCCCCGACACCCGCCGTCTTCTTCCGGCCCCCATTCCTCGCCACATAACACCCCTTCTCGCCCGCCCTGACCACCAGCGTGTAGCTCTGTAGCGGCATGCTCGCAAGCATGCTCGCAGCCGCGCTCCACCGCCTCGGCGCTCACCTCCCCCGTCTCGGGTCCAGCCCGTCGCCGCCTAGGAACCCAGCCAGCTCGGCGTGGTTCGGCGAGCAGACGTCGACGAGCGGCAGGGTGTTGGTGCAGTTGAGCAGCTGGTCCGGCACGCACAGGTCCGGGACGGGCTCCCAGATGATCAGCGGGCGGGCGTACGCCTCGCACGCCGGGTCGTGGGGCGGCGGCGAGGCCAAGTAGCCTCCCGGCGGCGGGACAGGATGGAGCCGACGAGCTCCTGGCAGCGCAGCGGGCTGCAGATGAGGTGGATCGCCTTGGCCTGGAGGAGCGGCCCGGTGAGGTCTGCCGCGGCGAGGCGCTTCTTCGGGTGGTGTAGCGGAAGGCGCGGCGCTGCGAGGTGTCGGTGTAGCCGTTCCAGCCACGGGTTGTGAGGCGCGAGGGATCGTGGCGGAAGAGAGCGGGACGTTTGCCAGGTGTTGATTTGGGCGGTGATGGAGTCCGGGAAGTCGGAGCCCTGGTCGACTATCCAGCCGATGGTTTTGGAGAGCGCGGGGGCAGGGAGAAGAGCCGCGCGCCGAGGGCGGAGTAGGAGCCAGCGCCTCCGAGGATGTCGTAGACTGGTGGTTTGGGAGGGAGGAACTCAATTTCATCTGGAACGTTGTTTAGTTTGGATGTGATGGTATGTAGGGTGGTTGTTGCTTGTGCGGCATCCTACTTGAAGGGTGGGTGGTGATACTGCACGCCGCTCCACTCCTCTCACACAACTTCATGAAGCATCACAAGCACATACCAATGATAAACATGCCCAAAGTGACAAAGTCGATTTCTTGGGTTTCGGGGATACCTTCAGGCCCCTCGCCCGGCCCCGCTCCGGCCCCATTCCGGTCTTCACGGGCCAGATCCGGTCCGGTGTACGGAGCCGTACCCGCATGCAACACCATGGCGGTGGCTGAAGTGTTCTTGGCGCAGTAGACGTGTCAATTATTTGAGCACGTTGAGGAAATAGCAAGTGAGAGAACTAAGATGAGAGTGGTATTTTCCCCGGGCAAGGGTCAAGTCCTGAGCGAGCAGCAGCACGCACCAGAAGAGAACAAAGAAGAAAAGCAATGCGAGCAGGATGTTGTCCAACGTCCACGCCCAGCTGAAACAGCGGTTTTGAGGCTGGATCTTCAGTGGCTGTTAAGCTGGGCGGCAGATGCTCGATTGGGAGCCATGCATGAGATGGGCAGATCTGGCAGCAGGAACATTTTCTGCAGGGGAGTTTTGAGGTGCGACCTCAGCTAGGGTAAGATAACTAAGGAAAGCTCCGCTGTTCACTCGATGTCGGTCCAAGCTCCAAGTCGGCTGAGAGACACAAGATCCTATTCCAGCAACTGGAAGTCTAAATTATCTATGTAGTGCCACTAAGTGATAAAAGGATGGAGCCAGACGCCAAAAAACCATGCCACCCACCTGAATGAATGTGGAAGGCAGAAAGGGAGTGCCTGCAGTAACGAAGTCCCCAGATTGCAGCCTGACCTTACAGTAGGTATTACGTAGGCCTTGGCAGCAACTGAGCGAGCCATGGGACGCCCCACAGGCCCCCTGTCGGAGCTTGTTGAATGGAAGCCGTTCGATGCAGCATCAGGGGTGTCTCATCGACGTCGTTGTTTTCTCGCGGGCCCCTACGCCTTCACTATTTCCCAAATCTTGTCGCCTGATTTCACTGCCTACCACGCAACGGCGACCATCCATCCAGAGCCGGCTCTGTAGGCACCCACTCAATAACCCCCCACATAAAGGCTCCGCGTCTCCCCGGTGTCCACACTCGCCGCCGAGACCGACCCCCTCGAACGCGGCATCGACATCTCCTGTTGCGCCCGAGTCTCCGTAATTCGCTGCCCGCGCCCGGCCGCCCAACATGGCGTCCAATTCCATGCACAACTTGACCACGCTGATTAAAAGGCGCGTTCATTCCCCACTCCGTTCTCGTGTCCAGTCGGCGCTACATCTTCCGACGCAACCAGCACAGTTGGGTGCTGACTGAGTACACCAGGCTCGAGGCTGCAACCTCCCGCCTTGAGGATATTGCCCAGTCCTCTCTCGAGCTCCCCCAGATCGCTCAGGGTTTCCAGCAAGCAGTCGCCTCGCCCCAACCTCCCGCGCCGTCACTGCCCGCGACTGCCCCAGCCGGCGCCGCCGCCTCAGGAGTCCCGTCAAGCCCGATCCCGCCGCCGACCGCTATCAGACACTCCGCCCCCCCCCCTCCGCCTGCGCCTGCGCCTGCGCCTGCCACCGAGCCCGTGCCGGAGGAAGTCGAAGAGTTTGACACCCTGATTAGCCAATCGCTCGGAAACTGGGTCAAGCTCAGCAATGACCTGGGAGGTCTCGTGGCCGAGCAGGCCGCCAAGGTGGTCGAGGCGTTCAAGGAGCAGCGCAAATTTCTGCTTATCACGACCAAGGCGAAGAAGCCCGACATGAACGGCGCCGACATGTCCGTGTTCCAGGACCTCGTCAAGCCCCTCGGCACCCTCATAAATGCCATCGGCAGCATCAAGGATGCCAACCGCGGCAAGCCCCAGTACGACAACCTGGTCACAGTCGCCGAGGGCATCATGGCCCTGGCCTGGGACGGTCGAGCCGAAGCCGTTCAAGCATGTTGAGGAGATGTTTTTCGTCTGCGCAGTTCTGGGGTAACAAGATCCTGACGGCGAACAAGAACAAGTGAGCCGCGCAAACAAGCAAGGGCTACTGATGACGTGTGCTGACTATGAGAAACAGGACGCTCAGCAGGTCGAATGGTCAAAGCTTACTATCAGGTCTTCCGCGACCTCACCGACTACGTCAAGACCTACTACCCCAATGGCGTCACATGGAACCCCAAGGGCATGCCCGCTGCCGAAGCCGCCAAGTTGGTATCCGCTGGGCCATCTGCCTCGGCAGCCCCAGCATCGCCCGCACCCGCAGCCGGCGGCGCAACCCCCCCTCCCCCCCCTCCGCCGGGTCCGCCGCCGGTCCTCAAAATCAACGAGCAGAAGGCCGAGCCGACACCCGCGGGCGGCTTCGGCGCCGTCTTCTCGGAGCTCAACAAGGGAGAGGCGGTCACCAAGGGCCTGAGGAAGGTGGACAAGTCCGAAATGACACACAAGAACCCGTCTCTTCGCGCCGGCTCCACCGTGCCCGAGGGCGGCGCCGCGGTGCGCGGTAAGAGCCCGGCGCCCGGCAAGAAGCCGAAGCCGGAAAGCATGCGGGTCAAGAAGCCGCCCAAGAAGGAGCTGGAGGGTAACAAGTGGACTATCGTACGCACCCCCTATTTTCCCACGGGTTCAACTTTTTTTTTTTTTTTTTTTCTTTTTCTCCAATAATACTAACCTTGGCGCTCCCAGGAAAACTACGACAAGGAACCCGCGCCCATCACGCTCGAGGTCTCCCTCTCGCACTCTATCCTCATCTCCAAGTGTTCCAACACGACCATCATCCTCAAGGGCAAGGCCAACGCGGTCACAATCGAGAACACCAACCGCCTCTCCCTCGTCGTCGAGTCGCTCGTCTCCACTGTCGACGTTGTCAAGTCCCAGAACTTTGCCCTGCAGGTCATGGACGGCGAGACCATTCCGACGGTGCTCATGGACCAGGTCGACGGCGCCCAGATCTATCTCAGCAAGGAGAGCTCCGGGACGAGGATCTACTCGAGCAAGTCGGCGAGCATCAACCTGAATGTCATCACAGGCGAGGACGAGGACTACAAGGAGATTCCGCTGCCGAGCCAGATCTGCTCGTGGTTTGAGGAGGAGAAGGGGGATGTGGTTAACGAGATCGTTTCGCATGCTGGTTAGATGAGGTTGAGGGGTGCGTTGTTGGGTAAAGGGAGTTTGGATGTGCGGAGTAGAATAGGGAGGGAGCGAGCAGCAAGGTATTCATTGAAACGGGGTTGGTCGCTTGTTGCTGTTTGGTGTAGATGTTGGTTTAGTAGTAGAGCAGTATGCGTAAGAAGTAGACGATTCTGCTGCCTTGCATTCCTCCAGTGTTGATCCCCATACGGGCTTGATCGAAGGGACGTCGACACGGCAGCAGAAGTCACAGCGGCATCGTATGGACTTTACAATAATAAGATACAAGAGCTACACCATCGGTCTATCTACGCTATGCCAAACACACAGAGACAGACAACAAACAGAGCTCTAGAAGTGATAATAACGATGCATGCATGCTCCCGCAGAAAACGTCCTCGCTAACTGATATGAACCGACGTGACGACAATGTCCACTCCTTTTTGAAGATGCCAGACACTATCCAAGGAGAAATACAGGTTGGTGAAAAGGCCCGGATGTTTTTAAATCTTGGCCTTGGGCGCCTCGAGCGTGGGCATCAGCATGTCGCGCATCTCGCCCGCGGCCTCGCTAAGGTAGAAGCTCATCTTGTCGCTGCCGAGACCCTTGGAGACGATGTTGAAGTTGATGCTGCACGAAACGAAATTAGCCAATGCCCTACAACTGAACAAAAATGAGAGAGATATATACCTGTTCTCGTTAATCATATAAGCAATGCCAAAGCCCTCATCAATAACCTGGCTCCAGCCGTAGCCGTTGAAGTACTCGGAGCTCAGCTGGCTGGTGGACAGGTACCACGAGCTGGAGTAGGCGTAGGCGGGGTCCTTGTACAAGGCGGGCAGCTCCTGGCCGGGCTCGAGCAGGCGCTTGAGGCCGAACAGGGGCGATCGACGCCCTTGCCGTCCGAGGCAGCCGAGATGTATTCGAGGTGGGCATCAATGGCCTTGCGGAAGAGGGCGACGCGGGCATTGTTGTCGAGCGACTCGTCGGCCATAGCCTTGCACAGCCGGCGACGCTGTCCTCGGACACGGTTCGGCACGTCTCAGTCCGGCCGAGCTGGAAGCGGCGGGTCGCGGCCGATTCGTAGGTCGGGCGGTTCTTGCCGTACATCTTGAAGTACGCCAGCTGGATAATCATCTGCACATAGGCGTCGGGCGAGCACTTGAACTTCTTGATGAGGCCCTTGCCATAGCCCTGGTACGCCTGAACGGCGAGCTGGTGCTGCCCAATGACGTTGTTGAAGTCGGTGACGGCGCGGTCGATCTCGGCCTGCACCTCCTTTGTGACGACGAACCTGACCGGCTGCGGTTCAGGCAAGTTGGAGCGGACGGACGGGTCGGAAAAGTTAAGCTTGTTGTTGAAGATAACCTCGTTGACGTAGTCGTTGAGGCGGTGGGTCGGGGTGCCATCCATCATGCTGTGCTCGCCCATGAAGCCGGCGGTGCCGTTGTCGTTGATGATGAACTGCAGCGGCTTGTCATACCAGCGGTTCTGGCCGTCGCCGTGCCAGTAGGCGTGGCGCGTTCCTCGAGGTCACCGCTTGGCGTCGTCGAGGCAGACGACGAACGAGGCGGACTCGATCGCCTCGAGCGCATTGGCGTTCTTGGGGTCGGCAGCGAGCAGGATGGCGCGCGCATCGGTCCACACATCGCGGTTCTCCGACGTCAGGGCGCCGACGGCGGGGGCGCGCTCACCAGCCAGGTCGTACACGCGGCGGAAGGCCTGCTCGAGCTCCGAGGTGTTGAGAGCTTGCCATCAACCTCGTGGGCGATCTTAAAGAAGTGGTTCTTCCGGATCACCAGGATGTGCTTGTTCTTGGTGTGGTCGAACTTGACTGGATAGTCGGCGGGCTTGGCGGCGACGCGGCTGGCGTTGAACATCCACTTGTAGCTGTCCATGCAAATGGGCAGCTTCTTCATGTACTCGGGCTCGAGGGTGCCCATGTCGACCTGCTTCTTGAACTCGAGGGCGGCGGTCGTGATGGCGGCGGCACGCTTGGCCGGGTCCCGCCGCCTCCGGTCGTCGCGGTGCGAGTAGAAGTAGCTGACGTAGGGCACAACGGGGTCGCGGTAGCTGAGGTAGGCCGCATCGTTCCACCACTCGTACATCCAGTTCTTGATCTTGGGGTCCTCCCGGCGAGCGACCAGCTTCTCCTGCAGCTTCCGGCCGGGGCCGTTGGGGGAAATGAACTCCTGCACGGCCTTGGTGCTGGCCTCGAGCTCAGCGGGTGTGAGCAGCGGCTTGAGCGACTTGAGATAGCGCGCGGCCGTCTCCTCAAGCGTCGGGACGGGGAGCCTCGGGAGGGAGTCCTGGAAGCGGAGCATCGGGCCCTTGGACTTGTCCTCGACGTACCCCGCCGGGAGGGCTGTTGTTCCGCCTGGCTGCCGTGCCATGGCTGTGATTCTCTGTTGTTCGTTGCCCTGGGTCAGCCGATGGCGCAACAAGGGAATCGGAGGGGTATCGGAGGGGCGAGGGCAGCACAAACCAGGCTGATGGTGTCTGTTTGGAGAGGAGGTTTCTAAGAGCGGGAGACCGAGCCTCTGTCCTTGCGATCGCGGCCAACATCCCAACTTTCTTGTAAAGTGGAGCTGGAAGAAAACAACAAGCTAGGGCGGAGGGGGAAAGGAGGAAGTAGAGAAAAGGAGGGACGCGACGTTGCCTCGTCTTTCACGGGTCACGGCCGGACGACGACTGGAATTTACTGGGAAACGTGGAACCTGGCCCGGGGTCCTCGGGTGGTTAGCGACAGCCGCGGAGATTGGCGGAGCAGGCCGGTTCTTCTCTGCGGGTACGTTGTCTCCGGTTCTTCTCCAGTCTTCTCCGCGAGCCTAGGCACTTTTCCAGGGTCCGGGGTTTCGTCACATCGGCATCTCACTGATCTTGAAGCACTACGGGTGGGTGGTAGTGGGTGCGTTGGCCCGAGCGAGCCCCTCGAGCCGAGGCTAATTGCCCGTCATTAGCCTTCTGGGAATCGCCGCGGCTGGACTTGGCCGGGGCATAATAGTTGCGGTTAACTTTCCCCACGAGTCAGCCCGCGCCAGTTCCGCCGCCACCCTTTTCTCTCTGCCATTGGCCAGCAAGCATCCCATGCCCACCGCTGCTGCCGAGAACGAACTCACCACATCTGACGTTGCTTGGAGCGGGTGCAAGGTGGGAGCGGGTTAGCGGATGGATACCCTGCAGTCCTAAGTGGGATCTTTCACATGCAAGCAACGTGCTCTTCTCTTTTTGCGCTGCTGTGATACGACGAAACAGCGCATTGGCGCCACTCTTGATAATTACTGTGGCAGAACATCCCACTGTCACCTTCACCCTTGATAAATGCGCCACACAGTTACTTACCGTCACCATTCATTCGGCGGGGATGAATGACTAGCGTGGGGTGGGCAACGACAACGACAGAGCGGTATTCCGCTGATAGGACCTCGGTTTCGGCGTCTCTAAGATAAGGGCGGAATGGCCGAGTGGTCTAAGGCGGAGGATTTAAGTATTTTCTTAAATCTCCTCTTCTCGAGAGAGAGCGTGGGTTCGAACCCCACTTCCGTCAACTCTTGCTTTTTGTTTCTTTCCATTGCCAGTCTCGGACGTTGTTCACTTCAAGCTCTCCCCTCGCTGGCGACCGGGTCTCATCCAGGCGACGAGAAGCTCGGGCCACAATGTGCGACAATTGGCGGCGAGCTCAGCATCACGCACGGCAGGCAGCAACAAGTGCTGAAGTTCGATGGACGTTTCGGAACAGTACTGTCTACACCTATTGCAAGCATGCGAGGCAGAAGCCATTCTCCCTCCCCACCCGTTACCATCCTGGGCTCAATACTCAGTACACCGGAAGCAAACAAGAACATCTCTTTTCATACAGCACCCAATAATTCCCTTGGTTCACTAACCGCATATAATCCAACCCCTGACGCCTAGAGAGAGAAACCCCAGTGAACCAAGCAATCAACCCACTCGAGAAAAATCACCCCCAACGGCTACCAACCCATCCTGGGCACCGCCATACTCCGCGGCACGAAAGAACCACCTTTCAAAGACTCCTGCGCTCCCTAAGCCTCGTACGTCTTAGCTTGGCCTTCCGCACTCAGCGGCTGAATGGCACCCGGCGCCGGAGGCGCATGGAAGCTCATGTGTTGCCCATCCGTAACAACCTCCTGGGCCATGCGTATGCCCTGCTCGCCGCCAACGGCAGCAGCCTGCTTCAGGCCGTCCTGCACCTCGCGGACGCGGCGCTTGAAGGCGAGGCGGTCCAGAAAGAGCTGCTGGCGCGCGCGTTCCAGCTCGCGGCGCTCGGCCTGCAGGATGGCTTCCATCTCGTTGAAGTACTTGAGCTTGAGCTCCATCTTCTCGAGCGTGATGTTGACGGCGGCCGAGACGAGGCGTGTCATCTCGCGCTCCTCGTGCGAGGCCAGGCCGCCGGCGCGGGCGCCCATAGCGGCGAGCGGGATGTTGGCTAGCGCCGAGGTCGTGGTTGTTGTCGTGGTTGTGGTGGTGGTTGTGGTGGTCGTCGTGGTTTCGTGCCGGATGTCGACGTCCATTGAGTCACCGCCCTCCTTCTCCTTGCCCTTGCCGTTAGCTTCTTGCGAGCCGTGCTCGAGCTTGTTACGGAGATTTTGCTTGAGAATCTCCGCCGACTTGTTGGCGGCCGCTGCCGTGCTGGCCGGATCCGCGAGACTAGCGAGGAAGCCCACGACTGACATGACAGGGTTGTCTGTTTGGCTGAAGGGGAGCTGGCCGCCGTGGCTGCCCAGCATCTGCAAACCGGTCGGCGCATCCAACCTCTCCGACTCCAGATACTTGTCCTCAATATCAAGCTGCAAGAACTGGAGGACGCACTCCTCCCGCGTCCGGGTACCAACGTACTCTGCGATCTCACCCCAGTCCTCATCGTAGCGCTCAAGAGCCTCGAGAAGACGCAGAATCTCGGCATCGCTCCAGGGCGCGTCTCGATCGAGGATCGACGAGTAGGTTGGATTCTCCATGCGGGTATAATGGGCGCTGGTCTGGTTGCCAGGGAGCCGCCCCTCGAGGTAGCAGCTCGGGCACAGGTCATACTTGGCCTTGGAATTCGGGTCGGATTGTGAGCTGTGGTAGTAGATGCGCGTGCAGTCGGTGCCGCAGTTGAAGCAGTTAACCTTCACAATTGGTGCCTTGGTGAGCTCCTCCGTACCAGTAACACCGTTGGTTGCCGGCGTTTCACCATTAGTCTTCTCGCCCTTGTTCAACTTGTTGTTCTTGGCATTGGCCTCATAGATGTTGCGGCCAACTTCCAAGTTGAGCTCGCTCTTGGGTGCCGGGGTCGCTGCAGCCTTGGCCTCAGTGTCCTTGTTCGGCTTTCCCTCAGTAACGACAGGGTCTGCTGCCGGTTGCCAGGCTGAAGACCGCGAGGCGTGTCGCAGATGATCTTGAAGTGGCCGGTGAAGGGAGGGCCGACATGAGACGGCCGCTGGTCGGCATCCACCTGCATAGTGTTAGCTGCGGACTGGACACCATGGGCAGGACGGATCTTGCCTGATAGTTAATTAATCCCCACTGCTCCAAGAAGGCATGCACGCGCATAATCGCACAGACATCACCAGCCAGATTACGGCGGCAGGCGGTAACTGTGAGGTATTCCACCGGGTTCAGTCGGTAGGCGTTAATCATGAAATCGCGGTAGTCTTTGTATACTGCCGGGGTCTTGCTTCGGTTCCGGTTGTTGAAGAACTCTGGCAGCGCTTTCCGCTCGATGTTGTGGATGGTGTTCATGTCGAACCAAGTGCTATAGCTTGGGAGCACAATGGCATGAGTCTGGGAAATGAGATGTTCCCTCGCAGCATTCTCGATGAACTCCTTGGTCTTGACCTCTCCAGTGCCGTCGCCTTGGCCCTCAGCTTGCGCCCCGTCATTCTTGGCGCGTCGCCCATTTCCTCATCTTCCCGTGCAGTCGTCTCAGCAGGTGGTCCTTCGGGTGCGTCGAGCGGATTGTCTGATGTCGCGCCGGCGCGGGAGTGGTACTATCTTGCTTGATTGCGGGGCCGTCACCCATTTGCACGTCTAAATGCGGCAGTCAGTTGGGAAAGATGCCCAGTTGGCGGGTCTCCAGACAATCGGGACATACCCTCATTCTGGTCGTTGGCATCCGGAAGGGGAGGCTGCGCGAGAATTGGATTGGCGCCCGGCGATGCGCCGTTCGTGGGGGTGCCGTAGCTGACCGAGCTCTCCTCCATTGCGACGGCGATGAAGCTCTGAGGCGGATAGGTCGAATTTCAGCAGGCGAACCAGCCCCTATGGAATTATGTTGCGGTGCTAAGTGGGATTTGCGAGCGCGGGTTCAACAGCGTGGTCTCAGAACGCGACGTTGCCGCTGAGATGCAAGATGGAGTCTGGATGCGAGTCGGCGCAAGCAGCTGTTTTGGCGATGGATGCAAGGGGGCCGGTTCGTGATCCGTCAATCGCGTTGGAGAAATTGTTCGCGACAGACCGACCAAGCAGCCTGACTGGCGCACAGGCCACCTCAAACAAACGAAGCCCACAAGGTGGCCTCACGTGAGAGTGAGAGTACACACCAGCCACAGATCGCATCCGCGATCAGAGAGACAAAGTGTGGCTTTCCGTCGGATAACCCTTGGTGAGCGCAAGTCCGGGTTGATTGGCACTGTGGGTCGCTGCTTGGCTAACCTCGGGCCGCTTCAATCCGTCATTGAATCTCGACAAGCCCCCCGTCTGGTCCCGTTCCGTAACCGTCCACGCTCTGCCCCTACTTCCCAGACTCCGGCTTCAGGATCTTGGATCACGAACTTTTGCACCGCAACACCCCAATTGCCTCACCCACTATGCTGTCGGCAGGTCGCCGGGTGTTCTCGGCGCTCGCCCGCCCAACACTGCGGGATGCGACCACTCCGACCTTGACCAGATCCTCCCGCCGCCCTCCGCAGGTTACTGTCGGCTCTCGCCGTTCTCGAGCAGCGCGACGGCAAGCTCAACACAGGATCGCTGAGCGCGATCACGGCTGCCCAGAAGCTGGGTGGCTCAGTTCACGCTTTCCTCGCGGGCAGCAACATCAAGCAGGTGGCCAAGGAGCTGCCAAGGTTGAGGGCGTCGAGAAGATCATCGCGGTCGAGAACGGGGCATACGACAAGGTTGGCTTACACCATACACCCGGTCATAGATACACGAGAGACTGACAGAGACCGCCCAGGGCCTCCCCGAGAACTTCGCCCCGCTCCTCGTCGAGAACATCAAGAAGCACGGGTACACGCACGTCGTCGCGGGCAACACGGCCTTCGGCAAGAACGTGATGCCGCGCGTGGCTGCGCTGCTCGACTCGCAGCAGATTTCGGACATCACTGCCATCGAGAACGACAAGACCTTTGTGCGCCCCATCTACGCCGGCAACGCCATCGCGACCGTCGAGTCCTCCGACGCCGTCAAGGTGATCACGGTGCGCGGCACCGCCTTCCCCGCCGCCCCTGTCGCGAACGGCTCTGCGGCCATCGACGACGGTGTCGACCCCAAGGCTGACAGCCCCACCGAGTGGGTTTCCGAGGACCTGGCCAAGTCGGACCGCCCCGACCTGGCGACGGCGAGCAAGGTTGTGTCGGGCGGGCGAGGTCTGAAGTCGAAGGAGAACTTTGACAACGTCATCCTGCCGCTGGCTGATGCTCTTGGCGCTGCGGTGGGCGCGTCGCGCGCAGCTGTCGACAGCGGGTATGCGGACAACAGCCTGCAGGTTGGCCAAACCGGCAAGGTGGTTGCGCCGCAGCTGTACATGGCGGTGGGCATCTCCGGCGCTATCCAGCATCTGGCGGGTATGAAGGACAGCAAAGTGATTGCGGCGATCAACAAGGACGCAGACGCGCCCCATCTTCCAGGTGGCGGATGTCGGGCTCGTGGGGGATCTGTTTAAGGCGGTGCCGGAGCTGACAGAGAAGCTGAGCAAAGCGTAGAGATTTTGCAGCGATGTAGAAAACAAAATATCAAGCAAGCGTACATGGACAGACAGACAGACACATCTTACACACCCCATTTCTCATACAATCCCCGTCTATCCGAGAACAGCCAACATCTCCCCCGTCCGCGTAAACTTCTCCCTCTCTTTCCCCACCCTCCTCCCCCTCTCCTTTTCAGCCCTATCAATCCTCCTCCACCCCTCCCAATCCACCACTCTCCCCTTCAACCCCTCCTCTCCCACCTCCTTCCTCACCCCGTCCCACCCGCCAACGTCTTCTTCCCCGTCATTCAAGAACCTCACCCCCTTATCCGCCCAATCCCCCGCGATCGCATCCCCGTCGAGAACGCATCCTCCATGGTGCTCGCAATTACGCCCGTCGGCCCCCTCTTCACCCATCCGGCACAGTACAGCCCGGGAACCGGCCCATCTCCATAGCCTTGTCCGCGGTCCTCTCCTCGTGCTGCACGCGCCCGCGCCCGTCGTTGCTGATCACGCCCCAGCGCTCGTTGAAGGGGATTCCCAATGAGGCAAACTCAGGCAGGGGCTCGGACTTGTAACCTATCGAGCGGAAGGCGATTGAACTGGGTAGGGTGGTGGTGGACGGACTGAGGGGGGCAGAGTGTAGGCTGTGGGGGAGAAGGGGTCGGAGAGGGCGGTGTGGGTGAAGGACGTGGAGAAGAGTTGGGATGGGGAGGAAGGTGAGGGGAGGAAAGCGGTGGGGGAGAGGAGGAAGTCGAGGGACCAGGATTTTTGGGCGTCGGAGGGCGAGGTGGGAGAGCCCTTGAGGAGTATGTCCATTAGCCGCCCGCGGGCGCGGGGCAGGATTTGAGGTCGGGCGGAATGAGGGAGGTGTTGGTGATGGGTGGAAGGCGACCGAGGGGAGACGCATGAGCTCGCGGACTTCTTTGATGGTAAATGCGGCCTGCATGGGGCCGCGGCGGCCGACAATGTGCACGCGCTTGATTTTGCTTTTGGTGAGCGTCTCGATGGCGTGCTCGGCGATGTCGGACTTGCGGAGACGTCGACGTCCTCAAGCAGCATTCGTGCAACGTCCAGGGCTACGTTGCCTTGGCCGATGATGACGGCCTCCTCTCCCTGGGTGAGATCTGGGGCTAGATCGGCGTGTTCAGGCAGCCCGTTGTACCAGCCGACGAACTCACGTGCTGAGTAGACGCCTTTCAGATCTTCGCCCGGAATTCCGAGGATCCTGTCCTTGCGGCGCCATAGGAGAAGACGACAGCGTGTAGTGGCGGAGAATGCTGGCCAAGGGGATGGTGGTACCGTCGGGGTGGTCACTCTTGGTGCCGATGGAGACGTTGCCGATGAAAGTGAAGTTGGGCGACGAGCCACTTCTTCGAACTTTTCTTGGCAGTTCTGGAGCATACCGCGTCAGCTTGCTTGGCCACACATGAAAGAGGAGATCCCGGGCATACCTTCACTTCCGGTGGTCTGGAGCAACACCAAACCTCACCAGGCCAAAGGGGACAGTGCAAGGCCTCGTACATGTCGACCTTGGCATCCTGAATCTTGGACATGGCGCGGTACGCGGTATAGAATCCTGCTGGCCGGAGCCAATGATGGCAAGCCGGAACGGGCGTCCATCGCGGGTGGTCTGAACTGCTGATGACAGGCCTCGATGTGTTGCTGTGCGGCTGCTGAGTGACGCATTGAGGCTCGTCGCAAGCTCGCGCATGGCCGCTGCTTCACGCAGCGCATAGTAAACATGGCCGAGGTCGGATTCGAAGTCAATTGCTGCGCAACACAAAATCTTACGCGGCAAAAATCTCAAAGTAATACACAGTTCAACGCTCCGATTAAGTCAACCGGTGTTTCGGGATGCCATCGGACGAACATTTCAGTGGGTCATGGCACCCGTCAGTGGGGCCGCGCTTTAGCTCCGGTCCGTCGTCTCGGGAAGCAGGTCATCGCCGAGGGAACCCGAACTGCTCCACAGAATCTCGGAGGTGTCCACAGCAGTGAAAGGTCAGGTCCCGAATGACGGGCGACTGATCTTGGTTGATGTTGTTTTTGAGTGAGACAAAATGGAAGCCTCTGTCCAATCGGAATTCTTTTCTTTGAATCACTTTCAGCCTTTTTCAATGACACATGTGACGCAATCCTGGGGAGCCGGGTGCGATCTGCCACAGGGCAGCGCTTCCACGGTTGCCGGGTCAACCAGTCCAAGCGCCCCCAAACGCAGCCCTACTTTCCGCCGCGCCCCAAATGCGGTGCCTTGCCCGGCGATGCTGTCCCCAGCTGCATGCAACCCTCTTTCAGAAGTTTCCATAGCTCAACTTGAAGCCTTCTTGAACGTCAACGAACGCATCTTGTGCAAATACAACTGAGCTGGAGTCGCCGCCATGGGGGCTCAGCAACCCTTCATGTACGAGGCCATCAAGCGGAATGACGATCGCTTTCCCACGAGCACCTTCGACCCCAAGGCCGTCACCCGTGCCAGTTATGAGAAGAAGAAACCCAAGCCCAAGCCGAATGCCCGCTTGTCTCAATCAACCGCCATCCAGAGTAAGGGGAACCATCCACGATTCTGCTTGAGTTCCCAGCCACCATTACAGTGCTGACACGTACGCTGGCCATGGCAGCGCCCACATGGTGCCCAGTGGCCGGTCCAAGTTTAGGCCTATGGGCCGGAAGACCAAGGGCTGGATCAAGGGCATGCGGGTCGTACAGCTGTGTCTCCGGATCCTCGAGGCTGTCGGCGCTGTCGGCCTTGTGGTCGTCATGAGCCTGATCGGGTTGATGGGATGGGTCATGGGTGCCACGGTGAGCCTGTTATTGTCTGGCTCTGGATTTGCACTAATGCCATGCTACTCAGCTCGGTGTGGTCATTCTCCACTGCCTCTACAGCATCTTTCACCATGCCCGCCCAGCTGGTTCGCGCGCCCCAGGCACTTCGGCCGCTTACCAAATCTCAGCCGTGTCGGACCTCTGCATCCTTCCTCTGTACGCATATGGCACCATCACGACCAAGAACACGACCGAGGCAGGGAAGGACGACAAGTTTGCCAAGTCACCGTCGCGCGGTACATGGTGCCGTCCGTCTACTACGGCTTGATCGCCGCTGGAGGCCTGCACCTGCTCTCCATGATTATCTCCCTGGCTCGCCATCATGTTCCGCCGCATCTCCTCAATGCCTCCGGATATGAATCCTCTCGAGGCCAACCTCACCTCGCGTGTGCATAAGAGGAACAAGTCCTCAGTTGCTACCACCTCGACCTACACCGACAGCGAGAAGCGCGACAGCCGGCTCTACGATGACGCATCGCGGCCTCCATCAATCCCCTTCATGCACACCCTCAGAACTCGGAGACATCCTTCACCTCTCGCGACTCCCGCGTGAACCTCCCCAGCCGGCAATACCAGATCGCCGCTGGCAACCGCAGCTCGGCCACAACGCAGGATCTGAAGCGCATGTCTGCCCCGCCGTCCGCCACCCGCGCCTCATACACCGAGATTCCCCTCGGCGAGACCGGCGCCAGTCCGGCCCGTCCCATTTCCATGTATTCCGGTCCTGATGGCCGCCCAAGCAGCGGTTCCAGCGCGCCGAGCCCGCCTCCCCCGGCCAAAACGCCCTACCGCGCGCCCCAAGTTCACCGAGACCTGGTACGCCTCCGACTCGCTCATCAGTCGAACTCAGAAGCGCACCCGCGCAATGAACAGTAACACCGCCGCGGCCCAGAACCAGCGCTACGAATCCCTCCGTCAGAACCTCGACGCGCGTCAGACGACTCGGACGCCGAAAACGGCGCGGAAAACATCTTCGACTACTACAACTACCGCGCCGCCGCGCGCCAACACCAGTCCCTCCTCGCCTCCCCACCCCAACCCCCTCCGTTCGAACCCCACCGCGGCCCCTTCGTCCCCGACAACATCATCCTCTCCATCGCCCACCAAATCCCGCCGCCCACGAACCCCCTTCTCCCGGCTGCGCGCCTCCGTCCTGTCCGAGGTCTCGCTCAACGGCCGCCGCGTGAGCGGAAGCCAGGACATCACCGACAGCGCCCTCAAGCCGGGGCAGGCTGGGAGCCGCGCAACAGACTGAGCTCGATCCAGCCCGAGAGCGACTTCTACAGCAAGCCGTACGGCGAGCTGAAGCCAGGGACGCCGCCGGTTATGGTGGGGAGCAACAGGCAGGTGTCGTCGGGAATGATTATGATCTGGGGTATTGGGGGCGGGGAAGATGGGAGGAGGCATGTGAGTGGGCGGGAGGCGGAGGAGGGGAGGGCTGGGAGGAGGTAGGGGAGAGTTGAGGGCGTGGATGAAAGAGAGAACCGAACTTGTGATGATAGGGTCGGGGTGGATGGCTAGGAGGAGATGGAGTCTAGGATGTGGGACTTTCTGTTTGGAGTTATCGGTGTTGGTTTACGGGTTGTGAGGACTGAAGGATGGATGAATGTGGTCAGCAATATGTGTTATTCTAGATTTCAATTCAACCATTCATGAAGAAATTCTGTTTGGTTTTCTGAGCACCATGACAGGACAATGAAATGTGAAAAATAAGAAGCAGTAAAAATCTCCCTCTCGAATCGACGACCGCAAAGCAAACAGAACATGGATTGGCGGCAATTCTCAGCTCCTTCAAATTCTTCTTAGGATTCACTCGACCTGGGCACATGTTCGGTGCAGGTCGTCATCAGCCAGGAGAGACTTAGGAATTAGGGATACAAATCAAGATAAAAAAAAAAAAAACGGTTTCAGACTCTGTCATATGAGCGACACAGCTGGGAATAACCGGCAAGTAAAACGCCGAACTCCACCCTGAACAAAACTGCTCAATGCTACGCCAACAAAAACACAGGCCATGCTATACCAAACGACTGCAGTTATCACTCCCTCAAACAATCTTCACCTCTTGAGGGCAGCAAACCGCTTAGCGAGCTCGTCAACATCGGGAATCCCATCCCATCTGCAACACTGTCCTTCTTTTCCACCCGCTTCTTCGCCACGGTGACCCTGCTGCAGTCGGTTTCTTAGTCGGCGTCAACTCGACCTTATTGAGCGTGAGCTTCGGGTGAATGTTATCCGTGGACGGCCTCGGTGGTTGACATGCAGCGGACTCGGCGGTCCAAACGTCTTCGGCGGCGTGGCCTTGCTGAGCTCCTCCCTTGCCCCAATCTCCTCGTCCTCCGTCAGCAGCGGCGCCTCCTTCTCCCCACCATCACCATCCCCATCCATAAAATCCGGCGGCTCCCCCAAATCCTCCTCTTTCCTCGGCGGCCAATTTACCCCGTACGCCTTCGCAATCTCCTCCAGGTACCCCTGCACCAGCTCCTCCCGGGCGGCTGCACATTCAGTTTCCTCACCACCCGCTCGCTAACCTTCCCATCCGCGTTCTCCATCGCCTGCAGCACAAACTCCTTCCCATACCTCTCCGCCAGAAGCGCCCTCACCTGCTGCAACTCCTTGATCTCCGTCTTGGGCGCCGCATACAGGATGCTCTTGACCGCCTCCTCCAGCCCCGGATCGCACGTGGACCCGGACGCCTCGATGAGACCCGCGCGGGCTAGCAGCAGCTCGCAGTAGAGCTCGAGAATCTCGTGCAGCTCGGTGATGATGTCGGAGCGGATGATGTTCTCGACGCGGATGCGTGCCGAGTCGACCTTGCCCTGCTCGAGAGAGCTGCGCCATGGCGCGGCGCTGCGTCTTGGCGAGGGCTTCGTCGCGCTTTTGGACCATGCGCAGGCGGGCGATGGCGAGTTTGAGTTGGACTTTGATTTTGGGCTGTAGACGGGCAACGGAGTGTTAGTGTAAGGGGCAAAAGGGGAAGGTGGTGTGAGCGGGAACGTACGACGAGGGCCGATGGAGGAGGCATCTTGGCGGTGTTTGTGTCTGGACTTGTGTGTGTGGTTGTGGACGGAATATCTCGTGGAGTCTGGGAAAGCCGGCGCAAACTTTAAGCTCGAGGCCGTCTAGGCTCCCATATTTCGGAAAGAAGTTGCGTATGCGCCCCAGGCAGGCGCGAGGTCGAGGCTTGCGAGCTTGCCCTTGCTCATGTGGGGTTGATGGAGATGGCGGGGTAGTGGGTCGCACGTCGCAGAGTAGAGTACGTAATAATGCATTGGCGGGGCTTGGCAGCCAAGGCTGAAACCCACTTGGCAAGGCAAGGCGCGCGGCCCGTGCATACTCCCTGCCACAAGGAACATCAAACATCGAACATCCGAACTTCCAGTCTCTCAACACCGCCAAGCAAGAGATCCTCGACTCTTGCATCTGTGACATTCTCGGAGAGACGGTAGGATAGAAGTCATGTGGGTGCATGCTTAGTCACCTTGTATGGCAAAAGCAGATGCTTAATGCCTGGATTTTGGCCTGCCATGCTTCCTTCCACCTGCTCCTTCCTCAAGCGCCCCCGTTTAGATCGACTCACCCTTTAAGCTGCTCCCACCCAGCTCCACAGCCCGGATCTATCGGTCTCGGCAGCCTAACCGCTAAGGTATCCTTGCGGAAAATAAAGTTTCAGGACTGGGATCCCTCTGGCGCGTTCGTGGTCATATAGTATCGGGTGTCTCCAACCAAGCAGACAAGATGGCGGACAAGGACAAGCAGTACAAGTATCGCCAGGAGATACAGCAGGTATGTGGTAGTTTTTCTTCCTTCCTCATTAAACCCTCCTTTCTCTATCATTCCCCAATGTGCTTGCTGGCTTGTGAATTTCCAACTGGCAAGTGCTGGAGAGGCGGGCAGCGCGTATGTGGTTGGGGGACCTGTTACCTTGGTGAGCGTGTTTGGGCTGGCTGCCAAGTTCATCGGCACGTAAGGCTTGGTGAGGCTGGTGATGGATGGAGTCATTCGGTTTCGGGATGAGACTGGTTGTTTGATGCCAACCAATTCACCCACGGCTCCCGTTCTTGGTGTCACAGCTTCCGAGTCTCCGAAATCAACAAAGCGGTGCGAAGGGGTCTGGATCAACGCTAGCGATACCAAGACGAACCTTCCAAGACTGGCTCTACACGCCTATTGACAACTGTTTTGCCGCACCCTGATACCTCTTACGACATGACGTTGAACATGCTCGGGACGGGGTGGGTTCGATACGAGCATCAGAGGGGGAGTTGTCCTCAGATGGGAGGTGAAAACGGAGGTCCAAGCGCCTGGCCTTGCTGTCTCGCCAGCTTCGTTTTCCTGGCCTCACTGGCAGGAAGGATCTCTGTGGAAAACCCTTATCAACTTTCTCTCGGTCTACCTGCAACGTTTCCCCTACCATGGCCCCGGGTCTTTGTCGGAAAAAAACGTCGTGTCTGTGACGGAATCTCCGTGAATAAGCACCCCCAGACACAGCGACATGTCGCACAAGTCGAACCCACAGATTCAGGTCTATCACCCACCGGAATCAGACTGCCTCACCCGCACGTCAGCGTTGGCCAGCGGCACGGCGCAAGACGCCGGCACTCCACTCAGTTACGACCAGCTCAACAATCCAGCGTGACGACTACGGCTTCACCGGCGGCTACCCATCTTCATGCAGCTCCGAGTCTGGGAAGGGCTCTGATCCCGACTCTGATGGCATTTCTCCTCCTCCTGATCGCAATCACGCCGGTCAGAAGTGCGATAGAGGAAAAGGTCGAGGAATCGCAAGACGACTCAGTGAAGAAGAGTCGGTCAATCGTCGCACCATTGCCAGCAACAACAAAGTCAAAACTCTAGTCAGAGAAGCCTCTGTCGAACTGCGTGTTGTCTGGCCCCCGTCGTCCAACCTCTTTTACAACTACCAGCCCCCGCCCGACTCTTGTTTCTTTACCTCAAGCGCTCCCCGCACTTCGAGTCAAGAGGGCTGCTTTTTTTTTCCCAACAAACGAAGCATCCGGCACGACGAACAAGGCTCTTCCATCACCATTGTTTCTGCGAAAATTTCAGACTTCACCGCCAAGAAAGGCCACTGAACCATCAAGAATGCCGTCCCTCGGAGCGCTGCAGCCCGACGCGGCTGCCATATTCCAGGAGGCATTCGATGAAGCCGTCGGTCTAGACGCGGGAAAGGAGCTGGAAACCATTTGGCACACGCTCGAGCCAGTGCTGCGCGCCCGCGGGATCCCTTTGCGACACTTGCCTTGGGCCTTTAAGCTAGCCCATGGCGTCCTTCTTCCTCCCATCGATCTCCAAGTGGATTCCGATGGGAAGAACACTGACGAGTACGAACCATATCCCCGTCAGGCCATCGCTAATTACCTCGAATTCCAGATGATGTATGTATCGGGCGAGACGGCGGAACCTTCAGTTGAGACCACTGGCATCATTGAGGACATTGTCCGGCAGCAAGTCATCGAGATTGTAAGGTTCTTCCTCAATTACTTGGCGATTCCTGATGTTTTCTAACAATCATCTTAGCTCAGAAGCTGCACCGAACTGGCAGCGCGTCGCGGCTCGCGCTCCATCACCATAAATGATCTCATTTTCCAAATTCGCGACGACGCGCCAAAGGTATCCCGGCTACGCAGCTTCCTCTCTTGGAAGGACGTGCGCAAGAACGTCAAAGACTCGGATGACAAGGGCGGCGAAGCCGATCTAGGCGTCGGCGAGGACCCCGTCGGCGGCGTCGTCGCTGGCGGCCCGATCGACGACACGGCCAAACGGAACAAGAAGGCCAAGGTCGGCCTTCCCTGGGAGCCCGCCTCATTCTACTCGTTGAAGTGCCCGAGCGCGAAGACGAAGAAGACGAGGTTGAGGAGGAGATGAACCACATCACCATGCAGCGGCTGCGCAAGGCCGACGAGCGGACCAAGGCCATGACTCGAGAGGAATACGTCACCTGGTCCGAGTACCGCCAGGCGTCTTTCACGTACCGCAAGGGCAAGCGGTTCCGCGAGTGGGCCGGCTTCGGCACCGTGACCGACAGCAAGCCGTCGGACGACATCGTCGATATCCTGGCTTTCTGACGTTCGAGATGGTGCAGACCCTTACCGAGGAGGCGCTGAAGATCAAGGAGAATGAGGACCAGTACCGGGAGCGCACGGGAGAGAACGCCGGCAAGAAGCGCAAGCTGCCGGGCGGAGGTGGCTTGTTTGACCCGCCCAGCGAGGGTCGCACTCCGGTCGAGCCGCGCCATATTCAGGAGGCATTCCGCCGACTGCAACAACGGCCCAAGAAGTTGAGGGCGATGCTGAACGGCACGAGGCTGCAGCAGCGGACGAGTCTGAAGTTGATTTGATCATGCCTGGGACGGACGAATCGTGGTTAGGCTGGGCTCTGGGATACTGGTGAAGATGGTTGATGAATTCTCCTCCTTAATCTTGGCATGGTTGGAGAAACACGAGCTTCTCAATTCTGCGCCTGAGAGGGACGCACCTCATGTTTTGTTTTGTACCTAGATACCATCGCAACCATCATACGAGGTGATACCAACACTGAACGGATTGATCCCATCACATTACTTTTAAGAATCTCTCTTTCACCATCCATCTCCACATCCCCATCCCCTATCCTGCCACCATCACTCGTGACATCCAAATCCATATCCCCCCTCCACCCCCAGACAACAACATAATGCCCCGCCAACAACCTCCACTCCTCCACCTCGTCCAACCCTCCTTCCAAACTATCCACCCTCTCCTTCTCCCCGCGTTGAACCCAACCCTCCCAGATCTGTTCCACGCTGCTGCTCCTCACCTCCGCGAACCCAGCCTCCCTCAACCTCCCCTCTTGCGCATCGGCAGTGGGATACACTTCCAGCGTGGGCATGCATATACCCCGCGCGGCAAGATTCGAGACCATCGTCTTGCCGAAGGGGTCGTGCGGCAGGATTGGCTCGTAGATGATCAGAGCGAGGGAAGGGAGGAGGGACGTGAAATGCGACAGGAGGGAGGCGCTGTGCGAGGCCGGGAGGTAGCAGAGGCAGCACTCGGATAGTAAGAGGGTGGGGGAGGCGGGGCAGAGGGAAGGGAGCGGAGCGGAGGTGGGGGTCAGGGTGCGGAGGTCGAGGCCGTGGAGGGTGAGGGTGAGCGCGTTATTGTTGTTGTTGTTGTTGTGTTGTTGGCTGTTGTTGTTATTGTTGTTGGGGAGGTGGGAGAGAGGGAGTGGCATTGCCAGGTTGTGGGGTTGAGTTGAACGGGCGGGGAGAGGATGGAGCGTAGGATGGGGCGGTGCTGATCAAGGCTTGCTTGCGCGCCGTGATGGAGGGGAAGTCGATCTCGTGGTAGGAGATATTGCGGTGCGGTGTGCTGGGGGAGGTGAACAGGCGCAGGCAGCGGGTGTCGGTGCCCGCGCCGAGAGAGACGATCTGCCGAAGCTCGTCGGGTTGGTGCTGGCTAGGAAGCGGTCCACGAGAGTGTCGATGGCCGTGGTGCGCGTGTAGGTGCCCCGGTTGATGATGGGGAGGCGACGGTGGAGGGGCCTTGTACAAACAGTCGCGCAAAGGGATCTGAGAGGTAGCCAAGCTCGACTGCGCTCAGGCGGGAGACGGCGGCGTCGGTGTCGGTGCCCTGGATGGTGGCGTCGTGGTTCGGGCCGGACCCGGTCCCGGTCCCGGATCCCGATGTCCGGCCTGGGCCACCCCGGCCCCGGCCCCGACCTCTTCCGCCTGCCCCGCGGAGGGAGAGCAGGTTGGGTATCGACGGGCTGACATGGGGTAGAATATCTTGTTGCCTAAGAGAATATGTATGGGTGGGGTGAATTCCTTGCCAAGATGTTCAAATTGCCACAACGTGAAAGGAGGCGTTTGGATAAAAGCAGATATTGTCGCCAGATGGGTTGCATGAGCTCGAGGTTTAAGATGACCAGGACTGGAAGTGATAGGCACTGTGAAGGTATGGAGAAAATTCCATTTCGTACACAGTGCGAGTTCAACAGATCGGACAGAGTGTTTGGACCCCACCTCAGTGCAATCCCGCTTCAGAGCTTGAACCACTTCTGCGTATCTCCTGGAATGTAAACAAATTCTAACCACACCTTCTCTCGATGAACGGCCAACTACGAGAATTTGCTGCGTATATCAACATGCACGTTAACTGCTGTCGCTCTGGCGTCCCTCAACCCCGCAATGTCCCTCCCAATCTGATCAGCCTTCATCGACCCCCGACTCTCCAACACGGGCAAGCTCCGAGTATCTTACAGACATCCAAACGTCTTTGCAGTGCCATACTCATAGAAACTCTCCGGCGTGAGGTCCCTCACCATCTGCCCAAGCAAAGCATCATACCCGACAGTGTAGTATGGTTGCAGGAACCTGTCGCTCAGCGCGTCGTGAACTGTGGCCGCAGCTGCGTCGGCCGGCTGGGCGGCGCCTTCGATGGCGGCCTGTGTAAGTTGTACCTGTTACAATCATGAGCATCTCGTTATATAGGCGCCATCTTATGCAGTTCACATACCACTTCTCCACCATAGGCCGATACACCTTCTCCTCAGCATCCGGAACCGGCCCATCATGTCTGACTAGCCTCCCAAAACTGTCGACACCTACAGCACCTTTGGACACATTGTCCCAGTACTGATCCCACGCCCCTCTCATCTTGGGCCCGACTCCTCCCGTCCTCGTCCAGCCCGGTCGAATAGTCGTCATGCCTGTTCTCTCGTCAGCCTCACATCCACTCACTTCAAGCACCCATCAACCTACCAACACCAAAGGGCATCAACTCCAACCTCCACGCCCTAGTCATGCCCTCCACCGCCGCCTTCAGCGCGCAATACGGCGCCCACAGCGGCGGGTTGACATACCCGCCATAGCTGCCCACGTTCACGAACCTCCCCTTGTTCCGCTTGATCATCGGTAGAAACGCCCTGACCACGGCAATGTACGCCCAAAAGTCAAGCTCGAAGATGCGCCTCACGTCCGCGTCGGGCGTCAGCTCCATGGGCGAGATCATGCAGTACCCGGCGTTGTTGACCACGCCGACCAGGGGCTTGTCCGGGTCGCCGGCGAGGAGGGAGTCGATGTGCGAGGCGCAGTGCGAGATGCTGTCCGGGGAGAGCACATCCATGATGGCCGGATGGATGGTGCCGCCTGTTTGGTTGATAGTGGTGGCTGACTGCTCGGCAGCGGACTTGATCTTGTTGAGCTCGGCGTCGTCTTGGGCCGTGGCAAAGACGGTGTAGCCTTTGGAGGCGAGGTGAAGGGGCCGTCGCTAGGCCGATGCCTAACCGGGGTCAGTTAGTATGGATATGCTAGCATATGTGTTTTTGTGGATGTAAGGAAGCTCGATTCACCCTCGCTGGCGCCGGTGACTACCACGGCCGGGGAGTAGAAGCTGCCATCTCCCTTCTTGCACGGCCTGGTGTGAGTTTGAGGTTTCAGCCCGTTGAAGAAGTAGTACAGAATGTAGCCGCTGGCGTAATGGAAACCGCGGTCTATGCAGGCAAGTATGCGGTTGAGGACAACAGTGAAAAGGGAGAAGGCGTTTAATATGGGGTTTGCCATGATGCTGGTCTCTCTGGGTTCACGCGATGGTTGAGCAGGCCAGGTATGATAGAGGGACTGAAAAATGGGCCCGTGAAGTTCGCGAGAGGAAAGATGTGATGGTACATGGCATCAACGAGTGTTTCTGCTTAAATCTCTCACACCTTCGCAGCATCACCCCCCCTTCTAGCGGCGAGACAACTGCCGTTGAGATCACCATGACGATACAGCAAGGCGTCAGCCTGGAAAATGGGTTAGGGTTGAACATCATTGAAACCCTTCTCTCGCTGTCAATACCTCAATCCCACCTTCACGTTGGCGAGGCCTTGGCGTCTGTTCTTTGGCGGTTTGACGACCATGCAACCAGTCGAGGCGCCAGACCATCGTCAACAAGGCTGGCGCAGTAATGGCTACGGATAGAGCAAGGGTGGTTGGAGCGTCCTGGGGATGGATATTTCCGAGACCAACGAATCGAGACGACGGCCGGATCATCCGAGACCTCTTACTTTGGACGCTGCGTCGTCAATACAGTGGGGCAGTGGCGGTGCCCTCCCTGTCAGGGCCTTGTGTCAGGCAGCCACCCCCAGAATCCTGCCAGTGCCTCTGGTTCGTCTTATAAGCCGGGCGTTCCGCCCATCGCGTGGGTTCATTGTTCGGGAGTGATCTTCGACAAGGCTCGTATTCCAATCCTCCCGCTCTTAACCTTGACCTCTGCCATCTAGTTTTTGTGCTTTCGTTTGCCGCTCTTTCTTCCTCGAACTTCTTCTTTTTCACCTCTTGATCGTTTTGTTTCACCAACCCCATCTAATATGCTGTCCACCGTCACCGTGGGCGGCGCTCTGGCCAAGCGCTTCGTCGAAAACGGCCGCAGGACTGGAAGCTGCCCCCTCTGGCCTACTTCCTCTTCCTGGCCGATTTCCTGCTGTTCCTCCCTGTCCTTCTTCTGGTAAGCTCCCACAAACCCTGACTATTAACCTCAAAGCGCCAACTGACACCCCACCTACCCACCAGATCGGCTACTCATTTGGCCATGTCTTCCCTACGCTCGCCGCCGTTGAGGACCCCGTCTCCGACTACGAGGCCCTGGCAATGAACGACGACGACGACAGCACGCCCAAGGATCCCGCCGACCCCGTGCGCGTCGCCCAGCCTGGCAAGCCCATCACGTCCTCGATGCGCGCCACCTCCCGCCTGCTGCGCTCCCAGGGCGGCTGGCTCTCGCACACCGCGGCTTCGGCTCACGTGATCCTCAGCATCATGACCGTCACGACGCTCTCCTTCTTCTCCCTCGTGCCGTTTATCCCGCCCCGGTTCGCTCACCTCCTCGCGCTGCTCGCCCTTTCCCCCTTGTCCACCACCTGGACGCACGTCATCATCACCCCGCCCTCCTCAAGTCCTTCGCCAGCCGCATCCCCAACATCCGCAAGGTCTACCTCGCCACCTGGCTGCCCACCACCCTGCTCTGGGCCGCCGCCCACGCCGCCATCATCTTCCCGACCCTCCTCGCCGACCTGATCCGCCTGCCGCTGCGCGACCCGCGCCAGATGCCGGCGACGATGGGCAACACTTGACGGGTCGACCATCGCCAAGATCATCTGTGTCGCGGGTGTGTCGCTGGGCCTGCAGGTCCTGCTCGTCATCCCCGCGCACACGGCCGTGACCCGTGTGCAGGCGAGCTTGCTGCCTGCCGACGAGGATACCGTGGTGCCGTTTGACCGGTCTTTTGCGGGGAGGGTTGAGCCCGAGGTGGTGACCGGCAAGGGGTTTGCCACGTTCGGTGCCGCGATCGCCACCATTACCTTGCGCAGCTGGGTGCGGATCTATTTGCTGAGGGTCAAGGTGTTTGCGATCACCACGGCCGTGTACGTCTTGATCGCTGCGGTCGTGGGGCTGCAGATCTTGGCGGTGCGGAAGACGTGCGATTCGGGGGACGGTGAGGGCGGGGCGGGCGTTTACAAGTGCTATTGAGAGCGCTGCTGCTGACGTTTGGATTATAGGGAAGTGGTGGTTTGTGTGAAGTGGGTTTGGATCGTGTCGATGGATGTTGAGAGTACTAGCATGAGCCGGCGAGTATTGTGTGGCAGCCACAGACTGAACAACCCATTGATTCTTTTCCTTACTATCTAGTGCTTTGCTTGGTGAGATGTCGAGTCCAAGATAACATGCCATGGGGGAACCGTATTGCCACTGCCTGACAGAGCCCGTTATCTCCATGAGAGGGCACAGCCCACAGTCAGAGCTCAAACCCAGCCTCCGTTCTTCACCTCCCTTCCACGCAGCCGAAGATGAATCCATCAACTAGCCGTACATAACATATGAGCGGAAGAACAGCGCGCTCCTCCTCACACAATCTGTAGTAGCTCAACGTTTCAAACCAAGTGTTTAGGCGAAAGAACCTCGAGGTTGTTTCCCTCTCCCTCTTCCTCCTCTGTCAGGTTCTTCCCCAACTCTCTGTTTGCTTCTAGGCAGCAGCATCCTTGTGAGGTGATGGGTGAAGTTGGGATGCACTCTTATTTAGGTGGAGTCCCGCACCGGACTAACCACGCAGGCAGCGTCTAAGTTGGCCCTCCATCGAAATGAGGGGAAAGCTTCAGTCTCATGGAGGCCGAAGTTTCCAGGTATAGGTGGAAGCACCTGACAACGCTCGGCTTGGTTTGGGCATCCACTTGGCTGGTCCCTGCCAGCGGTTATGCTCCCCAGAAGTTGTGATTACTATCTAGCGGGCATGATGGTCTCCGATACAGGTTGGATTAGGTTTATAGCGACGGGGAAGCATACTGGAAGAGAGGGAGGGAGCGGAAAAGTGGACGCGAGACGGGAATAGGGAAAATAGTAGTATTAGGAGGGCAGCCTGTGCTGCATGTTTAAAACGCTCAGTACAGTTTGAGGATACATGAGCCTGCACCCGAACAATTGTTCACTCACAAAGAGATTGTCAATGCCGGTTTGTGAAGGAAAGAACCAATCCAAGTAGTAATTGGACCTTGTGTTGAACGACCAATCTCCAAGAAGAAGCCACGATTACCAAGACAGAAGCACTTAAAGCACTGAATGTGAAAGCCCAAGCCGTCTCAAGGGCTTCAAGAAGCGAAGTCCTTAAGCCAATCCCCCTTGCCCTTCCCCTTACTCTCCAAAGGCGGGTACTCATCCACCCCATCCCAACCCGCGCTCGATAGCGCAGCCTCCTGCTCCCTCACCCTCCTCTGCCTGACCTTCTCTTCCTCCAGACTCAACCTCAGCGCGAGCGCCAGGTCTTCATCAGCATCAACTCCAACGCCACGGAGCCCAGCCCCAGCTCCACCACCACCAAACCCGGACCTGCCCGCATTCTCAACAGGGGACACGTCCGATGACGACTTCCCCTTCCCCTTCCCCTTTTTGATCGCAGTCTTCATCTGTACCTCACAACCCCACTCACCGCTCCCGCCACTGGGGTGGCCGTGAGGCGCCTCTCCAGCATCATTGACCCCCTCCAACAACGACAGTCTAATAGCCCTCTGAATCTGCGCCTCATAGTCCATCATGATCGCCCTCCTTCTCCTCTTGCAGAACAGGCCGATTCGCACCGCTGGGTCCAGCACCATTCGCATTCCTCCCGGACAGACTCGGCTCGGCGTAACCGTCTCGGCCACACTGCCCACCTCGGACCCAGTTGACATCTCCCCACGACACCGTCGACGACCCTCCCGTATCGCTCGCCCGGCGCTGCTCATCCAGCAAAAATGTCTCCTGCGAGATCATCTGCGCATACTGCAGCGCCTCCTCCTCGGTCAGCTCGCCGGATCCGAAGCCGACACCGAACCTCTTCCGGAGACGATCGATCTCCTTGGAGCGATGCTCCTGCTCGTGGCGCAGCTCGGCTTCCTCAGCAGCGATGTAGCTTGACACGGTGCCCGTGTTGCGGCGCGAGGCGAGACGGCCGTGGATGTCGGAGTGGCGGAGGCGGCGCTTGCGGCCCGGGGCTTGGTTAGTGGAGCTGTAGGTCCAGAAGCGGATGAAGGTTGCCGAAGGCGAGGATGCCGCGGAGGACGGTGGGGTCCGGGTCGAGGAAGATGCCGCGCCGGCGAAGTAGTTGGCGTGCTGGAGAGCAGGGTTGGCGGCCAGGATGTGGCGCGGGATGCGGCCGGAGGATTTGGCATTGAGGGTGCGGATCGGTTCGAGTGAGGAGGCGAGGGGGTCCCAAGCCTGAACGAGGCTGTCGCTGCCTCCGTGGACGAGGTAGAGAGCGGATACGGCGAGCGCGGTGATCTCGGGAGATTCGGTCTGGATAACCCTCAATGGGTGCACCACGGACGAAGCAATATCGCGCATGTTCCAGACGACGACCGAGCCGGCGTTGGTGCCGATTGCTAGCAGCCGCGCTCGACGACCCGGAATCTCACCCGTGGACTTTCGCCGTCGGGGTCCCAGGAGTGTTGGTCCCTGACGATGGTAACCCTGTGAGTAGAGGGTCCTCGAAGGCTGTCATGACAGCATAGTTTTGACATATCCACAGCGCTGGCAGTGATTTCGATTGTGGGGCTGTGTTTGAACACCAACTCGCTGGACCGCCAATCCTCGGGATACAGCGTTCCTGGGAAGGACCCAAGTCGCGGCGTGCTTGAGCCAGAAAGTGCCAGCGATTTGCCGTTTCCATTGGTCCCAACCTCAAGGGTCAGTGTAGGCTCCTCAACCGGTGCGGTACCTCCAAAGATCGATTGGCGAGGGGGGGTGATTGGGGCGACAGGAGTCAGGGCGCCTGAAGGGCTGGACTTGTCTGTTGAAGGGCCACCCTTGACGAACCTGCGGACAGAGGCAGGAACGCCCTCTTCATTGCCGCAGGTAATGACGACAATGGTCTCTCCGCTGCCCTGCTCATTTCCAGAGGCGAAGTCAACCTCGAGTTTACGCAGCATATCCCAGCCCTGGCAGGCCCTCTTGAAGTGAGGGGGGGTGCCTGAAGAATTGCTCAATCTCCCTGGCCTCGGCGACGACCTGCTCCTTGTTCAGGTTCATCGAGTTAGCTGAGGACCTTGGGGAGTATGTGCCGGAAACCATATTTTTGTCGAACTCATCTGGGGGAGCTGTGCGGCGAGTCGACTCGATCATCTCCCAGTACGCAGTTCGACCAGCATTCCAAGCATCCTTGACTGGGTTTTCAGACCTCCCCTTAGCGATGGATGGAGCTGGCACCTCGGTCAGGTAGTAGACCTCTCCGAGAGCGTTCAAGGCAACCGCCCAGATACGCCCGGCGGCCTTCCGTCGTTGGCAGTACTGATCATCAACCTTTATGTCAATGATAGGAACGCCAGGGCTCAGTACCCAGCGCGCGGTCATGTCTCCCTCGGCATACCGAGGGCCGGTTGAGTCATTGCCCAGGGCGTAGCTCGTCACTACACCAAGTGTAGAGCCGGCCATAATTCCGATCATGGCCTGCGTGGTGGACGTGACACTGGACGACTTGGCGATCCAGATGGAACTGATGGCATCAACCAATCCCGGAATTTTCGGGATCTCGGGTATTGCTTCGACCAACACTTGGTCATGGCCGTGGCCCAGGTAGCGGCCGCGCAGCTGCCCAGGCGCCTTGTAGTACACATGGCCTCCAGGGAACCCCTCGCCACCGACCAGACCATATGACTGGCTCACGTCCATAACATTGGGAACGGCCGCCGGGCCATCGCCCACGCCGTAGAACTCGAGGTTTGGGAAAATCTCGTCCAGCTGCTGGAAAGAGAAAGGGTCCTCCAGACCCCACTTCTCGATTCTACCAGTGGTCGGGTCGCTAACGGTGGCCACACCAAGATCACGAGTACCGTGGATCACCCTCGGGCCCTTCTTCCCACCGGTAAAATCCGCATGGACGTGGCTGATCATCCACGGAAGCTTCGAGTTGTACGTCAAGACGGCGCTGGCCTTCTTCCCGGACTGGCTTGAACGAGTGGACGCCCCAATGCTGCCGGGCTTCCCGCGGACCACGCTCCGCAACAGGCGTGTTCGAAGCAGGTATTCGCTACGCCAAGAGGCGAGGGCGGTGAGGCGGGTGAAGTAGCGGACCTCGGATCGAATGACATCCAACGCATCCGTGCTCCTGCTGGTCTGCTGGTTGGCCTTCGCATGGCCGGGAACGGCGTCCTGCCCGCGAAGTAACGCAGAAAGGCGGCCCGCCATGCGTAGGGTGTGGTGACGAGGGCATAGAAGCGCTTCGAGACCAGCGCCACGGCGCCGTGCGAATCGGGATGGAGGTGGGACAAGATCTGAGTCAGGATCTCTGCAAGCGGTGGCAATGTCAGCGGTCGGCTGCGGTAGCACACTCGATGATGATGGGGAGAGGTCGCTCGTGGTCAGGATCAAACTAACCGTTGGGAAAGTCGGTCAGTTGAACGCCATCAGACCGCGAGCTGTGAGAGACCTTGAAGCCCAGTGGCTGATGGGAGGTCTTGCGGGGCGAGGATTTGATGGCAGCACTCTCGTAGTCAAAGATTCGTTGACCGGCGACGGTGACTCGGGTGGTTGCAGCGGACTTTCCCTCAGAGACGCTCAACCGGCCAAGGCTCTGGTCAAGCTGGCCGACATCGAGGCCGCTGCCGACGCCAACGGAGCGGACCGCATCCGGAGGAGTGCTTGGCGCACGAGGCGGGGAGTGGACGCCTGGCAGGCTTGACCGAGAGCGACTGGGGCCATGTTGAGCAGCGGTAGGAATGGGAAGCGGGTTGTTGGTTGACTGGAGGTTGTGGTTTGGAAATTCGATCAGCCCTGATTGCATAAAGTTTCCTTCGTGAGGCCCGGGAGGTCGTGTCTTTCGGCTGTGCACCTCGGATTGCACAGTCGATGAGTCGGTAGTCGTCGGGAGGGCAAATAGGTTGTCGATGATGGCACGTTGGCTCACGGAAGCAACTCTACGAATTTCGCGTGTCGTGGCGTGGAGAGTGAGCTCTGCTTGGTATCGGCGTCTGACGTGTTGGTGATCAAGATTTTTCGCGTCGAGTCACTGCACAAAATGAGGGCTTGTTCGTTGCACGTGTCCAGGCCTGGGTTCGGGTTCGCTGGGCGAGAAGCCGGGGGCCTAATGTTGCTTGGCATGGCCCAATTTCGGGGCACCTCCTGAAAAGAAACACTCCCACCTCCACCTCGGGGCCCGTTCGAGCCGTGCCACTGGCAACTGTCCGCGAAGTGAAGGGATGATTACGGAGACCCTGGATTGTCGGCCAGGCTGTCGAAGCAAATGCATTGCTGTAGAGTGCGATGTCTCCTAATTTCTCGTTTTCTTCCTGCTGTTTCACAAACCGATAATGACGAGAGTGAGTCAGAGGCCCCGATTCTCCATGAAAACAACTCGTTTCCCTTGATCCAAGCGCCGGCACAACTTCCAGAGTCTCTCAACCCCACGATCAGGTCTCAGAAACAAGACGGCCGTGGGCCCATGGCATTGTGAGACCTTGTCTCAAGCCTCTTGTTTCACGGGACATGGGGTCCCTCGGATCACGAACCGAAGGCAGGGTGGTGGGTTCTGAAGCCATCCATACCACTACCACAGTATCCCTGACAACTCGCGAGCACCGCCCTTCTGTTCGCCTTGACCTTGTCTCTTCGTCCAGGCACCGACAAGGGAGGCTTGACGCTGACGATATCACAGAAAGGACGTGCCGGGCCTTCCGCGGGGATGAGTTCCTGATACGGTCTGGCCTGGCGATCGCAGGGCCTCGGCGGCAAGCCGAAGAGCGGGTGAGGTGAGCTTTTGGTGAGCATCGAGACGCCGTGTGCGGTTACCCGACCGCCACCTGAGGCCGTGAAACCAGGGTGCTGAATCGGCGGTGGCAGAAGGTGGAAAAGCCTGCCGAAAGCCGTTCTTGCCGTGTTCGTTACACACTCGACAAGTGAAGATGGTAAAGTGTCGAGCAATCATGCGAAACCGAGTCAGCTCTCAATCATTGCCATCCCTTGTTCCTCCCAACGCCAAAGAAGGGAGGAAACCCTTGCCCTTGCCCTGGCTCGGTCTAACGGTCGGGTTGAGGATCCCGGACAAGCGGCTCGGGACCCCCAAAATGGCGGAATCAGATCATCCAAGTAATCCACTTCAATGGCGCGATCGAGAAAAGGGGCGTTGGAACCCACATCGCTTGGAAGTCTGGGAAGATCAAGGGTTGTTTGGTGATTAAGTACGATTGCCTCTGTGAGGCTCGTATTCTGAGCGACAAGGACCAGTTATTGATCTGCTTGGATCAACGAGAGCACAGAGAGCAAGGGAGCATCCAATAAACCGCGGAGATTCTCACCTTACCCGCTTGAGAATATCGGTCATTGGGTAATAATGCCACCTACCCCATTTGGGCGGGGGACGGCAGGGGCACGGAGCGCGGGTAGACCCGACGAACCCCACTCGCCGGAAGCCGGCGAACTCTGGGATTGCTGGACCAGAGAATTGCTGGGGCGGCTTGGGCCTTCTCTTCATTCCACGATTCCACAGCAGAATAGGCGTGAATGATTGCATGGAATTGTGCGGGGAAAGACAATTCGTGCAGAGTGGCAGGGACACGCGGTGAAGTGAACGCATCACACCAGAAACACGCGCCAGGGGCGGGGAAGCACAAAGCGACATGTTGCAGCGTCTTCGATTGGTGGTGAGTGTCATTGCCTCACAGCCCGTTTTCCCACCGGTTCGACTCGCCGCCCGCTGAGCGAGACGCCGGCCTCGCCCAAGATCTGGCCACCTCCGGAGAAATCACCTCTGGGAAAATGGAGAATACATTAACAAAGGTAGTTACGCTGGAGAAACGGTGTGGGACAGCGACAAGATGCGACGCGGGGGGGAGGGGGGAGCACAACGGTTCACTACAGATCCGTACTGTACCATCTGTGATGTTTGCTGAGCCTCATGGAGTCTCCAGTTGTTCCCAAGGAAAAAATAACAACGGATGTGGACCGCCCATCCGACATATGATATCAACACGTGGCCTGTGCGTCCTGCTGCGCCTCGGCTGGCTGGCTAATGGGCTTTTTGACCAATGCTTCCATGGAACAAGCCTCTAAATCTAGTGTTGCGGCCCCGCCCGACCGTTTGGGAGGCTTCAGTCGTGCTTCTTATCGCTCACTTACAGGACACCAAACACTGTATTGTAAGAAAGACACTACTCCCAGCGAAAAGTTTGAACGCTCTCTGCAGAATCTGCAGAGCGACGGCCTAAGAGCATGAGACAAATATTTGCAAACCGACAGCTCATCACCAAAGGCTGGCCGCTGTTGGCACGGCGACTCTAGCCGAGCGTGTTGAATGCTGCAGGAGGGTTGCAGTCCGCTGCAGGAGATGATGCAGTTCGCGGCGGGGGGCCCGGTGATGGCTTCCGGTGACCCCGCGAGAGGAGTCAACTTGGGCCGAGTTGGAAAAGCTGCATGCATCTTGACCTCGCCAGGCTGCTGGGCAGTCAGAGATCAACCGGGAAACCAGCCATCTGTGGTTCAGTGAGATTTTCTGTCCAGCGGCAAAGCGGAGACTGGCTACGTATCGTCGACTGATTCAGCCCTTAAACCGGCCAACAGATCAGCTTTGCCCCATCGAGAGCAGTAACACCGTGGCAGCTGGGTGCTCTGAGCTCTGGTGCAGATCGAGCCATTGACATGGGGCTTGATGGCCTGATGTTCGACCCCGGGCTCGAGGATGGTGACGTGGTAGGGCGCCATGTGGGATCTAGAGTAAACGGCGTTCTCCCACCGGCTGCGTGAAGCGGTGAAAAGCGAGGGGAAACCAGAGCTCTGCTGGACCCGAGGGTTTGGATCGGAGGGCATATGACCGTGGACGATTGGGGGACGGTTGAACGACAACGAACGGGCATTGGATCAGCTGGCAGCTGCCTCGAAACGCAAACACTAAACTGATGCTCCGGACCAGGGCATTGTGCTGAGACAGCTTGATGCTGTGAAGAGGCCTAAGAGGCGGTCGGTTTCGGTCACCGGCCGGCCGAACAGCCCAGCAAGGCGGTTCGAAGCCAGACGTAACTCGACCTTTTAACTCCCTAGCAATTGGCTGCGCAGCAGTGGGCTGTGGCTACACAGTCATGGTCTCCCTTGACCTCCCACGACCGTGAGGCATCAAATCCTCGCCTCGCAATCGGACAATGCTTGCCCGCGGTTCGTGTTGGAACGGCCAAATATCCGAGGCATGTGACTGGGAGTCGCGAGAGAGAGAATTCTGCCTGTCAATATCCCACCAACGCCGGGCGTTCCACAAAGAGCAGGGCCCTGAGAGCGCCGTCTATCTAAACCTTCGTTCAGGGTGAGGGCTGTTGGCGATAACGTCAATGCTGTGCTCCATGCGACTCTCGCCTTCGTATCATCCTGCCCCTGCTCTGCGTCCAGAGATTAAAACGGTACCAACGGAGCTGCGATGGCACCTTCCTCGGGCCAGGCTGTCAGTTGCTGCAGGTGGTTGATGTGTCAGTCCGGGCAGGTGAGAGCATCCTCGGCCAGCCACTAAAATCGCGCAACGGCCTCGAAACGGACCAGGTCTGTCACCTGGATTGCTTCAGAGCTGTATCCGGAAATTCGGGCAATGGAGTCGGACGGCCAATGGCACGGCCAGGCCGATGAGGGTTGAAATGACCTGCGCGGACGGTGTCATGGTTGTGTTATCTGATCGTCCTCTTCCATATAAAAATTGCTAAGGTGGCCCCGTGTTGTGTGCACCAGAGGTCTCCGGCCAACAGGGAGCTGCTGCATTCGGCTGGTGGTCATATATCGACGTTACTCTGCAGTGAGCCTGATGGTATGGCAGCTGCAGGACCTGACGCAGGTCGATGTGTTCGTGGACAGCAGATTTTGCAGACTTGCCTCTCGGCTGCTGGGCGGCGCGAGCCAAGACCATGAGTCTCGAGTATGCTGTCCTTCTGTAAATCCAGCGCATCATCCTCGCCCGGAAGGCAGCTCGGCCGTTGTCCACCCGATCGATGCTCACTTGTCGTCCGTCCGGGACGTCGATCGGCGCGTCCGAGCCCGGAGATGACACGCCGAGGACTGCCGGGATTCGGGACTGGCTGGGCTCCGGTTAAGGAAATCGAAAACGGAGGGCCTGTGGTAGCGGTCAACAAACAATCAGTTTCGGCATCGGTGAGCTGAGCGCCAGGGCAACAAATTCGAACAATGAAATTTCGTGCAGAGCCCCCCAGAAAGTGCATGGAAAATGGCTGGTGGGGTCCAGCCCTTGCCCACGGGAAGGGACTCCAGCTGCTGTGAATGGTCGGACAACCTCGCAGCACCCCACTGTGGAAAAGTCTGGGAAAGTCGGGCGATTTTCCGTTGAGGCTTTCGACCTGGCAGGTGCCCCGCACCTACCGCTTTCCAAGAAAAGGCAAGCGAAGTGACTGGTTGGTCCTGGCTCACCTGTCCTGGGACGATGTGAAATGTGTACGAAGCGAGCGCCGCTTGACGACGGTTTTGTATCCGGATGTATTACCATGTACGCCTACTGTGTATTCCCGAGTTTTGGGTTTCCCCACGCCACCTCTGTCTTTACCGGAAAGTGGCAGCTGAGGGGAAAGTCGTGAAAAACTCCGTTTCCGCGCCAGCCTTCGTCCGGCCCCGTCCTTCCCGCTGTGCTGGGACAAGCAGTGGCGAACGTCTCGAGCTGTCGGGAACACTGTCGGGGACAAAAGCCTTCTGCTCGAGTCGCGCCTCCCATTTTCATCTGCTCCACATTCTCGCCAGCATCCTGCTCTGGGCCTCCAATCAATTGGGGCGCCACTCAGACAGACAGTCACAAGCGCTGTTGAGAAACCGAAGCTGTGGGCGCCTGCTTCTGTGAGCTCGTTTTTTTCGACTTGGCGTGTCTCCTTGACCAGGCTTCGAGTGGTTCGGCGACGCTTCGCTGGCCACCCCCCGTTCCCGCAATTGAGCGAGGTACTTCCCTCAGGTCGGACCATACCGGTCCTGTCGATACCACCGCTAGCGCGCTGCATCCCTCGTTTCCACCCGTGGCCCGTGGATGCTGGAGCGCAACAATACCCTATCCTTGCCCATCCTTGCTATCCTTGCTCGCCTCTGGCACCGCACCACGCCGGATCCGTCTGACTTCTCCGCCCTCTTCTCCTCCCCCTTCCCGCTGCTGACGCCGCTGCCGGTCCTGTTTCTCTCTTCTTTCCCTGGACCTCTGGTCAGCTCACTTCACTTCTCCCGCAGATTCTAGTGGGAGTAGCGCATCGACGACGACAGCGTCGGTAGACACTCGCAGCAGCAGCAGCGCACGTTGAGTGCACGCATCCGGCAGCTGCATCTAATACGCTTGTTCTGGCAACGCAGGGACCTCTGGTATCTTGATCGGATTAAACCCACAGCGCTTCGAGCACACAGCTCACCTGGCTCCACAGTCAGCGCCCCTCGTCCTCCACCTCGACAATCGCCCGTCTGAGGATTCACCACCGAAGAGGATCGATTGATACCTCGACCAGCTTACGTTATACCCGACACATAACAACAACGACAATAGCATCACCGCCAACATGAGTTCGCCAGCGCAGGGTGGAGCTTCGGTTCCGAAGAAGGAGGAGAAGGAGAAAAAGGGCTTCGGGAAGGTCCTGATGAGGATGAAGACGGTGCTTAAGAAGGCCGACCCGTCTCGCCGCCTGTCCACGCTTGGCTCCAAGCCCGATCCCAAGGCTGCCGCCGCTTCGAGGTATGTTATGTTGTTTCTGGTCCTCTCACGTCAGAATGCTCTAACACACGCACAGCGAACCCGCGCAACCCGCGAAGCCGGAGGCTCCCGCCGCTGTCGAACCCACCAAGATCCCGAGAAAGCAGATCTTTGAAGAGCGGGCCAAGAAGCTTGGCGAGCTGTACGGCCTGGAGCTCAAGCCAAGCGAGTGGCACTCGACCGAGGGCCACGCTCTGCGTGTCGAGAAGCCCATCCGCATGCGCGTGCACAGGAAGTGCCATGTCTGCCAAACCTCGTTCGGCCTGAACAAGGAGTGCAGCAACTGCAAGCACCAGCGCTGCAAGCAGTGCCCGCGGGTGCCGCCGAAGCGCACCGAGGCCGAGAGGGAGGAAAGCCGCAAGAAGCGGGCCGCCATCATCAAGGAGCGCGCCGAAAAGGCTCCCATCATCCCCGACTGGGACCCGACCCCGAAGAAGATCGTCCTCACCCGCCCGGCCAAGACTGGCGGCCAGGACCTCATCTACCGCAAACCGCGCCAGCGTATCCGGAGATTGTGCTGCCAGTGCGACAGGCTGTTTACCGGGACCAAGACGTGCGAAGGGTGCCAGCACACCCGCTGCACAGACTGTCCTCGCGACCCGTACGTGAACCTTTGCACCTGGACTTGGAATCGAACTGATGCTAACACCGGATGCAGGGCCAAGAAGGACAAGTATCCATACGGCTATCCTGGAGATGCCCCGGGTGCCAAGGTAGCCCACTACAAGTGCGGTACCTGCAGCCACATCTTCTCCACCCCGCTACCGCCTCGGCCGCCTGCACCAAGTGCTCGTCTGCCAAGTGCGACCGTCTAACGCCGAGAAAGGTCGAGCCTGAGCCGGATCCCGAGATCCTGAAGAGCATACAGGCAAAGATCGAGAGTCTGAATCTCAAATGACGGGGGCGGGAAGTCCACATGACATTGCTTCGGACGTATCCGCGAACGAGGCTTTGGTGGCTGGGAGCGTCAAGTGGAAGGAGAAGGAGCTGAAGCAGATGTCTTTTTGGAGAGAGCGCATTGGAGTGTCATTTCGTCTTTCTTGCATTATTCCCCGGATGCGTTCATTCACGATCTCTTCTCAGCAAGCATCAGCCTCATTAACCACGAAAACATTGTTTGCCAGTTTTTGTTTTCCCCGGTGGCAGCAACATCGGCAGCATTTCCCAGGCGGTCGCGGTTGACTTCTCCCTTTGTCCATTTTTCTCACCGATTGATCCCGGTATACCCCGAACTCTTTTCTCCTCTCTGCTGAGGGCAGTGCTACGACCAACACGAGTTTATGAGGGAGTTCTTTCACACCACCTCTGAGTCTTCCACACTGGGGATATAATCCCACAACATGCGACCATGAACCAATTTGCATCTAGACAGCTCACGCTTTGCATCTTAGCCTCCTTCATCTCCGGCTGGGCGGAGCGACCCGGGGTAACTAGCATTTCGGGTCGGAGGTCGGGTAGAATATGGGTGCTTGGGAAGGTTACATGCGCGCTAGGACGCGGGAAGGAAAAGGAAGGGAGAGGGAGGAATTTGAGATACTGAATGCCTTTGCCTTTGCCACCGTCGAAAGAGCCAGAGTCTGTTGAAGCAGCGGCTGCACCGACCAACAAGCCAGGTTCTTATTCTCGGGCGGGGAGCAGGGTGTTGAGGGTGTGAGGATGGAAAGAATATTGGATGGAGAGAAGCAGGGGGTTGAGAGACACATTGAGCAAAGTGGTTTGGCCTTTTTCCGCTATTTTTTTTTCGTTTTCCGTTGTCTCCTACAAAGTCTTGATGATATGCTTTCCCCGTCTCTCCGTCGAGATTCCCAAAAATCAGTCGGGCCAGTCTCCACAAATACAAATCGCTTCTGAGGCAAGCCAACCGTCCCGACTCTTTGGAGATCTGCCGTGGAATCATTACGCCTTCACCCAGACTGTCGGGTTCAAGTGGAGTCACACAACTTACCCATGTTTTGTTGTTCACGGAAACAGCCAATCAAGCCAAGTTCCAACCAAGAATGAAAAATGAAGAAAAACTCAAAGTCTCGTTCCGCTCCCCTGGGTCCTTTTGTCACCGCCACTTCGCCATGCCCCGCCATCTCATTCCGTCCCCTGGGCATCTGGAGGTGTGGTAGCACAAAAGCCGCGTGGGCATGGTGGCCGCATGGCAAATGCCAAGATGCACTTGTTCCAGCCCTTCGGGAACGGCTACGGGCAGGAGAAGTTTTGGTGGGACTTGCGATGGTTGGGTGCTTGTCTCCTCCTGCACGCGCGCATGTGTGCATGAGTGTGTTGGCAGAGGGCAGCCTCTGGGCAGCGAGTTACCCGACCCGCTCCCTTCCCAGAGTGTTGGAATCATGCCCAGGTGGAGGGGAAGGTTGGAAGCAGACTGGCACGTAGGTAGGTTGCTTGGGCGGACGAACCCAGGTTTACCAGATGGGTGGCTGGCTGATTGATTTTGTTGTCACTTTCTTTTTGTTGATATTATTGTCGGTTGCGATTTTGTTGTCGTTCCGTTGCTCTCTGATGGCTTTCGCTTTAACTTCCTGATTACGTTACGCTTACCGCCGTGTCGGAGCCGAGAGATGAGGGCCCACACTCGGTGCCAGTGGCCTTCTTGTCTCAGATTTCCCCCTCGTTTGACAAACAAAAAAAAAAAAAAGGAAAGGCTTCGCGGGCGGCGATCACCATGCCTGCCTGCCTCCCTGGGCCAACGTTACCGACGGTTCGGTAACGGAGCTTTTTGCACGTGTATATTTTTTTTTTTTTTGAACTTTCGCGATGCAGCCAGTCCTTTTACAAATGCTGGCTGACAGCGGGCGCCGCGTCGTAACCAGGCAGAAATCGGGCCTTCCATTCAGCCTGGAAGCCTGAGTCAACGCTTTGAGTTGTTTTGCTGTTGGCTCGGCTCGGTTGGATGGAATGCGACGGCGGAACCAGTCTTTGGGACGGGATGACAGTTTCGTGTCAATGTTGGGAGCTGAGAGTTTCGGATGGACATGGATCGGGCCAGGCACGTACCAAATGCTGCATTGTCGTTCGTTCGGAGCTGTGCCAACTGTCAAGCTGATACCGACATGGGGTTGCGAACCATCTGCCTCTTTCTTGGGATGAACCGAGCCGCCAAAGACGCCAGCGCACTGGTTGGTGGCCGCGACATCTGAGCAGTGACGTTGGCAGAAGTTCCTCGCAGCGGCTGCTCTGCCAGTGTGTTTAGGACTCTAGCCATCCCATTCATTACCCATGTCACGCCCCACACTTCCCTGCTTCCAGTCATCCGTATAAGCTGGTGCTCACCACCAGAATGACCAGAGCAGCAAAATAACTACATCGTTAGCTCAACAAATTGGCATTGAACAGGGCATATAGGTTCGGGTTACACGATACAGTACATAATTACACTACTTTGCACTTCTGTAACACTCACCGCTTCTTCCCACCTGACCCGGGGTTCTGGGAGGATGGTGGGAAGTATCCACCAACTGCTTCTGGTCTGCATGGATAGCCGGTGGAGAACCAGGTTCGGGCTGTTCGTCAAGACTCCGAATAGCACCGGACCTTTGCAGGGGGGCACCACGTGCCGGAATACGTAGCCAGCGTCTTTGACCGACCGAGCAGGCTCTGTACTCGTGAAGTTCCTCAAATCAAAAAACACCCACCTCGGATTGAGGCTGAGAAAGGCTCTGGCAGGGAGACCGAGTGGAGAGGGGCAGCACTATCACCAAGATGGTCTTGGAAAGAAGTTCGAGGAGCTTACATCACTGGGAGTCCATGGTTTGAAAATCGCAGGAATTCAACCACGAGACGAGACTGAGAAAACAAGGGGGTGAACCGCCTGAATCCTTTCCACTGCTCTCATCAAGCGCTTCCGCCCAGGAAACCATGTCCCCAATGTCGAAGCCTGTGCCTATCACCTCCCGCTCCCCCTGGCAGTGAGCCTCAGCTCACAGAAGTCAACAAACCCTCAGCAAACCAAGAGACGTCTACAACCGAACCCAGTCCCCAACAGCCCTTGTCAAGACACGGGAGTAACAATCCCATGTCATCTAATTCTCAACCATCCCTCCCGGCAACCTGAACTCAACCGACACCATCTCTCCCAACGTAGCCCTCCTCCCCTGCTTCCGTCCTGTCGGCTGTCCACCGCCGCTATGCCCCCTATTGTTCAAGTACGCCGGCGCCTCCTCAAGCAGCCCCCTCTGCACCCACGCCTGCAGCCTCCCGAGATCGATCACGCTCATCAGCTTCTCCGTGACGTAGAACCGCCCCTGCACGTCCTGCTCGCTGCGGAGCTGCGCTGCGCCGCGACGAGCACCCAACTCCACCGCATGCCCTTGTCCTTCTCGATGCCGTTGCGCGTGGCGAGCTCCTCTGCAAACGCCGCGCCGAGCGACTCGCGGCGACGGCGTTTTGCGGGAAGGGTTGCGCCGACGCGTGACGGACCGTGCGGTAGAGGTTGCCGCGGAACTGGAGCGTCGCCCGGCGCCTGGCGGGGACGTGGGCGTGAGGACCTGGATCTCCGTGATGAGCATGACGAGGTTCGCGTCCGGCGGGACGATGACTTCGGGTGGCTGTTGTTGTGGTGGTTGCGGAGAAGTGCTCACGCGGATGGGGTCGCCGACACGGACCATCTCTGCGCCGAGGTAGATGCCGCCGTAGTGCTGGATGTGGAAGGCGCCGTCGGCGGTGGTGCCCTGGGCGAGCAGGTCGAAAGTTGAGAAGGAGTCGTTGATGGCGCGCGCCCCCATCTTGGAGGCTTCGAGGCAGAGGACCTGGCGGTTCATTTCGCGTTTGTTAGGGTCCGGGTCCTGGGAGTAGTGCGCCGTGAGGGCAGGCCAGTTGGCTGTGGCGAAGGTCTTGTCTTTGAGTTCGTCTATTGTTGTGTTGGGAACGCTGAAGGTGAGGAAGGGACGCATGGATTGGCAGTCTTTGATCAGATTGCCTTGGGCCAGCAAGATGTGGCCGAGAGGAGCGAGAGTGAAGTGGTAGCCGAGTCGGGGGGTCCGGACGGGACGTGGGTGCCGGGCTTGGGGGTGATGTCGACGATCACACCTAGCCGCCAGGCCGTGTGTTTGTACCAGACCAACTCGCCGACACGGAAGACATTAGTCAAACTGGTGGTCCCTGGAGGTGGTTGCTGCTGCTGCTGCTGCTGTTGCTGTTGCTGTTGCTGCGCTTGTTGTGGCTGCTGTTGGACCGGTGCCGGCTTTGGTGCGCTGACTGGGGCCTGCGTTGTTGTGTTTGGGCCCTGAACAGCTGTAGGCGTAGCAAAGGACGGCTGTGTCGTCGTGAGAATCTGGCTCCTCTCCTTCTCTGCCCGGGCCTTCTCCAGATACTTCGGGCAGAGATCGCAGGGACACTGGTTGTTGTCCTTCGAGTCACTGACCAGCCACAACGCGTGGAGGGCAAACTCTCCAGGGGTGCGGTAGTTCGCCTTTGGACTGCCGGATGCCCGTACAGATAGTAGTCCTGCCACCGTCCTTCCTCACGGCACATCGTAACTCGTAGCCCTTGGGGAAGCCGGCGAGCTTGTATTGCCTTTCTAAAACCGAGTCAGCATCACCCGGCCCCAGAACCATATGGGAATGGTCACGTACTGTCATCCTTGGGCCCGACCTGGTTCTGGAGATGGCCGGCCACGATGACTCCCACCCGCTCCTGCTGCGTCACGTCCTGGTCCTCATTGGGGTTGAGCGGTGAGTGGTCGAGGTTAGGGTACGATTGTCCGTCGCTTCGCGCAATGTAAATTGGCCAGTACTCGGTGCTCGCATCATGTTGCGAAGCCATGGCTCGGAGAACTTCGGCTTGGGTGATGCTCTCCGTCGAGGGAGAGTAGTAGGGCGCCTGCCCGATGGTGGCAGCCGAATCACGCGGCAACCACGTGGCGTCGACTTTTGCTCCGATAGAAGGCTCCCTTCTTTGTCAAAGGTCTACACTCTGAATCGGACAGAAAGTCAAGGGATTCAGCAACTGTGCTCGAGTCTTGCGTGTCTTCAAGGTCTTGCGCACACTTGAACTCTCCCAAAGAACATCACCCCGCCTTTGGGATGGAGATGTAAGCCCTGCTTTTCTGATGTCCAGACTTAAGTGTCTTGGAACGGCTGATCTGAGCAGAATTGAGCCTTTTATTTTGGGATTTCGGCGAAGCAGCACCCTTGGCCAGCTCCAAAACTTGAATCAATGGTTGAGGAAGGTGTTGCTCCTTGGCAACCGAGACCAGCTTGCAACGGGCGAGGACCCGCACCACCCCACCCGTTGACTCCATCAGTGCCCGCCGAGGTCCCACAGAAATAATCTGAATCAAGCCGATACAACAAGCGTCAAGGCAAGATGGCCGAGCGGTCTAAGGCGCCACGTTAAGGTCTACCCTTAATCTCAATCCTCTGGATTCCGTGGTCCGAAAGGGCGTGGGTTCGAATCCCACTCTTGTCAGCTTAATTTTTCCTTCCTTCACATTGTTTTAGGAGATGGTATCGACAGAAAAGAGGGAGGCGCGATTTTTTGGTTCCAGGATGAACAAATGTCCTCGCCATGGTGTGTGTGACCTTGAAGTTCCTCTTGGTTAGAAGTGATTTCTTGACTATCACATTCCCCCCAATCCGAAGCCCCCAGTTTTGTCAGACTGCTAACCCAGTTCACTCATTCGAGACTTCATCACCCGAGCCTGATTCTCCACGAGAATTCCCAGTGCGAGGCAAGTTGATACATTTCAGGCGAGCGGGCAAGCCCACGAGGATGTCTCGATGCTCGCCGGAGTTTCTTCGGTTTCTGGCCGTGACCGCTGTCTCGGGAAGCATAATGTTACAACTGACTGGCTCGGCTCAAATAACTGCTCTCTCAATGCCATGGCCCGGGTGGCTGGACTGACGACGTCGTCAACCCCAACTTTGCCCGAGCCGTCCAAGTGCTGTGGCTTGAAAGGAAATTGTGGTCGGCGGGCCCAATTTACCCCAGTTTGGCACCTGAACGAACGGAGGACACTGCCCGGAGGAACAAGCAACTCGACAAAGAAAAAAAAAAAAAAAGGAGAAAAATGAAGCAATTCGCTATCTGAGGACCAAGGCGGCAAGCGGCTTCTTTGTTTGCAGTCCAAGCAGGACTTGATCACATCCTCCTGCCCTGCGATCCATCTTTGCAGCGTGGCTCATTTCGCCCACAATCTCCATCGCATGCCCGCTGATTGGGCCAGGTGCTTTGTTCCTGGCTTCGCCCCTGTCGATGCGTCTCCACTGCCGAGATGAGACACCAGGAACGGACTGGGCCCAGCAGCCCTGATTGGGCAGGCCCATGAGGTTATCGAGATGGGCCAGGTTGGTGTGTCATCCTGTTGGTTCAGGCTGTGGTCCCCCTGGGGCTGCCCCAGAAAACATGGCCCAACATCCCCGGTGGTGGTCTGGAGGAGACTCCCCCTTGCCCATCGCGCTTTTCCTCTTTTGCGCCAACTTCCTGGTCCATCGCTCTGCTTTTTCGTGCTGGGGTCCAGCACGTCCTCTCCTTTTTCGCTCATCGCTCGTTTCGTGATCTTCCGTTCTCGACACCCCGCTGCTGCGGTTTGGCGACGTTTGCGTGCCGCTTCCCTGCTCACCGAGGCCTGCCAGCGCGCACGAATTCGAACTCCGGAACGTGACGCGCTCACTCTTTCGCGTCGGATCGTATGAGCCAGCAGCATATCAATCTTTGAAGCGGTTTCCATCAGGGGTCGTGGTCCGCCTCTCCTGTGCTCGACATAGGATCACAGGTCCCCACCAGAAGATTCAAACGCTCCTTTTCATCAAATACACAGTCGAAATCATCCGGCCGGCTCCCAGAACGAGCCCTTGAAACGATGAGGTTTTCGACCTTCCAGGCCGCCATCGGCTCGGCCTCAGTACTCTTCTCCGCCCAGCCAGCCCTGGCGCATCTCGGCCACCGACACGCCCACGCTGAATACTCGAGGCGACATGGTCACGGCCACCAGCTTGGCGAGGCCGCGGCCTCCCCCAAGGTTGTGGCGAGGAAAGCGACCTGCAGTCTGCCCGACGACCCCGATCTCGTTCGCGTCCCGGGAGCCGACAACAATGGCTTTGCGATGAGCCCCGATGAGCCGTGTGAGGACGGCAAGTGGTGCCCGCTGGCTTGCGTGCCGGGTAAGGTGATGGCGCAGTGGAAGCCGAACACGGCGTATACCTATCCGGAGTCGATGGTGGGTTGATGATCTCCTCTGCTGGTCTTGGGAGGGCGTGATATTGACTAGCGTTTCAGTATGGCGGGCTCTATTGCAACGGTGGAAAGCTCGAGAAGCCATTCAAGGAGACACCGTACTGCGTGGACGGCACAGGCGCGGTCAAGGCCGTGAACAAGGCGGGTAAGATAGTGTCGTTCTGCCAGACGGTGCTGCCGGGCAACGAGGCAATGATCATCCCGACCGACGTCACAGACACAGTGACCCTTGCCGTTCCGGGGCCAGACTATTGGGCCGGTACTGCTGCGCAGTAAGCATTGCCGCCAACTATTCCATTCAAGGACAATACTGACCCGCCTCTAGCTACTACGTCAACGCACCTGGGACCCCAGCCTCTAAGGGCTGCGTATGGGGCAAGATCAGCGAGCCGATCGGGAACTGGAGCCCCTACGTTGCCGGCGCGAACACCATGGGAAGCGGCGAAACCTTCGTCAAGATCGCGTGGAATCCCGAGTTCCTGGCGCTCCGCTCGCCAAAACCACGCCATCCTACGGTCTCAAGATCGAGTGCCCGGACGGCGGGTGCAACGGCCTCCCCTGCGCCATCGACCCCTCCAAGGGCGGCGTCGGCGGCCTCAACAGCCCCGTCGGCACTAAGGGCGTCGGTGGCGCGGCCTTCTGCGTCGTCACCGTCCCCAAGGGCAAGACGGCCAATATCGTGGTGTTCAATACGGACGGGTCCGGAGAAGGCAGCGCCCCGCCGCCGTCGTCATCCTCCAAGCCCGCGCCTGAGGCCCCGAAGTCGACGAGCGTCGACAAGCCGACCACTACTGTCCAGCCGACTAGCTCTGCTGCGCCGTCATCGTCGCCGGTAACGTCGTCGTTGTCTTCGTCCTCATCCGCCATGACCTCGTCGATCTCGTCGGCTCCCCCCAGCGCGACGTCGTCGGAGGCGTGGATGGGTGGTATGTTTCAGGAACAGGATGTCAAGGGCGAGACGAGCACGTATGCGGCTCCGACCACCACGCCCGAGCCGGTGGCGAACAAGACGCCCGATGCCGTGGCGGTCGTTCAGCCGACGTCGACGAGCGAGGGTGCGGCGGCCGAGGGGGGGTCTGCCATCGCCGGGCTTGTTGTGGCTCTCATCGCCGCTGCTGCGCTGTTTTGAGCGGTGGGCAAGTCTCTTCGCCTCTTATCCCGCCAGCAAGCCTTGATCGGTCCACGATCCACCAACTTGGACACCCCAACCGACGTCGCGTTGTCATTCGCCCAACTTGCTGGCTGCTTTCGATCCGACCTCCGCTCTCGCCTGCGATGCATCGTTTCGAACCGGAACCTATACGCCTTTTGTTATTATCTTAGACACCCTATATTCGCCGCATGCTCGCGTTAGTGTTTAGTAGTATTCCGTCGACCCGGAACACACCCCCTTGCCGACGGCGGTCCTCGAGACCACAGAGTTATACTTCGCCTTCTTCGATTCTGCCGGCCGCCTTTTGCTCGATTCTTCGGCCAGGATGCACTTCAAAGTTGTTGTTGGTTGTTTCTTCTGCTTCGCGATATACCCCTTTGAATTTCATTTTCTTTATGGGCCTTATGGCAATTGGTGTGTTTGGATTGGGGGGATTACGTTGTGTATACGCATCTGGAGTGTGGGCCGTTTTTGGATGGTTTGTTGTCATGTGTCAAGAGATGTATGGCAGGAATGAAGATGAAGAAGGTGGGGTTTTGGCCTGGTTTTGGAATGTGCCAATCTCTGGATCAATCAGCGAACAGAACATGGTGTGTTTGGTCGGTTGGTTGTGTAGTGTTTTGATCCTAGCGGTGGTGATGTGGGAAAGGCCGACACGGCGGGCATTGTCAATGACACAAAAGATGATTGACGATGAAAAACCGAATTTCCTTGCTGCACGTGTGTGCTTACTTGGATAGTGATAAGGAAGAAGACGACAAAGACGGGGCTTAAGTTCTGGACAGGCGCCCTCAAGATGGCAAGGGCAACTGTACCTCTCCCTTCCTGAACTCCTGCTTGCGTGTCTTCCCAAAGCCCCGGCACATCTCAGCAGAACCCTTGCTAGCTTGTGCTACGCGTTAATCAACTTGATGTCCAAGACCTTCCCTCTGTAACACTCCTTGCTCCTGTCCAACCACGCTTGTCTCGCTCCTCCCTTCCACCCCGCCTGCCAAACCTCATGGCTTATGGCGGATTCCTTACCCACCCAGGAACATCGTCCATCTCCCCAGGCGGCTCAACACCCTCTCCACTATCACAGGCGTCCAGCGCCTCCTGATGCGCGTCCCTAAACCTCTCCAGGATACTATCATACACATTCGGCCACCCCGCGGCGACCGCGTTACCCCCTTTCTTCTTCGCGCCCTCCACCGCAAACCGCTTCTGCTGGCGCGCGATAAACCCATTCAGCAGGCCCGAGTAAACCAGGCCCGCAACGACCGACTCGATATTTTCCAGATCGGGCCTTTTGTTCCCAAAGATCAGCCCCTCCGACGGCATCAGCCGCCTCGGCCCTCCCGGCGGCGGAACGAGCAGCGAGTCCGCCTCCGCGGCCGCCCCCTCCGCACCATTCGCCGCGCTGTTCGTCACCGCTCTGAGGAAGATCGTATTGACGTGAGCGGGTGCGCGGTGGTGCCTCGACGCCGGCGGCTTTGCGGGCACGTAGCCCTCGAGCAGCTTCTGGACGTAGCCCGCCGCGACGACGAGGTCCTCGAAGGCCAGCGAGGCGGCCTTGTTGCTTGCTGCGCCGCCTGCGGGCCCTTGCTGCCAGGTGAGCATGAAGATCTTGCGGGTGAAGGAGCGCCAGACGAGGGGCTTGAGCCGGTAGAGGAAGGTGAGGTAGATGCCTTTGTCCCAGAGCCAGTCGCGGCTGTGGGCAAGCGCGTGGTGAAAGGCGACGAAATTGCCGGAGCGGATGGCGGCGCAGATGGGGAGGAAGACGTCGGCAAAGCCAACCGCTTCGGGGCGTTGGAGGAGGGTCTGGGAGGGGAAGCGGCCAAGGAGCAGGTTGGTGGGGATCCAGTAGGCGAGGATCTGCCGGCGATGTTTTTGGAACTGCGGAAGGCATTGGCAGTAAGCTTCTTCGAAGCACATGTGCGCTCGGAGAAAGTGGCCATGGTCGAAGTTGAATCGACCCAGGTAGTAGAGGAAGGTGACACGTTGTGAGGCTGGGTACAGGGAGAGTGCAGGGCCGCTTGTTGAGAGGTTTGTGAACATCTGCACGGCAAGCCGGGATTTCTCGCACTAGCACGGTTAGCACTCTGGCCTCCAAGATTCGAGCATGAAGAGAGCCTTACAGCGAAGAGCAGCTTCAAGGTGAGGTTCGCAAAGAGGTAGACGGCCACCTTCTTCCCTTTTGGTGGCGACCACCTCGTGCTCGAGCGGTCTGTTAGGCAGGAAGTGAAGATCTTCTGAATGATGTCCGCCGCCAGCTCTACGATAGACTTCCTCTCCCCCGATTCCTCGCCGGTCATGTCGCCTTGTATCTGGGCCAGCAGATGCGGCTGCCGAGTAAGACCCATCACCAACTTGGACAGCGACTCCGAGAGTGACATGCTGGTCTGCAGCGCAGCATGATGCCGTAGGTAGGATTGGCGAGCGCATTTGCGCAGGAGCTGAGGCATGTCAGCAGTGAGGATTATAGAGCCGTGAACAGGCAAGTCCTTACATGAGGAGCTCGCTGAGCCGTGAATGCAGCCGGACGACATCCTCGAAATCGACGTCACGCCAGTATTCGAGGTAATCCTTGATAAACGAGTTGAACCCCGGCCACGGTGATCCTTTCCCCTCTGACACATCGTCCTCTTCTGGCAGACACTTCTCGACTAGCTTCTCGAGCGCGGGCGAGCCGGGGGGAAGCCGCCCTTGAGCTCAACGCCCATTTGGAAGTAGATATCGGCAACATCATTTTCCACCAGCAGCCAATTGCGGAGTTCATCGCCGTTCTGCTCGAGGACGAATCCCCGAATGCTAGTCAGGAACTGGACCACGAGACTCATTGCGGTGATGATACTGCGAACACCGGGTCCGGGGATGAATGGGCGAATGAGAGTGTGTTGAATGGGACTGTGACTGACGGGCGCGGTTTCGAACACGCGACGCGATTCGCCGGGTTAGTGCGGCATTGTTCTCGTGGCCGATGGGAAGACAGAGCAAAGAACCACAGAAAATGGTTTTTGAAGGTGGCCGAGTCAAAGCGTCTGGCAGCAAGAGATGGGGAGAGATTACTCGACGCAGCACAACAAACATTCATCGCAACCGGGCCACAAGCGTCGAACGAATCATCAATGCTCACAAATACCCTAACCCTGAATATAAGAGCAAATACCGGCTCCCCCAACCACGAAACTTGGACCATGTAGTAGAAACCCAACCCATGCTACGCTCTTCAGCACACTTGACTAAGGACACTTTTTTGTATGCTTTACACAGACTCGATCCGCTGCACAACCATGGCCGTAGCGGCGCCACCGCCGTTGCAGATGGCGGCAACACCGTACTCGCCCGGCTTGAGCTGGTGGAGCAGTGTCACGAGGATGCGGGAGCCGGAGCTGCCGAGGGCGTGGCCGAGAGCGATGGCTCCACCGAGTGGGTTCACCCTTGCGCCCTCCAGCCCAAGAATCTGTGATTCGCGGTTAGTGGGGATGTTTCGGGCGGAGCTCTGGGTAACAGTTGCTGGATATCCTCACCTTCTCATTGGCCTTGATGACGGCGGCAAAGGCCTCGTTGAACTCCCAGACGGCGACCTGGTCCTTGGTGATGCCGGCGCGCTCCAGGGCGATGGGGACCGCCTTTGCGGGCGCAATGGGGAAGTCGATCGGGTCGACGGCGGCATCCGCGTGGCCGCAGATGCGGGCGAGCACCCGCGAGCCTGTGCCGTACTGCTGGGCGATCTCCTTGCTGCCGCAGCACCAGGGCGCTGGCACCGTCGTTGAGCGTCGAGGCATTGGCGGCGGTCACGGTGCCGGTGCCGTCGCGGACGAAAGCTGGCTTGAGGGTGGGCACCTTCTCCAGCTTGACGTCGAGGTAGCCCTCATCGGTGGTGATGACGGTGTCGCCTTTCCTGCCCTTGACCGTGACCGGCGCAATCTCGTCGGCGAAAGCATTGGCCTTCCAGGCGGCCTGCGCCCGCTCGTACGACTGGATGGCGTACTGGTCCTGCATCTCGCGGGTAATCCCGTATTTTTTGGCCGTGCTCTCGGCGCAGTTGCCCATGTGGATCTGGTCGTAGACATCGGTGAGGCCGTCCTTGATGAGCCCGTCCTCCATCTTGACGTGGCCGAAGGCGGCATCCCGCTAGCGCGCGGCACGTAGTATGGTACCCTCGACATGTTCTCGAAACCGCCGGCGATCTGGGCGTCGGACAGGCCCAGTTGGATGTTCTGCGCCGCGAAAGCAACCGCCTTCAACCCGGATGCGCACACCTTGTTGATGGTGATGGCCTCGACCGACGAGGGGAGACCGGCGAATATGGAGGCCTGACGAGCCGGGGCCTGCCCGACGGAGCCCTGGAGGACGTTGCCCATGTACACATCGGTAATCTTCTCGACGGGGACCTTGGACTTTTCGAGGGCGGCCTTGATGGCGACGGCGCCCAGTTGGGGGCCGGTGACGTTGACATACGAGCCATTGAACTGCGCTTGTTAGAGCCTGCTGTCTAAGAGGCTAACTATTGCGATCGAGTGCATACCTTGGCCGTCGGTGTCCGCGCCGCGCTCAGAATGTAGGCATCGCGGACCTCTTGACGAAGGCACGCCTGGGATGAAAAGAGCCGGGCCGGGCCGGGCCTGAGCTGCTGCGACAGCTGCGATACGCGCATCGCGCTCCGGAGTTGCCCCACCATTATTACTGTCTTGTGAAGACAAGAAGCCAACAAGGGAACGGGTCGCTATGAAAGAAAAGGGAGACGGAAAGACGCAGGTGAAGTATGCGACACGCAGGTTGCCCTGCCGAGGACCAGGTCCTTTAAAGACATCCCGGCGGAACTCTCAGCGGAACTGCTCGGCTTGTGACGGACTGATGGGGGGCGAGCGGGTGGAGGTGGAGGTGGAGACGCAGAAAGCCGGGGCAGATGCCCCGCCACTCGCGGCACCCCCGGAAAAGCTTGATTAGGTAAGGCAAGCGTGAGCGGGGGTCGACCCTTCCCTGTCGGGGCCCGATGCACCTGGAAGCCAAAGACACTTGAAAGTCGAGACCTCTGATGATACAGATATTAGGGAGATCTCATCGCCTTCGGGGCTCTTGTGATATTTCCGCGGGTGGCGACAGTTCGAATGAAGGAGCAGTTACCAATCCGCTGGCGATTCCACTGTGTTCGTGACCCGACGCGGCCCCGCTCGGTGGCAGGTGCACATGTTTTTGTTGATTGGTTCATAACACCCCGTTAATGCAATAGTCAATATATGAGCTTCTGGCCAGTTCGAATCCCATCATCGCCCTTCGATTCTGATGGCTCAGAACCGCGTTCTCTCCGCATTCCGACGACCACCTCACGACAACTGACCTCCGCTCTGCTGCACCCGTGCTTCATCGAGAATATCCATCCCGGGCCTTCCAGCGTCTCATCAACAGCTATCTTCTTTCCTCAACCGACCTTCGAGATGTCAACTGCTGCTCGCCGTCGTCTCATGCGAGACTTCAAGGTGCGCGGTTCGTCCAGCTACCACGCCGAAGGTCGGAGGCGCTAACCCATCGTTGCAGCGCATGCAGACCGACCCTCCCGCCGGAGTCTCCGCGTCTCCCGTGCCTGACAATGTCATGACTTGGTGAGCAACAGTGCTCGTGGCGTCGCCCCAGCCCCGGCATTGACTGACTGGGCGCCTCGCAGGAACGCCGTTATCATCGGCCCCGCAGATACCCCTTTCGAAGACGGAACCTTCAGGCTCGTGATGCACTTCGAGGAGCAGTACCCGAACAAGCCGCCATCGGTCAAATTCATCAGCAAGATGTTCCATCCGAATGTCTACGCCACCGGCGAGCTCTGCCTCGACATCCTCCAGAACCGCTGGAGTCCAACGTACGACGTTGCTGCGGTGCTTACTAGCATCCAGAGGTGGGTACAGGAGACAGCCGGCTGGGTAGAGATGCGGGTGGCTAACAAACGGCATCTCCCAGTTTGCTGAACGACCCCAACACCGGATCCCCAGCCAACGTCGAAGCGTCGAACCTTTACAAAGACAACCGCAAGGAATACACCAAGAGGGTGAGGGGAGACCGTGGAGAAGCTGGGAGGACTGAAAGGCGCCGTACGTGCTGTGGCGACCTTGATTCGGGGGCGTAATATTTAGCGGTATCAGTCGGAGGCTCACTTGGGGAAGGGTCACCTTTGAGGACACCGATGAGGCGAACCCGTCCGCTCACTTAGCTGGAGTTCTGGCGTTTTGGTCGGGTTCATCGAGCATTTGAAAGCAGGTTTTTTTTTTTTTTTTTTTTTTTTTTCAGCACGCCGCTCCGCCAGCTGACGTCTTCTTCTGGATCATGGCATTTTCTATACGGGGGAGGGGAAGGCGGGCGTTGACTGGAGTTCAGGCCCACATCGCCATTGCAAGTGTCTCCGACACCCAGGCGAGCTACCTAGGTAGATGCATTTAGTAGCGTTCTTTATGCTGGTTCGGTATCGCTTGCCAGTTCAACGTGTGTGTGACGGCGAATATGCTTTGAGGATGGGAGGTACTTCACGTTGTAGTGGTCAGCCTCGACGCTCAGGTAAGAGACAGCATCCGAGCTGAAATCACTGGCTTTGACTCTGCGTCTTGGAAGACTCGGAAACATGCACTACCCACCGCATGACAGACACCAATCTGCCGCCAATTTTCCCTTGACCATGTGCGTGAGTGCTGGAACAATGCTGCCCGCTGCAATCGGCCGGCAGACGGGACGGGAGCTGCGCCCAGCCTCGGACTAGGCCCCACCCAGGTGCCACCCTCAGGCACACATTGCCCCATGAAACAAGCCGGGAAGGCACCCATCGTCCGTTGTCGCGAACCCGCGCGTCATCCACCAGCACTGGGTCTCGGTCGACCGACCGCAGCAAAAACATCCACACACAAGCACAGTCCACTTCCGCTGCGACACAACTCTCTACCCCTGACACCGCCCCAGGGGCCCCACCTCGTCCCCTTCTGTTTCTTTGACATTGAGAAGAAGCCAGGTTCCAGATCTTTGGATACCCTTCTTGCAGGATTCGCTTTTGAGATCTTCCTGTCGACGCCCGACCGTGCCTCTGTTGTCGCACCCGAAGTTGAAACCCCACATCTGCGCAGCTCCCCTGACGCAGGACAATAAACAACAGCACTGCAGAGAACGCACCCTCACTGCGACGGTCCCCTGGCGCTCTGACACCCTCTCGCCGAAGAACCCCGCGTCACTCGCTCGCTCTCTCCCCGTCTGCGCGGCCCTTCCTTCATATGAGTTAGCGCTTCCCAGGAGCGCGGGAAGCGGGCTGCCATCATGTCGAACGCAAATAGCATCAAGGTCGTCGCTCGATTTCGCCCGCAGAATCGGGTCGAGATCGAGTCGGGCGGTCAGCCCATCGTCAGGTTCGATGGCCAGGACACCTGCACCGTCGATGTAAGCCGTATTGCCGCCTTTGCCGTGCATGCCGCTCAGGGTCGCACATGCTAACCGTTAGAGCTGCTGCAGTCCAAGGAAGCGCAGGGCAGCTTCACCTTCGACCGCGTGTTTGATATGTCATGCAAGCAGTCCGACATCTTCAACTTCTCCATCAAGTCAACCGTCGACGATATCCTCAACGGCTACAATGGAACCGTCTTCGCCTACGGCCAGACGGGTGCCGGCAAGTCCTACACCATGATGGGCAGCAGCATAGACGACGAGGAGGGCAAGGGCGTGATTCCCAGAATTGTCGAACAGATTTTTACAAACATCCTGTCGAGCCCGGCGAACATCGAGTACACAGTCCGAGTCAGCTATATGGAAATCTACATGGAGAAGATCCGCGATCTCTTGCAGCCGCAGCACGACAACCTGCCCGTCCACGAGGAGAAGAACCGTGGCGTCTACGTCAAGGGCCTCTTGGAGATCTATGTCTCAAGCGTGGAGGAGGTGTTTGAGGTCATGCGCAGGGGTGGAAACGCAAGGGCGGTTGCCGCTACCAACATGAACCAGGAATCCTCGCGTTCGCACTCCATCTTCGTCATCACCGTCACCCAGAAGAACGTCGAGACGGGCTCGGCAAAGAGCGGTCAGCTGTTCCTGGTCGATCTGGCCGGTAGCGAAAAGGTCGGCAAGACGGGCGCCAGCGGCCAGACGCTCGAGGAGGCCAAGAAGATCAACAAAAGTTTGAGCGCTCTGGGCATGGTCATCAACGCGCTGACGGACGGGAAATCCTCACATATTCCCTATCGAGACTCCAAACTTACCCGTATCCTGCAGGAGTCTCTAGGTGGTAACAGCCGGACAACGCTCATTATCAACTGCTCGCCCAGCAGCTACAACGATGCCGAAACGCTCAGCACGCTGCGCTTCGGTATGCGCGCAAAGTCGATCAAGAACAAGGCCAAGGTCAATGCCGAACTCAGCCGGCAGAGCTCAAGTCGATGCTCGCCAAGGCCAAGACGCAGATTGTCACCTTCGAGAAGTACATCGTCAACTTGGAGGGCGAGGTGCAGCTATGGCGTGCTGGAGAGACCGTGCCCAAGGAAAAATGGGTCCCGCCCCTTTCCGCAGACGGCGCGCCAGGAGCAAGAACCGAAACAAGGCCGACGAGACCCCAGACGCCCTCTCGGCTGTTGCAGGACAGGTCAGGGGCTGAGACGCCGGGTCTCCCGGAGAGGGCCGGGACCCCAAGTCTGCCGCTGGAGAAGGACGAGCGGGAGGAGTTCTTGCGTCGTGAGAACGAACTCCAGGACCAGCTTGCCGAGAAAGAAAGAGACACAAGCGGCCACGATAGAGAGGCAGCTGCGGGAAACCAAGGACGAACTGGCCATCTGAAGGAGCACGACGCAAAGCTCGGCAAGGACAACGAGAGGCTGGTCAGCGAGGCTAACGAGTTCAAGATGCAGCTGGAGAGGCTAGCATTCGAGAACAAGGAGGCCCAGATCACCATGGACGGCCTGAAAGACGCCAACACGGAGCTGACGGCGGAACTGGATGAGCTCAAGCAGCAGATGCTCGACATGAAGATGAGCGCCAAGGAGACGAGCGCGGTGCTGGACGAGAAGGAGAAGAAGAAAGCGGAGAAGATGGCCAAAATGATGGCTGGCTTCGACCTCAGCGGGGACGTCTTCAGCGACAACGAACGGTCAGTGGCCGACGCCATCGCGCAACTAGACGCCCTCTACGAAATCTGCTCGACCGGCGACCCGATCCCGCCCGACGACCTCAAGGCGCTGCGGGAGAAGCTGGTAGAGACCCAGGGCTTCGTGCGGCAGGCCGAACTGGCCGCTTTCAGCGCGGCATCGAACGAGGCTGAGGCTCGCAAGCGCACCGAGCTCGAGGCGCGCCTGGAAGCGCTCCAGCTCGAGCACGAAGACATCCTCTCCCGCAATCTGGACGAGGCGGACAAGGAGGAGGTCAAGGCGATGCTCGCCAAGACGCTCTCGGACAAGGAAAGCACGCAGGTCGAGCTGGTCGCCGGCCTCAAGGCGGACCTCGCGGCCCGGACGTCCGAGAACGAGAAGCTGAAGGCACTGGTCGACGACCTGCAGCGGCGTGTCAAGGCCAACGGCGCGGTGCCCATGGCTAACGGCAAGACGGTGCAGCAGCAGCTGGCCGAGTTCGACGTGATGAAGAAGAGCCTGATGCGCGACCTGCAGAACCGGTGCGAGCGCGTGGTCGAGCTCGAGATCTCGCTCGACGAGACGCGCGAGCAGTACAACAACGTACTGCGCAGCAGCACAACCGCGCCCAGCAGAAGAAGATGGCCTTCCTCGAGCGCAACCTCGAGCAGCTCACCCAGGTGCAGCGCCAGCTCGTCGAGCAGAACTCGGCCCTCAAGAAGGAGGTTGCCATCGCAGAGCGCAAGCTGATCGCCCGCAACGAGCGCATCCAGAGCCTCGAGAGCTTACTCCAGGAGAGCCAGGAGAAGATGGCGCAGGCGAATCACAAGTACGTCCTTTTGCTCTCATACCATTCCCTTGCCCCCCAGTTACTGATGTGTTTTTCACAGATTTGAAGTTCAGTCGCCGCCGTCAAAGACCGCCTCGAGGCGGCCAAGGCAGGCAGCACCCGCGGCCTGGGTTCGCCGACCGGCCTCGGCGGCTTCAACATCGGCAGCCGGATCGCCAAGCCGCTTCGTGGAGGCGGTGATGCCTCGCACCCCACCATTGCCAGCCTGCAGAACCCGCCCGAGAATAAGAGGTCGAGCTGGTTCTTCCAGAAGTCTTGATGGAGAGTAACCGCAGAAGAAGGACTGCGGTGGTGTAAACTGTCATTTTGGGTGTTGGATTGGCGGGTGGAGTTGTCAAGAGCTAGGTTAAGGGGAACGGTTGTTTGGCTGGATAGGGTAAAACGGGGTGTTTGGGTTGGGGGGGGGGGAAGGAGTGGACCAAATGTTTGTCCGGATTGTCGGATATAATGTGGTCTGAGCAATGCTGTCTGTCCGTGGTGTAGACTAGATCAATGCGTTCATGTCGACAGCAGGGGAGGATAAATGAGATGATGGCGGGGCGGACTGCATATATGGGGGACTTGGGGGGGGAGGAGTTCGTTTGTCTTCAATTTCTTTTTTTTAAACGGTTGGCAGTGCTATCCTTCTGCAGCTTGGTTGCAAAATATCCGGTGTCCGGGGTAGAAAACAGAGAATAGAAAAGAATACCACCTCCTTTTGCTTGGGTCAGTGTCATCCTCGGTAGCTGTCCACATCTTTGGTAAACGAGGCACGAATGCGACGTCACAGATTCTTATGGTGTGTGTGTGTCTGTCACACGGATTAAGCCTCCCTTCCCCCGTCATTTGTTTCCGGGTTATCGCAATAAAAACTTTCTCCGTGCACGCAGAGAGCAACAGGCGTCGACATTGCCCCGATCTGCTGAGAGCTGCCCTCCCAACTGCCGCAATAAGGTTCGAAACTAGAGCTCAAGCACCCGGAGCAACGCCGAATCGAAGATCTTGCTTATTTCACCACGCACGCAAAAAGAGGGAAAAAAATGGGGGGGAGGATGACTCGAAGACTCCTGACGCCTTAGCCCACGAAACTGATACGCTCGGTGCCAAACGAAACAAAAACGACTCCGAGCTCAGAAGCGAGAACAATCCTTTAAACCAGTATCCCAACCATCACCGCTACCCCACTACCCCCCACCAAACCCGTCTAACCAAGGCCTCAACCCCGCTCCCCATCCTCCTCCCCTGTCCCACCACCACCACCATTACCACTGGCCCCCTCACCGCTCGCCATCCCAGCCGTACTCGTCGCCCTGGCGCTCCCGCGCCCACCCCGGCTCCAGGCGTGATGACGGTCGTCGTCGCCCCAAACGGATACCCCAGGCTCACGCTCCCGACCACCACCCCCGTCGGCGCGATCGTCACCGTCTCGCCGCCCACCACCGTCGTTGTCGTGCCCGTCATCCCCGGGCCCACCGTATACGTCACCGAGCGGATGACCACCACCGACGCGCCGATCTTGGTGAGCGTCGCGCCGCCGACCAGGGCGTACTGCGTGCTGCCGGCGGGGATGGTGAGCGTGGTCGCAGGGGGTTGTTGTTGCTGTTGCTGTTGTCTTCCGGGTGGGAGATGATGATGGTGCCGTCCGGGCCGAGGGTGATCGTGTCGTCGTCGACCTGCAGGGTGGTGCGCGTGGAGTAGGTGAGGGTGGTGCTGTGGATGATGAGCACGGAGCGGCCGACGGCGGTGAGGAGGTCGCCGCCAGCGACGACGATCTCGGTGGGGGAGGGGAGGATAGGGAGCGGCAGGGTGGAGGAGGAGATGGCGATGGCTGTGGGGAGGAGGGTGAAGGTTTGCGAGGAGATGATGGCTGTTGTGGAAGTGGGGCCGAGGGTGAAGGAGGAGGAGCCGATGATGGCGATGGAGGAGCTGAGGGTGATGGGGACGCCGCCGAGGGTGGTGCTGGTTGGCGTTGGGACGAAGATGCCACCTGTAGCAGAGGGCGGTCGATGGTGGCGCCGCCGCCGACGACGCGGATTGGGTCGATGGTGAAGGTCTGGCCGGCGATGATGACCACTTGGGTTTGTTGGGCGGGATTGTCGCGGATTGTGTTGCCGTTGATGACGACGGCGGTGGGCTGGACGGCGACGGTGATGGGGGTCGGGGTAGGGCTGTGTGCAGAGTCGGAGATGGCCTGTGGCGGGTTCTCGGAGTTGTAGATGGGAGGCGTTGCGACGGCACCGCCGGCCCTCGTGGGGCTGGCGTGGTTGTCGCGCGTTTTGGGCTCCTGGCTGACGCCATAGTCTGGCGTCTTGATGGTGGAGAACACCACGGCAGGGTTCTTGTCCGTGGTGAGGAAGATGATAGGGGGCACAATGGTGGTTTGGATGCCGAAGTTGTAGCTTTCTGTCGTCAACGTCACCTCGCACGTCCGGTACTTGCTCTCCGTACCAGTCGACGCGCAAATCGATAGTGTGACCCTCGGCGGCTCCACGGCAACAACACATGATGTCGTCGGTCTTGGGGTTGAGATAGGCGGGTACGGCTGTGTGTAGTCTTCGGGATTGCCGTACCAGGTGATAGTCGTTGTGTGGAAACGGACCAACTCGTGGGGGCAACAGTCAAGTCGGACTGCTGGCAGAAGCTGGCGGTTATGGAAGGGCTGTAGGTGTACGTTTGGTTGCCAGAGCGTATGAAGGTCTCAAACGTCGTCAGGCTTGACTTGCCGGCCTCGCTGGACGTGGTTGTGCCATATCCCAGATTCACGCTCTCGGTCGTGCCGTGGACGAGCTGGATGGTCGACAGATTAGGGGGCCCGCCTCCTGGAGGGCCACCACGAGGGGGGGTTGGCCTAGATTGAGGAGCTGTGGTAGATTGGACGGCCGTGGCGGCTTCTGCACTCGTCGTTGTTGATGCCGGTTCCGAGCTAGAGGACAACCAGGTACCCGGCCGCGTCGGCGGTGTCCTGGTTAAAGATGGTCGTGTTGTTTCTGCAGGTGGAGGCCCGCTACTGGAGGAAGCGGTCAAGGTGCCTGTCGACTCTTCGGTCCGACTTGGAACGTGCGTGTCGGTTGTCCAAGTCCCGCCCACGCCGAAGGCTCCAGAGGTGTGATCCTCCCCGGCTGGTGAAGCAACACCTGGACCTGCTCGAATCGCGGCGCTTCCAGAACTGATAGCCTGAGGTTCCCGACTGAGCGAGGCTCCTTCCACTCGCAAAATGCTCCCGGTCGACTCCCCCCAGATGGGAGCAACAGCTGCTACAGTGGTGGAGGATAGAGACGCCACGTCCGCCTCGCTTGACGGGCCGGGACTGGCGCCGCTCGGGACGCTCTGGAGTGAACTGATAGCCCCATCCTCACGTCGAAGTCGACCTGCTGTTCGATGTCAGCGTCAATATGCCCTGCTGGTTTTCTCTTAGTGAGTGCTGACCTCCGAGGACGTTGTCGACACCAAGGACTCGAGAGCACTGCGAGGGAGAGCAGCACTTGTCTGCCCACAACCATGCTGTTCCGGCTCGGTAATTCCTTCGATGTTTTGCGCTGCACCTCTGAAGCAAGCGTAAGGTCCCGATTCGGCCCCTTTCAGCCTCGAATCCGAGCATCTGGGCTGCATGCAAGCCAGGAGATTATTGCCGGGGTTTCCTCACCATTGCGCCCAATGGTGGCATCACAGGACGGGGGAGAGTCAAAGGAAATGTCGGAGACGACAAGGAAAGAAAGTATCTGGCATCGAGACAAACAACATGGAAGCCCAGCAAGGGTGTCGGGAATTGAACGGGGGATCCCGTCGAAGATCCGTCCAAAGATCCGGACACGCAGGGACAGGACCGGCAGGGGGCTGCTAGCACCGCGCATCAGAATAATCAGTTTGCAAATCCCTCGCCAGCAAACCGAGCAGACTCGGAGGCGACGTGTCGGGGCGCATTGACAGAGGAGGATAGGGCAATTTTGCGCACTGGCTTTGAGCCTAATAACGCGCTGTGGGACGGCTTCATTTAAGTGTACTGTGTGCCACAGCTCGGGGCGATGCCGGCCACGAGGCCCAGCAGCTCCCCCATGGAGGGAAGAGATCCCGGGGAAACAAACGAGGTGTGTTGCCAAGGAGCCGATGGGAGAACAAGGGGCTGGGATAAGGATCGTCATGCGCAAGGATATCCCTGCCAAGCCAGACTCTCCGTACGGACGGGACTTGCCAGAAAAACAGGCGAGCATGCTCGATCGGGCCTTGGCTTGGCCGGAGGACACACCAGCTGCCAGATCGTTGTCGAGGAAGCCGACGGTCGAGACGAGAGGAAGGGTGGGCCTTGGGCCCCTGGAGAACGTGGATATCTGGGCTGACCAAGGAACGCTGCTGCTTGGCCTCGAAGCTTATTATCTTGCGGAGGATATTCACCGATCGACGAGATTCCTTGATGACAGAGAAACAGCAACAGAGGGGGGCTCGTTAAGCTGGCGGGAGTGATGTGGATGAGAGCTGTTCAAACGGAGGGAAGTGTGTTCAGGTCGCCGACGTGCCTCGACCAAACTCTGGGTCAGTGTAACGGAACGAATCATCGAAGATGCCGAGAACTACTGGCGAGTAGGAGCGAAGACTTCCGTTCTGGGCTCTCTTGGCGACCTCGTCAGCCATCATGAGATGCCGGGAACGTCTCTCTTCGACCTTCAGCCCTTGTCAAGCTGCGTATGAAGCCTGCGGCTTTGGAGCACATGCACCTCGGTTTCCCTGTCACGACTGGCTCGGTCGTGGACACCAAGATCGTTGCTGTTCCAGGTGAGGCGCCTAAGCCGAGTGAGAGCAAGAGAGGTGAGAAGGGCTCGACATGAGTAGACAACTAGTTCATCTCAGCATATTCATGCCAGCCATCCGCCGGAGTATCAGTCGTTTGTCCCAATGCCACAGCTGAGACTGAGATTCGTGCGCAGCTTGACAGTGGGTGGGGAGGACGGCGGGGACGCCATGCCTTCTCGGCAATTGGTGACCTTGACGGAAGAAGCAAGGGTTGCCAGCCAGCCGCCAGGTGGAAATCGAGGTCGCATCTCGATCTGCTTACCACTGACACGGAGGAATTTGGTGGCGTCAGCTACAAACCCTGGGGTGTTTCAAACTTACTGATATCGAACAGGGTACTGTATAAAAATGACCTGCTGATCTCGCCGTGAGGTGAACCATAATATGATGCGTTCCTGTAGCTAGCTGAGGTTGGCTCTGCTGGCAGGTTCGACTGCGTATCTTCCCTAATTACGCTCACCGGCAGCAAAATCAACAGACGAGCAATTCTGTCTCAGACAACTGCTAACGTGAAGGCAGGCCCATGGTAACACCCAGAGTCCGATAATATCTGGCAGCACAGAGATTGCTCCCCGGCCAATGAGCGAACTCGGCAAGCGAGAGAACCCCAGAGCAGGCCAGTTGACGGCCGTACATACTATGTAGACAAAGAGCCAAGGTTAATGCTGTTCGATGGGCGCAAGAAGATGCGATTGATAGTCTTCGGGAATAGCCACGTAGACTATGTGGACATTCAAGCCATATTGGGAGCTACGTCTGGAAAAGTTACAGGCACTACCGCTTCCCACGGAAGACCGGTTTTTTGAACGAGATGATGGGCAAGATCGACAGCGCTGGGTCTTGGGCACACGTCACAACCACGTTACCGAAAGCCAGAGCCGGATGGACGCCGCCTTCTTCCGTTGGAAGCGCGAGTAGCCGCAGCATGTCAAGATTTCAAGAGTCCCGATGGAGCGGGACGCGACATTCCCTTTCGCGAAACTCGCGAGCACGTCCTTCAGATCCCAGGCGACCGTTCCCCCCGTAGCAGCCATGCGGCCGTCCTGCCTAGATGGAGAAGAGAAGCAAGAACGGTGATGGGTTGATTGCGGGCATCGGCAAAATGAGGTGGCATCGAATTTAGCCAAAGTGGCCTCACCCTCTCAGTGATGAAGTATATTACTTGCCGTGTCTGATGCATGCCCTCATGCCTGTTCAGGACATGTCTTTTCCCACTCTCGTCCGCCGGAGTGCTGTCTGCCTGGGACGAAGGAAGGGGTCATTGCGGTCGATATTTGGTCAATATATGTGTGCCGCCAGCAGAGAGATGGTACTCGGTCGACAGCTTCTTCCCGGACTGTCCTGTTGTGTGCGATTGGTGCGCTAGCGGCTGGATGATCGTTTAATCGTGGCCGTCGACGGTCTCATCATTGATCTGATGAACCGGAGCAGCGCTGGCGACAAGCCTGGCTGGATTCGCGTCGCCAAAGGTCCTTTCCCGAGTGGTAGAGGTGGCAAAACGTTCCACAGACTCGTTGCTGGTCCCGCTGACGGCCGAGGAAACCCCTCCCGGTGTCACCAAACGCGCCCGTCTCCCCGGCATTTGCGGTACCAAGAGGACGGCATACGACTTCCAAGCGAGGCTCCCCGCAATATTACAATATCGTGCGTGCTGCCTCAGAGGCGCGATTCACCGAGGCCTGCTGTCAGCTCAGGGCTGGTCATCATGATGTGGAGGATGGTCGAGACTCTGAGCACTCGCAGACTGGAGTGGACGGATTTTTCTATTGCCAACGCAGCAAGGCATTAGTTTGTTCGTGGCAAAAGGATGTTCGCAATGCTCGAAGGACGCCCGATGTCAGGATGCGCGTCTCGTTCTGCGCCTCGCTCTCCGGGTGTCGTTCGGGACCGGGGGCAAGTCTGCCCGATGGTGGGCTGGCTTCAGTGGACTTCCTCGAAGCAGGCAGGGCGGAGGCACAGCTGAGGGACTGCTGGGACTCGGACGAACCCTGCCGTCTGAATCGAGCGGCCAAACTCTAATCGGATATTTTGTTTGCGTTTCGACCAGTCTCCGCCCGAGAATTGGACGCCGAAAGCCCAGTATCGGGAATCTACCAGCCACCCAAGCTAGCCGCATCGATGCGCCACGTGCGGTGGATGGCATTGCGATGGTGCTCTTGTGTGCCGGCTCTCAGGGCAGGACCCAGACAGATCCGTGGTGTGCGGTGTAGCGCTGAGGCATGTCTTGTAGGTGCTTACGAGCTGCTGTGCGTCGGTGGCGTCGCTTGCGCGCTTGCTTCACTTGCTGGGCAATATACAGGCGGGTTTCCCGCAGCAGAGTGCCGAGCAGGGGCGGGAGTTCGCAGAAGCACGCTCGGTTGGGGTTTTCCTCCATCGAACCCTCGACTGTTTTGCGTTTGGAAACGGGGGAAACAGGCGGGGACAGAAGAGCATGACCGGCCCGAGAATTTCAGTGGCTGCCACTTTCCAAGGCGGGCCTTTTAGCCAACAATCCCAGCCCCAAAGGTCGCCCCTTGCTTCTGGAGGGTGGGGAGCTTCGCGCCCCTTCCCCGGGCTCCCAGGGGGTCTCGGTCCCGGTGGTGAGAGCATGGAAGGCGCCAGTGCTTATCGCAACCCCCCTGGCTGCGAAGTCTGCGTGCTCAAGCCCTCCAGCTTCTGCCATTCAACCGTCGTCCAGATCTCCAGCCTCATGCCTCCCACGACCGCATCTCACTGCCAAACTGCCAAACTGCCAAACTCCGGTGTCAACAGCACAGCCTGTGACCGGGAATTCATTCTGGCGGATTGAGAGTCTTCGGATGCAGTCCACAGTCCACAGATCCTCTGGTGCGCCCGTCGATCTTTCCTGCTTCAGCAGTCGACCGACCGTCATAACCCCAACGAAGGCAAGACATCTCTGCCCAATCTGTCCAAACTTTCCACTCTCTCCCCAGATGTTCCGTTCGAGCTCCCCGACTGGTATTTTCCGCCGTTGCATTCTGCGTTCCACGGGCCAGACGCTGCACCCGCGGGCCCGGTCTGGCTTCCTGTCGTCCCCAGTGCCTCCCTTCGGGATCTCTCTCTCTTTTGCTGTGCGCTGTTCTAGGCCATCGCAGTGTGGTCAATCAGGTCTGGCGCCCTTCCGACTGTATCCAATCCTTTTCCCCGCGTATTGTCGACGGCTTCTGCTCTGCGGCAACGAGTGAGAGCTGGACTCGGTTCGCGCTGTCCAACTTACCGTTCCTATCTTTACCTCTGATAATCACCCGTGACTCTCTCGGGGCGTGCTGCTTGCTCGGTCCTCACTAACACGCTCTGCAGCTCATGGCACACCGACAGGGCCTCGCAAGCGTCCTAGGACCTCTCCTTCGTTGACGGAACGCCATTGACCACGCGCAACTCGGACTCGGGTGCTGCAACCATGCGGTTGCCCTACCTCGGGCCGCTGTCGTTCGTGACGTTCTGCTGCTGCTCTCTGTGTTGCGACTCGCTGCTGCTGCTGCTGATGCTGCTGCTGCTGCAGCATCGGAACCACCAACTCCAAGTCCCCTCTGGATCCAACGTCTGGAGATTGGTGCGTCATCGTGTCCCTTGTGTTCTTCTCGTCTCACCCTGTGCGCCCTCTGACCCGCCTGGCAGGTATGGCATCGACGGGACGTGGTCGAACTTTGCCTTTTACGTTGGCGCTCCCGCTCAGGTAGTCTATCTGACCGTTGCCACCGTCTTGTCTGAGATATGGGTTGTCTCGACCGGTGGCTGCGTCCCAGGTGAGTGCTGTCTCTTCCGAACCGCTGACATTCTCGTTGACGAGATTCAAGTTCAACTTTGTATCGATGCCAGGGGCGGTGTTTTCGACAGCACGCAATCGGAAACATGGCGTTCGCTGGGGAGCTGGCAACTGGGCATGAACAACACTGGTATGGGAGGTAACGGGGACTACGGCTTGGAGACTCTCGCTTTCGTCAACACGGTGACGCGCCACACCAGTTCCGTCGACGGCGCCCTGGTGGCAGCCATCAACGACACAAACTACTACTACCAGGGATACATTGGTGTTGGAGTGACGCAGGGCAGATTTGGATCCAATCTTACCAATCCTCTCATTTCGCAGTTGGCTGAAACATACGGGACGATTCCGAGTCATGGCTACGGATACACGGCCGGTGCCTATTACGCGCCAGTAAGCGATCCTTTTCAATTACGCATTCATGCCATGGATTTGCTGACAGCAGAGACCCAGACGGTAAGAACAGCGGCACCGTTGCGTCGTTGACACTGGGAGGATACGACACCCTGCGGTATAAGCCGCACGACACCACCTTCTCCCTCGACCCAGTCACGCGGCTGCCCACCGTCCGACTACGCGGGATCACCGCCCAGGTGCCCTCGATGGAGCAGACACCGACCAAGAATTGGGCATCGACATCTCAGCCGCTTGTGAAGATGGACGACTCCATCATCGCCGTCATCGACTCCTCAACGCCGTACCTCTGGCTGCCCACCGAGGTGTGCGAGCGCTTCGCTGCTGCATTGAACTTGACGTGGAGAGAGGACCTGGGTCTTTACGTCTTCGCGGATGGAGCACAGTACACACATTATCAGTCTGACACGTCACTGTCCTTCACCTTCACCCTCTCGAGCTATCAGAATGCGGACAATTTCGGGCAGCCTTTTGATACCCCTGGGGTTGTCAACATCACTCTCCCATCTGCGGCATTTGCACAGCTTCTGCGTTACCCTTTCAAGAATGTCATCCAATGGGGGACTCGAGCGTTCCGTATTTTCCTCTCAAACGGTCCACTAAGGAAGTCAACAACAACCAGTACATCGTTGGGCGCGTCTTCATGCAGGAGGCCTACATCATCACCAGCTATGACAGAGGCAGTTACTCACTTCATCAGGCTCGTTTCCCCGACAACGCAGCAACCAACTACTCGCTCGAGGCGATCACAAGGCCCGCGGATAGCCCGTATCCGACATTCGAAGACGAACCCGCTCCCAACCATGGGTGAACACTGCTCAGATCGCCGGCATAGTGATTAGCACCTTCATCAGCGGAAGTATCTTGGCGTTGGTGCTGTGGTTCTGCCTCATCCGCAAGCGAAAGAGAAGGCAGAAAGAGCCTACGGGGCAAGAGGAGGAACCCAAGGACGGCCCGCTGCTGGTGGAAGAGGAGGAACCGAAGAGTCCCGTCAAGCGGATGTTCACGAAGATCATCAGGAAAAGCGATCAAGGAAGCCGATGGTGCATGAAACGGACGGGGGCAGCAAAAAGCCCATCGAGGTCGGGGCAGACGCACAACACCAGGTCTTTGAGATGCCGGTTCCGCCTGAGCCCGTCGAGTTGGACAGTCACGACATTGGAGATGATGATTACGGACTTAGGTACGACACCGCGCATGGGCTAAGTCAGTACACGAGATCACCAGGCGAAAACTGGAGCGGCAGTTACAGGGACCAGTCCCAATGTACACGGCAACGGCGTTGGTTCCGCCAGGGACCGGGTCGGAAAAGTCGATACAGGACGTAAGTCCGGTTGCTCACTACAGGCCATCCGACGAACCATCGCCGGCATCATCGCCAACGTACGCCAACAGCAACTCGCTGCCCGGCTCCCTGCCTTCGCCGCTGACGCCACATGGCGACTGGACGAACCGCATGTTTGACCTGCCGTCACCAATGACGGCTGCACCGCAGTCACATTTTCTACACGCGGCTTTGGACGGATCCGATCCCGGAAACTACCCACCTGTTTCGCCTCAGTCACCACACTCGCCACACACATATGCTCCGTCGTCCCTTACCCGCTCAGGGTCGAATGTCCCTCCCCACGTCTCCGAGTGGATCCGTGCAGCTCCCTTCTCCGACGCTACAGAGAACTCCCATCGATCCATCCCGAGTTGTATGTCTAGGGCCGCTGCCGGAGAATGTCCGACTCCCACGCCTCACCCATCAATACCGCGGATTGTAGTTCCAGATGACCCTTCGGAAGCCGGTCCAGCTTACTCGAACCACCAGGACTTGCCGCTGCCTCGACCTCTCGGACACTACCGATCAGAGACGCAGGGCTCGAGTGAGACGCTGGGCAGCAACTTCACCGTGGAGGAGGAAGATAGGTTGAGGACAGAAAGGGACGAGACATGAAAACACAGAACATGAAGAGCAACCAGAGGGCCAGGATCATACCACAATGCCCCGCAGCCCTCGAAGTATGGAACGCATCGAGGCTGGCTCGGAGCTCATACACGTGCCGCAAGTCGCCGAGAAGCGATACAGCTGGGAGGAGCAGACCGGCAGCATCGGTTGATCGGCGCGGGCATGGATCACAGGAGTCTGTCCTCCGACAGATATTACCGTTTTTCCACGGCATATTCTTCCCTATGTTTAGTTATTCGGATGCATGACGCCCACAGACCTTTTTCTGGATCCTCTGTCTATCATATACCATTACCGCCATGGACTCATTAACTTTGGACCTATTTTTGTTCTTATGGATCCAATCGACAGCGAGGCGTTTTGGAATTTTTTTTTTTTTTTGGGGGGGGGATAGCCCACGGCAAAACTGTATTGCCGGACACATGTAATGCGATTTTTTTGCGGTGAATTATGCTTGGTCGTGTTGTGAAGAAGATATTGGGAGTTGGTGGCGGAAGAGGCGCACAGGAGAGAGGCCTCTAGGCGTTGGTGAGATTTCAAATCAACCAGAGCCCTTCATGGGATTACGATGGTGTTGGTCATGAGGGTGTGGATAGCTTAGACAGCTCTCTTCTGAGTTTTGCGGTGATAGGTGGTTCAGCCACTGGCAGACCTAGGTAGCAGAAAACAGAGTGTTTTTCCACATCAATCGTGAATGCTCTTGCAGACGGAGAGCGTCGTGACGCCTGAGATGATAGTCGATGCTTAGAATAAACAACTTCCCGGGCCGCTGAATACACGGCGGTATATATGATTTTTGGCGGAGGTATTTTTGCTTGCTGTGAGGAAATACCAACAACACAAACAGACCCCAAGTTTATTTATTACTCGTCCGTTCGGTCGACATGGACGCTAAAGGCCCGGCTGCCACGATCTCATCTGCCTCTATGGCCTGCCAGAGCTTTCAATGCTATTTGCTTTGCTAGGTTACCTAACCGTTGCATCGACTACCAGGCCCTATCATCTCGCGACCATGAACCAAACCCTGGGCCGTGTATTTTCTCCTGGCGGAAGTCCATGGTCATCTGTCTCCCCAAAGAAGAGACCCAACTGCCGACACCTTCGAGGATAACAGCAAACACCAAGCCCAAGGCTTCGAACTCGGCACCTTTACCTACTCTCCCTCGCAGTCCCATGTGATTTCTCACTATACCTTGACGCCATGTTTTACCAAGTCTCCTGCCAAACCGTGACATTCTCCGGGTTCCCAAACCACCGCTCAGCCTGCTCCTCGTCGTCGACGACCTTGCTCAGGACCAACGCATCAAGGAGGGCGCTCTTGACTGAAATGGGCATGCGGCCGGCGTTGCCGCAGATGCACACGATAGGCCAGCGTCGCAGCAGGCTGCCCACCTCCTCGGCGTGCTTGCGGATCAGATGCTGTACGTAGTTCTTGTTGACATCGTACTGCGGCAGGGTGATGTAGTCCTCTTTGGTGGTGGCGGTGATGTGTTTAGGAAAGGAGGTGGTGGTGGTGGTGGTGGTGGATGGGGGTCCGTCGCCTTCGTCTTCTTCGTCCTCAGCGCTGGCTCCCAATCGGGTTCTGGCATTCGCTTTGGCCTTCACCTTGGCTTCGGCGGCGGCTGTGAGGCTGGTTGTTTCGGGCTCCGGAATGATGTTGTCCCGGAGAAGGCTGCGTAGACCTTGACGTTGGGGTAATCCTTCCACTCATTTGAGAAGTGGAAGTCGGCGGTGCGGTTGCGGCAGCCGAAGAAGAGGAGGGTGTCGCCCGGGGACTTGTAGAAAGCGCGCTGCTGGATGATGGCTCGGATAGGGGCGATGCCGGTGCCAGTGGCGATGGCGATCAGCGGCCGGCCCGCGGCGGTGCCGTCTTTCACGACGTGAGGTCCGCTCGCGGGCTTCAGTTCGACCGTCAGTTTAGTGCCGACCGGAAGGTGCTTGAGATAGCGGGAGCAGAGGCCCTGGCGGGGTTTGCGGATGATGGTCTTGTACTCCACCAGCGCGGCGAGGATCTCAAATTTCATGTCCCCATCCTGGCAGTCGGGGTCCAGGCTCATGCCCGCGTTACAGACGCTGAAATCGCGGGGGCGGATGACCGGGAACAAGTCTAAGATCCTCTTGGTCGGGATCTTGACGCCCGTAAAGTCGCGGAGCAGCTCGAGGATGGTTCGACGTGGGCGACATGTGTAGTCGTAGAACTCTTGTTCGTTCCCGGGAGCTGTGAGCTCCGCGAGCCGCTCTTTCTCCCGCTCGTCGTTCGTCAAGTAGATCAACTCCTTGATGAAGCTACGCTTGGGAACCGCGGTGATATCCAGGTTGTGAGTGAGCAGGTGCCGCAGGGTGGTGACGCCGCCATGAACATAGACTCCACGAGGGCAAAGACGGATTCGGAATGGGTTGTCAACTATGTCACCCCAGCCATCATGTCGACCAGCTCGCGGACATCCTCCGGGTAGTTCTTGGGCCAAATTGAAAGCGTTAAGTGACCCGCAGCCGTGGTTATGGCCTTGAGATAGTCGTCCGTGAACTTCCCCCGGAAGGCGAGGTGACGAACATCCTGCCAGTGATCCATCGGGGTCACTCGGTTGTTTCGCACCACCGTGGCGGTAAAGCCACGGTCCGAGGACTGGTGTGGCGCCGGAAACTCAACAGCTTGGACTGGCTGTCGCTCAAGGAGATACTTCTCAGGGTGGTCTTTAAGAACGTTGTCCTTGTCCAGCGACTCGACAGGGGTCCCAGTGGTCCTTTCCCAACCCTCATCTCGCCGGGCCACGTCCGCGGGAAACTTGACGGATAAGCGATCCCAGTGGTCCTGGTCCCGTTCTTCTGCGGGCTTGGGGTGGTCAACGTGTGAGCAAGCGGCGCTCTGGGTCCTGGAGGCCATGAACCTGCGCTCATCCTCGGTGAGTGGCGGGTCAGACACGGCGCCTGTGCCCTCAAGGTCGACTGCTCTCCCCGCCGTAGCTGGCAGCATCTCGAGGGAGTATTTAGGTGGGAGTTGGACGTCGTCGGGAATGGGCGATACCGATTCCGGGAGGGGAAAGTCGGTGATTAGTGCTGTCTTGAGCTCCTGATACCATGGGAAGTAGATGCTGTCGATGCTGGGTAGAGGGTGGCAAGGGTGTCAGTGACCTAGGAAAACGTTCGTGATTACAATGAAAAGCAAAAATGGCAGTCGCTCACCCGTTGTCGTGGCGCTCGTCTCCTTCCCCGGGCCTAAAGTACTCGGTTGCCCCGAGCTGCAGGAGCCTCGCTCGCAGCTTCCGCGCCGCCCAGTTGAATCTGCATTAGCAATTTCGTCAGCAACACGAAATCGAAAAATTAAAGATTCTGGATGAAATCAGGGCCGTCAGACTTTAGGTACGAGCTGTCGCCCAGCCCGAAGATGGCAAAGCGCAGCGATCTGAGACAGTTGGTGTTGTTGAGTTTCTCGCGCCTGAGATTTTCCAGAACTTGAGCGTGTTCTTAGGCATGTCACCCTGCCCTGTCGTCGAGACAACAAAGATGGCCAGCGAGGTGCGCAGAAACGTCTGCCTACAGGTGCAGAAGTGATGTTAATCTCCTGACTGAGTTTTTCGTCCGCCGAGGCCCTGGGGACCGGAACGGCGAGAGAAGAGCGGTGGGGACAACGCACCAGTTTGAAGCTATCCATCTCATCCACAGTCGTCTGGAAGTGCAATCTCTCGGCTGTCCTGCCCAGCTCTACTGCGATCTCCTCGGCATTGCCCGTCTCGGTGCCGTACAGCACCGCCATCGTCCTCCCTTCGAGCACCACACGATTGGGCACGCCCGGCTCACCCATGTTGAGGTTGACCGGAAGTTTAGCTACAAGTCAAGGTTCAGACCCTGGTCCGAAATCTCAACTCCTGGCACAAGTACACTTCGCTTCCTGTGCTGAGAGGGGCATCCAAGGGAGTGGTTGGGTCAGTAGCTGCGGTGGCGAGTCTGGTGGAGAATTTCGAACTCTTGCTCCTCGCGAGAATGTCTAGCTCAGCGGCCAGAGCTATCGAGTTTGTTCACTGAGTGTGAGAAATATAGGTATCTGCCAGATGAGTTTCCGATCAGTAGAGGAAACACCGCGAGTGGTTGTGTTAAGGCCGGGCCTGTTCGATCCTTATCGGGGTGGTCGTGGGGTCTATCGGCCCCGAGACCGGTGGCCGGTCATGGGATTAGTCACCGGAGCGGAACGCCATCACCGACGGAGATTCGAGATCCAGTCTCAGGAACCTGGGGACTCTCAGGGACGGGCATCACAATGGGCATCTGCAACAAGCTCGAGCGCCTTTCCTTAGCAGACCCCATATCCCTCAGCTCATGTGTGTACCCCAAGTGTCCTCTGTACACTAAATGTCGAGGTGCAGTCAGTGCCCCACCTCTCACATGCTCTGTCAGTCATGCAGGCGTACACAATGGGAGCCCTGCTTATTTCCGCCAGATGCTTTCGAAGCCACTATATTTCTGTCCCTCTTATAGCAGCGAGGGTTTTGGCCATTGGTCTTTGTCCATCGCCATGTCACACAACGCAGCCACAGTAGCACCGCCATGCCTCAGGCCTGAGGTGTCAGGAATTGGAACAGTGCAGCAACGCGTAGAAACAGTTGGAAGTGAAGTTATGTGGCTCCTTTCCCCACCTTCTCCCAGGACGGCAAAGCCCAAGCCCAACCACTGTCCACACGACGTGGATGACTATTTCGACTGCACAATGACACTGGAACACTGCTGTCTTTCTGCGCTGTTTGGTTCTGTGATAGCAGGTGACATGTCATTCGATATATTAATGGTATTGCTGCTGAAATTAACTCAAGTCGCGGATTCTGAAACGGGCTTGAAGTACGCTTTTGGTAACCGGGGTCCATCCACTGGGCTGGTGTAAGTACAAGGTGTTGCCGGCTGACCATCTCTCGGAGCGGGTGCTATAGAGAGACAATGCTGCCTGGACAAGCTATGTATCATGCACAACTCTTCTGTAGCCATTATGATGGTTATAGTTCGTGAGTGCCAGCTCCCGGCTGTGGTGGAAGTTCCAGCCCTCAGCCGTGTCAATATTTGATGAGCTCATTGCGCTGAGGCAGTAGAGAATGGGCCATGATATCATCGGATCTCGATCTCGAGTCCTCAGAGACTGATAATTTTACAATGCAGCTCCTTCCAAGCATGCGACCTCGATAGTTAGCGGCTGGTGAATGCAGCCCTCTCCCGCCCTCCAAGCTGCCTGCTCGAATTTGGGTCTTGCACAATAGCACAGGTAGGTGCATTCCTATTCTGATGGGCGCTGAGAGAAGACCTCAACCATTTACGTTAACGTTAATAGTAATAGGGTACGACAACTCCTTGAAGCAATGCCTGAACAGGTACAAGTTTGAGAATTTCTACTTAACTATCGAAGCGCTACTTTCTTCCACCACAACCACAACAGCGACACCTTCAACAGCCAAGAACCGACTGCAGGAGGCTCGTCTACACGGAAAGAACAACCCAGCATCGTGACCTGCAACAGCAAAACTCCAATTTCGCCATTACGCGGAACGTCAAGCAACCTAAGATAGGCACATAAACCACACTGCAGGCCACGGCATCTCTCACATCTCGAGCCTTCCAAGTTTGCGTAAGATCTTTGCCCGAGGTAAGCGCACTGTTCGGTGGTTGTTTCATCCCCAGAAATTTGCCGTTGAGCAATCGACACACAATCCGCAAGACCCCTGCACTGCCCCTTCCCCACCTGACCCCAAGTCGAGAATCTTGGGCAGGTACGTACCCTGGTCGACGCCACGCCTTCCCTCTCGCCTAATTCCCCGAACGCCTGGCAAAAAATATTTGAATTTAAGGCCCGCGCCTCACCTCTTCTTCCCCTTCCTCCTCTCCACGTCAACTATCAAGGATCGATCAAAAGCTCCCTCAACCTTCGACCACACCCCCGTCAACGTTTCTAGGGCACGAAGCTACCCTTTCTGACTCCCCCTCAGACCCAGAGTTCAATTCACACTCGTCCGCGTTCACGTCGGCACCCGCACACCGCTGCACCGCACAACACGACGAGTCAATCAAGCCTCACGTCACCCGACACCGCAAACTTGTGGACCGACTCCATCACCCAAGCTTATCAACACCGACATCACTATCAGTCACCATGTCTACCGTCGTGGAGAAAGTTACTGACGCTGCCGCCGCCGCTGTTAATGACGTTACCAACGCTCTGGCCAATACCTCTATCACTGGCAAGGCCGCCGATGACAAGCCGGCCAACAACAACGACGCCGTCCTTGCCAGCGCCGCCGAAGGTCGCCGCCTGTACATCGGAAACCTGGCGTATGCGACAACGGAGGGGGAGTTGAAGGACTTCTTCAAGGGCTACCTTGTGTGAGTGCAGCCTCTTCTTCCGTTCATTCAGTTGCCGTCAATCATGGATCGTGGTCGCGTCGGTGGTCTCACCGCCTGTTGTTTTGCCGGACTTGTCACTGGCGCTACATACCCTTGATCCCTGCCTATCTGCAACCTAACAGGGGATGGCTGCTGCCTTGACCCTGCGGCGCACCTCTCTGCTGCCTGACCAACACTAACCCCTCTTGCAGTGAGTCTGTTTCCATCCCGAAGAACCCTCGTACCGACCGCCCTGTCGGTTACGCCTTCGTCGACTTGTCGACCCCCAGCGAGGCTGAGCGTGCCATCGCTGAGCTGTCTGGCAAGGAGATTCTTGAGCGCAAGGTCTCCGTCCAGCTCGCCCGCAAGCCCGAGTCGAACGAGAAGGCCGAGGGTGCCAACGCTGAGGGTGGTGAGGGTACTCGCCGCCGCCAGTCCACTCGCGGTCGTGGCCGCTCTGGTCGTGGCCGTGGCGGTCGTGCTCGTGGTGGTCGCGGCAGTGGTGTAAGTTTTTAATTCTCGTCGGCTGCCAACCAGCACAGACAGCTGATAGTATTCTTAGGACGAGAAGAAGGAGGAGGGTGCCCCTGCTGCTGAGGAGACCGCCGCTGCTCAGCCCGAGGCTCTGAAGGACGTCACTAACGAGACCGCCGCTGAGAAGGAGGGCAAGGGCAAGGCCCAGGCTCGTCCCCGGGAGCGTCGGGAGCGCGGGCCCCCGGCGGACGGCATCCCATCCAAGACCAAGGTCATGGTTGCTAACCTCCCGTACGACCTGACCGAGGAGAAGGTTCGTGGTCCCCGCATCCTGTTTGCCCATGTACCCAGTAACTAACAGCCCCTTAGCTTAAGGAGCTCTTCACTCCCTACCAGCCTCTGTCCGCCAAGATCGCCCTGCGCCCGATCCCCCGGTTCATGATTAAGAAGCTCCAGGCCCGCGGCGAGCCCCGCAAGGGCCGCGGCTTCGGCTTCGTCACCCTGGCATCGGAGGAGCTGCAGCAGAAGGCGGTTGCTGAGATGAACGGCAAGGAGATTGAGGGTCGCGAGATCGCGGTCAAGGTTGCCATTGACAGCCCTGACAAGACGGACGATGATGTGCATGCGCGGAGGCTGCGGCTGCTGCCAATGGCACGGAGAAGGCAGAGGGTGAGGCTGCCCCTGCTGCGGCCACTGCCTAGATGATGATGCTCGACTGATGTGAGCATGCAGCATACGTCACAATGGAGATGCGAATGCACGCGCTTTTTCTATTCGGCAACCTCCTCGTTCGTATGTATTACTTTTTGGGCGCGTGCATTTCTTTAACGACCGGAAATGGGTGGATGATATTTTTCCTTTTTCGCCGATGGTTAGACGGGATATTCACGAAAGCGAGATTGAGCGGCGGGATAGTTTTCCTGGCGTCCTGGGATTTTGCACGGGCTTCTAAAAGGGCTCTGCTGGTAGGGTTCAGGACACCTTATACATTATCTTGCGGCTTTCTGCAGGCAATATCCCTTAATATTCTCATGAACTACCTCTTCACTTTCTTGCATGGAGGAGATGATGGCCTTCTACCTTTGATCTCACATTCTTCGGGCGTGTACACTAGGCGACGCCGGAGTCGGGAGGCGTGGTGGAGAAGTCCTAATCTCTTCGACTTGTGTGCAAGTTCTCTCGCCTTGTAATTTGTGTGAATGCGTGGTGATGATCCTGATGTTGAGGCTCAGAAAGTTTGCAGCCATAGATGTTCCTGCAGGGGTTGAGGCTCAGTGGTTCGGGCGTCTAGATGGTGCGCGTTGGCCCCGCCCAACCACAATCCACCGCCTTGGAGTGTCCTGCCGCAATAGCTTCCCCCTGAAACTTCCTAAGCGCGACCTTGGGGAGTCTCCGCGTAGGAGAAAGACAATTCATATCTATTGCTGCGTGGGTATCCAGATTTGGAAATTCTTCTGGTTGATTGCCCAGTTTGCTGCTCGACCGATTGAGAGAGCGTCAGGCGCAAACGCCACGACATCCCTTCGTCAGAGACCCTCTGTTCCCTCTAGTCGACTCGTCTTGTCCGGAGTAACAACGAAAGAGCCAACAACCGTTGCCCGCGATGGCGTCCAAGGCGATGTGGGAGGTTGATCCCGAGACGAGGGCCAAGGTGCGTTTTGAATCTAGTCCCTCCTCCCATCCTCCTTCCTCCCTCTGTCTACCGCCCTGCAAACTGGACAAACCCCACTGACTCTCCCCGTTGCAGCTCGCCGCGATCCAACAGCAAGCCAAGAACAACCTCTGCTGCGACTGCGGCGCGCCGTCACCGCAATGGGCCTCGCCCAAGTTCGGCGTCTTCATCTGCCTCTCTTGTGCCGGCGTCCACCGCGGCCTGGGCGTGCACATCTCATTTGTCCGGTCCATCTCTATGGACGCGTTCAAGGCCGCCGAGATTGAGAGGATGAGGCTGGGTGGCAACGAAAACTGGCGGCGCTTCTTTGAGGATCACGAGGATACTAAGATGCGCGGCGTCAGCTGGGATGATGCGACCATCGCGGAGCGGTATGGCGGGAGGTGGGCGAGGAGTGGAAGGAGAGGTTGAGCGCCAAGGTCGAAGGGAGGGAATACGTGCCCGGGGAGAGGAAGCAGCAGCAACAACAGGGGGGGAGTACGAGTGCCAGTCCGGCGAATGGCGGCGCGAGGAATACCCCGCTCAGTGGGAGTGCTACTGCTGGGGTGCCCACGAGCGGGAGCAGGACGGCGAGTCCGGCGCCGGGAAGATCAAGGTTGACGTGGATTATTTTGCGAAGTTGGGGGAGCGGAATGCCCAGCGGCCGGATGATTTGCCCCCGAGTCAGGGCGGGAAGTATAGTGGGTTTGGAAACTCGGCCCCGCGGCCGCAGAGGGAAGAGAGTACATTGCCTGGGCTGGACGACCTGCAGAAGGACCCCATGGCGGCGATCAGTAAGGGGTTTGGGTGTTTACCCTCGACGGTCACAAAGACGGCCAAGACGGTCAAGAGGGCTTCATTCAGCCTACGGCGAAGCAGGTTCGTTTCCCCCTTTACCTTCATATCCTGCCCATTTGCTGATATGCGGGTTCTTAGCTCTCCGAATCCGACTTCGCCGCCCAGGCCCGCAACGCAGCAGCCCAGGCGGCGCGTTCCGCCAGGCGGGCGCCAGGTCGGCGCAGGAAGGCTTCAACCGCTTTGTCGAGGGCCCGTCGGGCAGCGGGTACAGGCTGTGAACAGCAACAATTTTGACGAAAGCAAGCGCGCGTTCTGGGACGAGTTTTCGGCGGCCGCCGACCAGAGGAAGACGACGGGCAGCTCAATAGGCACGGCGGCTATGGGCAAGGGATCGAGCAGCAGTAGGCAGGGCGGTGCGGCGCAACCGAATGCGAAGGAGGAGTGGGATGATTGGTGAGGCCGAGGATAGCTTTGGGGGCAGAAGGAGGGCATGGAGATGTGAAGGGAGAGGCCGAAGTTGAAGAACTGGAGACTTAGACGGAGTTTATGGAGCGTGTGATAGCTCTAATTGGGAATTGGACAGTATGATCGCATTTCAGCTTCCGATGCTCTATTTCTCATCATCTGCAAATCACTCCGAAACCGTCACTTTGGGCAATGTCAACGGGTATTCCAGAATGGGACTTCCACGATGCTAGGGTTAGGGGTATCCGCGCGCCTAGCCGCCGCCGCTTGGCCGAGGTTGGCATCGGCACTAGCCGGGATGGCCAAAGGCAAGCGATCGATCGTCTCAGAGCGAAGCAGGCGAACGCTCTTCTCCTCCTCTCTCCGTGAACCGCCATTGAAATCCAGAACCTCGACATGTCAGCCCTGCGGATATTGGTACCCGTCAAGCGGGTCATTGACTATGCGGTGAGTACGCGATCGCAGCAGCGGGTGGCGCTGCCAATTCGAACCAGCAATTGTGTCGCGAGACTCCGACAGGACATCGTCCAGTTGCTGATCCCGTTGCCTGCTCCAGGTCAAGCCGCGCGTCAACAAGACGCAGACCGCCGTCGAGACGGCCGGCGTCAAGCACAGCATGAACCCCTTCGACGAGCTCTCGGTCGAGGAGAGCGTGCGCATCCGCGAGAACAAGTCGGCCCCCGGCGGCGTCGAGGACATCTGCGTACTCAGCGCGGGCCCCGCCAAGGCGCAGGACATCCTGCGCACGGCCATGGCCATGGGTGCCGACCGTGGCATCCACGTCGAGGTGAAGGAGGGCGAGGATCTGGAGCCGCTGCAGGTGGCCAAGCTGCTCAAGGCGGCGGCCGAGCAGCAGAAGAGCAACCTGGTAATCCTCGGCAAGCAAAGCATCGACGACGACGCCAACCAGACAGGCCAGATGCTGGCGGGCTTGTTGGGCTGGCCGCAGGCGACACAGGCGAGCAAGGTCGAGTTCGGCGAGGGCGATATGGTCAGCGTCACGCGCGAGGTGGACGGCGGCGTCGAGACTGCGCGCAAAGCTGCCCATGGTCATCACGACGGACTACGCCTCAACGAGCCGCGCTACGCCAGCCTGCCGAACATCATGAGGGCCAAGAAGAAGCCGCTCGAGAAGAAGACGCTGGCCGACTTTGGGATCACGGCAGAGAAGAGGCTCAAGGTGCTCATGACGGGTAGTGGCGAAGAGCGCGAGAGTGACTGATAGTTCTTCTTTGCTGACAGATGTTTGTCTGCAGAACCCCTGCGAGGCAAGGCGGCGGCAAGGTCGAGGACGTCGACGGTCTCATTTCCAAGCTCAAGGAGCTCGGCGCTATCTAGACGGCTGTGTGTCCACTACCGAATTGTTCCGCCATGTAGAAAACCGTCGTCATTATCAGCCTATACAAATGACAGTCCAACAACTCCGAAGATGCTATTTGAGGCGGTCATGTGATTTCCCATGTCCTTTTCCCTTTCCTCACAAATACGGCTCCCGACTGGAAGAACTGCAAAGACCTCATGGGTGAGTGGGCTTTCCGAGACGGTGGGATGGAAAGGGACATAGAAGGGTGGGAGAAAACGTCACCCCGCATGGATTCTGCTCTCTAAGTCTTCTCCATGTGTGTCACTAGCGAGTCAATTCGGGCTATCGGAGGCAAAAATGGAGTCCTCACATTTGGGATGAATTTGATGTCCTTGCAGAGCCGACGCTTTCGGTGCGCCCGCACGCGAGGGCTTCATCCTGGCCCCGTGGATGGCAGTTGTTGCGTCCGAAGCCGCAGCACAGAAAACGAGGAACCGCCCGAATCGAGGAAAGTCCAGGTGGGATGCCCCGCTGTAGCCGGTTTCGGCCGTGGGGACTGCAGCTTGCCGGCCAATGGCGGCATGGCCAAATGGCTGGGGAGCGAAAAATTCGGTGGAGCCAATTGAAGGAAAAGGGCATTTTCCTTCGCACTTCCCGCCCTTTCGTCCCATTCTTTTTTCTTTCCCCAAGTCGACGCCGACACGCTTCGCCCACTCACCGCAACATCTTGCACTGCAACCCGAGTGCACAACACCAACTCTCACGGACCGGGCAACCGCTCCTCCTTTTACTCTGAATTGGCCTCTTTCAAAACCGCGCTGATGAAAGGTCGCCTCTCTATCTTCACTTCTCAGGTACGTGTCGCGCTGGCACCGGGTGGTGACTCCCCGACTCCACCGCCCTCTCCTCTCTGTTTCCGATGCCCCTTTCCCGACCTCGGTGTGTGGGATTACACAATGGGTTTCGAGAGCCGTTGACAGATCCCCGTCCCTTTCTCCTCAATCCTGGTGCTACTCGACGAATCGGTGCTGACATGCTGGCTCTTAGGACTACCTCTCAGGTTAGCCCAAAACTCCTCCCAGGGAACTGACTCACCGCTTCGTACTAACGAAGATTTCAGACCATCTGTGGAGAGCCCTGTCAGCTTAAGACCTCCTTAGCACTGCACTAGAGCCTCGCCATCCTCTTTCACCATTCACCGAACACCAAGAGCCAAGATGTTCTCGTCCTTGGCCGCCCGCCTCCCGCCGTCCTGGCCATGCCGCCCCGAGGGTCTCCTCCCGCCTCCCTAGCCAGGTCCGTCTCCTGAGCAGGGTTGCTGTGGACGGAAGCAAGGGCAGAGCATGCCTGCCAGCCCCTCGAGGGCCACTGCTGCTGCGTCCGGCGTTGACGCTACCTTTACTATCAGAGTTCGTTACACTTAAGCCATTCCAGCCCCTCGTCCCACCGCTAACCCCCTGCCTTTCAGGATGGCCCCGTGTTCCACGGCAAGGCATTTGGCGCCAACTCCACATCTCCGGCGAGGCCGTCTTCACGACGTCTCTCGTGGGTATCCCGAATCCATGACGGACCCCCCTACCGTGGCCAGATCCTGGTCTTCACCCAGCCTCTGATTGGCAACTACGGTGTGCCCTCGAAGAGCGCGATGAGTACAACCTCCTCAAGTACTTCGAGTCACCCCACATTCAGTGCGCCGGTGTTGTCGTTGCCGACGTGGCTGAGAAATATAGCCACTGGACGGCTGTCGAGAGCCTGGCGAGTGGTGCGCCCGTGAGGGCGTGCCCGCCATCTCTGGCGTCGATACCCGCGAAATCGTCACCTACCTGCGCGAGCAGGGTTCCTCGCTCGCCCGAATCTCGATCGGCGACGAGTACGATGCTGACGAGGATGAGGGTTTCATTGACCCGGGCGCAATCAATCTGGTCAAGCGCGTGAGCACCAAGGCTCCCTTCGTCGTGGCCAACCCCAACGCGACATTCCACGTTGCCCTGATCGACTGCGGTGTCAAAGAGAACATCTTGCGCAGCCTGGTCAGTCGTGGCGCCTCGGTCACCGTCTTCCCCTACAACTACCCCGATCCACAAGGTCGCCGACAACTTCGATGGTGGTCTTCATCTCCAATGGTCCCGGTGACCCGACGCACTGCCAGGAGACAGTCTACAACCTTGGCCGTTTGATGGAGACCTCCTCCGTCCCCATCATGGGCATTTGCCTTGGCCACCACTCCTGGCTCTTGCCGTTGGTGCCCGCACCATCAAGCTCAAATACGGCAACCGCGCCCACAACATTCCGGCTCTTGACCTGACCACTGGCCAGTGCCACATCACCAGCCAGAACCACGGTTATGCCGTTGATGCGCACCCTCCCGAGCGAGTTCAAGGAGTACTTTGTCAACCTCAACGATGGTAGCAACGAGGGCATGATGCATAAGACCCCGCCCCATCTTCTCAACCCAGTTCCACCCCGAGGCCAAGGGTGGCCCGATGGACAGCTCGTACCTGTTCGACAAGTACCTTGAAAACGTCAAGATGTACAAGGACAGCGCCAAGGTCTACCGCGACAACAGGCCTTCGCAGCTCATGATCGATATCCTCAGCAAGGAGCGTGTCGGTGTTGAGCCCTCCCCCCTTGCTGCAGGTGCCGTCTAAGTTCCCTTGGTTGCTGGCTTTTGTGCAGGGTTTGGTCTTGGGTTTCGGTGTTCAGTGTTCGCTTTTAACAATGGCCTTGGGGTACACAGGAGTAATACTGGGAGGGTCCTGGGTCGTCTGTGCGCAGATTGATGATGCTACTTGGGCATTTTGGTACATTCCAGAGATAGGTTATAAAAAGTGCCTTGCTCTTCGCTTAGAATTGTCCATCTCTCTTTTATGCGGCACGGCGATGTCGTCCCTGAATGTCTGTTACTCTCGTGTGTAACATGGCAGAGACAGGAGCAGAGCGCGGGACGTCATAGGGTATCTATTCCATACAAACTTTTGGCAGCACTTCCGTTCTACCCGACAAGCAAGGATGGGGTCCCATTTGCGCTTCCATGGACCTAAATGTGGTCTGTGATGGCTTAAAAGCGCCCGATGATGCGGGCGCTGCTTCCCCTGCGTGTGATGGCGCCAGATGGCCGGCAAAGATTGGGTAGTCGGTACATACTCTACACCAGCGACCCCATGAACAAATGGCGGCGGCCGCGGTAATTATTTGGGTTTTCTGCTTCCTCTTCTTCAACCTAGACCTCCTCCAGTCTTTCCATCTATCCTCCGGCTGGTCGAGGGTAAGTCATCGTGTGCGCCAGCTGGCTGACCATGCTCAGATCGGCGCCGGGTACCATCTGGCTATGGGTAGTCATGGCCATCCGGTCCTGTCTTTTCGCCAGATCGGGGTGGGCGGATGCGTGTTTAATAACGGTCCCTCCTGCCGCCACCCCTCCTGCTCCCACGAGGGCCATTGTACGTCGGCAGAGGCTGGCCATTAAACCGCGACCGCGGGATGTCATCATATCCCCGATCCCGCTCCCAACCATCCCTCCGGTCCCGATACTCATCCCTTCCGCCACCGCCGTGATAACCGTCACCGCGATAACCACCACCATCATCCATCCTCCCCCCACGCAACGGTGACGCCAGCGGAGGCGGAGACGCACTACGCCTCCTCCCCCCACCGCCGCCACCACTGCCCCGACCGCGCCCAATCCCAACCTTCTCCGCTCCCTCTCGCGATGCGGCGGGCGGATGCCGATGAACGCCTCCTGGCCGCGATCCACAAACTCGTCGCCCTGCTCGAACGTGTATCGGTTGATCTCGTCGGGACGGCCCAAGTCGCGGCGGCGGTCCTTGGTGATGTGCGCCTTCATGTTGTCGAGGCGACGCTGCGCAACCTCTTCCGAAACGGGCTTCCAGACCAGGGGCGGGTGGGCCCGCGTGGTGCGACGGTCGGAGCGCCCCCCGACGGGTACGTACGGTCGCGGTTACGGTCGCGGTCGCGGTCGCGGTCGCGGAAATCGGGAAAGGTGGACTGAGGAGGGAATGCGGCTTGCTGTTGGCGGTAGTGGTTCGTTCCGCGGCCGCGGGGGCCGAGAGGGGCGCCTTCGACGCCGGGGTAGTTGCGCGCCGAAGGGCCGGTGGGCACGGGCGGGCCCCGAGAGGCTGATGGCCGGAATTGCGGCGGAGTTGGGGCGCCGTTTCGGCGTTGATCAGGGTGGCGGTCATGATGCCGTTGTCGTCGGGCTCGTACTGGACTTCCCAGCGGGCTGAGGAGCCGCGTCCGCCTTCGGCAAGTTCGCGCTCCGTCCACTCAACCACCTTGTCTTCAGGGATGAAGTCGACCCAGAGCTCCTTTCTGTTGCGCTCGTTGGGCCAGATGGTGCCATGTAAGGCTGACCGGACGCGCGAGGCCGCTGAGATGCTAGTGAATTGCACATAAGCATGGCTCCGGATCTGGTCGAGGTAGAAGTTGACGAGGCAGTCCGGGTTGGGTGAGGCGCCTGGGAACGCGGCAAGCTCGATCAGATAGTCGCGCAGCACTGGTTCTCTCAGAGGGCGCATGAAGTTTTTGATGTATAGCGCAGCTGTCGCCGGATGCTGGGCGGGCGCAACGGCGCGGTCGTAGTCGTCCATGGGCTCATCCATGTTGTCGACTTGCCGCTCTTGAAAATGGGGCGGAGTGGTTTCCTGGCGTGCGTATTGTTCTTCGTAATGGTGGTGGGTTGTGTCTCGGGTAGCCGCGTCGTTACCTGCGTCCGTTTGCAGGGCTGATTCAGAGGAAACTTCCGGCTTGAAGCTGACTTCCTCGTCAGCCTGTTCGCTAGGGCGCGCACGTTTCGCAGACGTTTCGGTATCGGGAGGGGGCGGGCTGCGCGACCGTCGCTTGCGGCTCACTGCGTCCTTAATGATCTCCGTGGCGGGCACAGCTTCGGTCGCGGCAGTCTCGTTGATTTTGCTGTCGCCGAGTTGGCCCTGGGGATGAGATAAGTCTTCCGCTGGCTTAATGAATTCGGCGATGGGCGTGGTCGAGGTGTTGGTCATGGCTTGCGGCGCGTCATCGACAATCGAAGGCTGGGCAGAATCAAACTGTTCTTGGGATGGTGCGTCGGCATTCGCATCATTATGTGGCTCCTCGCTGCTCTGCGCGGTCGGCAAATCACGCTCCTCGTGGTTGTTGTTGCCGGGTGTGTCGCCGGTGTGTCGCCGGGTGTGTCGCCGGGTGTGTCGCCGGGTGTGTCGCGGGGCTCCTGGGCAGACTCGGATTGCTCCTGCGGCTGCTCGTTGTCGAAGGCGATCAATCGCTCGACCAGGTCGGCTTTCTTGCCGGTCTGCGGCAGATTGCGGCGTTTCAGCTCCTGGCGCAGCTCCAGCACCGTCAACCGACTGAAGTCTATTGCCATCTTGTCGGTACTGGGTGTGGGAGCAGGTTCAGGTTAGGCACTGCGCGTCGCGGTGTCATGCAAACGCAACCAGAGAGAGCAAAAAGTTCGCCCAATGCGACTTTGTGCAAGACAGTCGGACAGGGATTCGTGAGCGCGCTGTGGGCGCACGGACCACTAATGCTCCGCCTGCAAGCCTTGTGCTCCGACCCTGGACCCTGGCTGCCCAACGTCATTTGAACTGCCGGGCCGGTGGGGCTCACCCTCAGGTCATCCGACATCTTCATGTGCCATCTTGATCTCACAGTTCCTGCTCTTAAAACAAAATGGCAAGATAAAAGTAATCAAGATACCCTGACTTACCCTGACTTGAAGATCACATTGTCAGGCACATGCATGATTTATGCCCAGTACCGGCATTGGGCAGCGCGCATTGGCCGTCCAAGTCGAGCTTCCGCCAGGCCCTTCAGTCCCTGCCTGCCCAATCTTAGGGCCTTCACCATAGGGCGGGCTCCGCTCATCGCGGCTTTACTCGCCAAACCGTACTACACCTCACCACAAACCGTCTTGGCTTGTGGTGAAGTACTATCGTCGTGGCGGCCGGAAATAGCGCAGAATGCCACAATAGGCGCCCGAGTCCATTCTTTGTTCCATTCATTCCGAAGTTCCTGCCTTGCTTGCGGCGCGACCAGACATTGTTTCCAAGGCCGACACTTGACCCCTCCTCCAAGGACGCAAAAGGAAACCACGGCCACTGTTCCTTTTCTCCTTCTTTGTCCAGCCGACTCGCTTCAATCACGACTACTCCTCTAAACACCTGTGAATGGCGTCGTCAAAGTCCCCATTATCCCCAACCATTTCCCGCCTGAGTTTACCAAGCCATACCCTCATTTCGTCAACCTCAACCAAAGTTTCCCGTCGCCATTTTCGTCGCCGCCCTGCTGTACCGTCATGGTCACAATAATGACAACACCCGAGAGACGACCGGTGATGGCCGAGGCCATTTCGGCCTTGCAAGATCTGACGGTGCTGAGCTCACCTTCCTTCGGCGCGGAGGAGGATGTTGAGATGGACGACGCATACTGGGCTGAGCAAAGTGATGCCGAGATGTCAGTTGACATGGAAGATGACGTTTCCGTCAGCAGCAACGATAACGCTTCGCTCCGAGGCGGCGCGCGCCTCTCCCAGCCGCCAGCCCTTGCCTGGGCGAGGAGAGCGATTGCCCGGCCGCGCAAGGACGATGAGAAGTACAAGAATGAAGGAACGGAGGACGAAGAGGACTACGAGATGGAGCCAGTAGCCGAGAGAGACTACCAAAGCCGGAAGAACATCGCCGCCGACGACGACGATGGCAACAGCACCAGCAGCGACTGGGACGGCTACGGCAATCTGCGGCTCACCATGGACGAGTACGATAAGATCCTGTCTCGACTGGAGGGCAGCGAGGACTGGAACGCGGAGCAGAGGAAACTGCATAAGTTGATTTACATGCGCGGCCTCCACCCCATGCTGCCCTCATGGTGGAGGATAAGCTTCAGAATGTGGGTGTGACCCAGCCTCATTTGGACGACGTCTTTAGGCCCAAGAATAGCAAGAAGCGTGTGGCCATCCATGCGTACGGGAATGAACTGGCTGGTGGGTGATCCCTCGAACCATCCGGACCTCTGCAACACTGCTGACTTACTCTGTGACAGCATCCAAGGCCCTGGAGTCGCTCTTCTACCTCTCCCAGTACGTCACCGACTACGAAGAGATCGGCTACCAGGACAAGATCGCGTGCACCGTCGTTAAGAACATTCGCAACTATATCCGCTGGGCAATGCGCGACGCCGGCATCGACATGGGCAAAACCCAGCTCAACATGTTCGTGCGCGCCTACCCGCCCGACTTCCTCGGCGGCGATGAAGGTTACGGAAGCGATGACAGCGACTTTGCACCATCTCCAATCAGCGTCAACAGCGAACAAGTAGCCGGTGAGATTACCGTCGCCGGCGACGACAGCACCAAGCCCAAGCACCGCAAGCCCAAACCCCACAACAACAACAACAACGTCAACAACAACAACAACAACAACAACAATAACAACAACAACAACAACAACAACAACAACAACAACAACAACGATGACAATGACCTGACCGAAGCCGAGCGAACTATGCGCTTCACCGAGGCCGTGTCTAAGGACGTTGAGCGTCGCCTGCGCGACATGGGCCAGCGCTGGCGCGAGCTGCTGCGCGACAAGAAGGCGGGGGGAGGCTACCGGGCGCCGCCGCCGACGTTGTACGCGTTCGCTGTTGTGCAGCACATCGTGCTGCTTGCGAGCCACGACTCGGGCTCTGTGACGAACCCCGTGGTCGTGCTGGAGCAGGTCCGGCTGAATGACCGCGGCCAGTGGCTGTGGAATGCGCTGTCCCTTGCGCTGCCGGTGAACATCGCGCGGGATTCGCTGTATGCGCTGAGGGATACGGGCACGATCACGATGTGGAAGGGGGAGGCGGGGAGGGACCCGGATATGTGAGGTGGGAAGTCTTAGAAGCGATGAGAGCTGCGAGCGATCCGCTTCTGCTTCGCTTGTCGCGACTGTCTGTCGCTGGGGATTTCTCGGTAGCATATCTTATACCCCTGCGGAGTTGGAAGTCACCTACGGATGGGGGAGGCTGGGAGGATATCCTGGCGAAATATGGCGTATGGTGGATTTGCTTCCATGTAGCTGGTTTTATGTACGGTGGTTGAGAAAAGGAGCTTGTTCAATGTTTGCACTGTGTTGCTCTTCATCTTGTCAGATCTCTTTTGAGAGCGATGTCGCTCGATCCCAGGGGAAACAATTGATGAGGTTCACCAGCTCCGCCGTGGGTTTTCGAGCCCGTTAGCGTGGGAAACGGCATCCCCTTTGCCGTGCCTCGAAACCAATCAGACAATTTTGATTATTTCGACCCCGGATACCGGGCCGCTGCTGGTGGAGCCGTATCATTGAACCGCCAAGAACCTTGGTGTTGAGTCCGAAGAAGAGTCAGTGGATACGAACCGTGTGTCTGGATTCGTCTTTGCTTCATGTCCAGAAAAAGAATGCCTAAGACGAGCAATGCTAGGAAGAGGATTCAAACCAAAGGCTCGAGGAATATGGAAGGCCATGTACAACCAACCTTGCGGATATTTTCATTTTCAGGACTTCCATGCTGATCAAAGTTATCTCTGGCCAGGCTTGTGGGACTGATGGAACCTGATAAAAACGCTTGGCGACGGAGCCTGGCCTTTGGTGGTCAAATAGGATGGCCAGCCGAGCCCGCCGAGATGATCGGCCATCCGCCTCCCGAAAAAGGGTTGAGGCGCAGCAATCCACCCATCCTTAATCCGGGAGCCGGGCCTGGCCAAGCCTGGGGAAGACGAACCTGGAACCGCGAAAAGGCATCATCATGATTGTGATCTGATGTTTTCCGTATTCGCCGGGACCCGAGTTTTGGGGATGCGGTTAATAACGTGGCGAGATGATACCCTGATGCTTACGTGGACGGCTCGCACGACTTCATCCAACGCATGTGGTTGCTGCTTTGGCTCTGAACAAAGCCGCACTGGAGGGTTTGGTGCGCCCCCAATCGCAAATCATGGCTGCGCCAAGCAATCTGCTGATGAAGCATCTGGCGGCGGTGGTGAAGATTAGAATGAAAGTATGGATTGGTCGTTTATACAGTGGAACTAGATAAAGGCCCAACGATTATCGGAGAGCGTACGGAAGTATCGGTTTACTCTCTCAAGGACTCTCTCAAACCGAGGCGGCGGCGGAGGTTTCTGGAACTTTGGGAACGTAATCATTTTGGGGCCCTGATGCCTGCCCAGGATCCCCGGCCATGCCTTGTCTGCTGACATTACACGTAATATTATTGGCCCACAATGCCCAGAGTGGGTCATGCCATCCCACGACGGGCTCCCTTTGAGCTTCGAGGCGGCATCCGAGTCGTTCTCGTCCACCAAACTGCCCTGCGAAGATCCGCCGCCCAATGATCAGGCGTCCTGAACGTAGAGTAACTCCAGCCCTGGCCTCGCCAACCGGTTGGACTGCTCGAGTTTGCTTCCAGATCCACCAACGCCCGCTCCAAGACGCCTTTCTCGACCTCCCATACTAGTATCCGACCTTGAATCTGCATTTCTCCTTGAGGCTACTGTCTCGGCCCGAAAGACTCGCTACGCCTGGAGTAGATCAGATAACCCAGTGGTGGAGCCTTGAATTCCAGCAGGAGATAATCAATTTGCCCTCCTTTGCCGACGCTCCCCTCTTCGGACGGCCATCCTCCACAGCCTGCGCGACCTCCTTACCACAAACCCCAGCCAATCGACCCGTCTTGGGCCTCCGTCATCACGAGACATTGTTTCGGAACCAAGCTGGCCGCGAGTGGTGTCACCGTCTTCGCGATTTCGTGCTACAGCAATCTTCTGTGCCTCCTTCCCCACACGCCGAGTTGAGTTCGGTGGCGTGCCTCGACGAAACATCGGGCCTTGATGCCACCACTCGATACATCATTGGCGACAGCGAGTTTCGATCGCTAGACGTTTCAGCCCGCGACAAAAATCAAAGATAACGACCTCCGCTTGTCACTAGCGAACATTCCAACTTTGGATCGTTTCTACCCTAACCGTTCCTCCCCCCTCTGCCTCCGGCATCGCTTGCGGAAGTTGCCCGTTTCCTAGCCTGGGAAATGGCATTGTCGGAATCCTCGCCAGTTATGGACCCGCAACCTTCAACAGAAATCTCAGCTGCTCCGCGCCGGACCGCCCTGCCTTCTAGACCTATGTCCTCGAGGGACGCCAGCCAGACGCAACGCTCCGCCGGCGATACGACACAAGGCTCAAAAAAGGAGCCTCCCTTTCCCAAAGAGACCCAACAAGCTGCGTTTGAACCTGGGGGTTCGCCGACATTAACACGCGCTTCCGCCATCACGCCGACCCCCCCGAGCCCGACACACTGCAAGACAACAAGCCCCTCTGCCCAGAACAAAACCCAATCTGGTTCCGGTCAGGGATACACGGGTCAGATTTGCAGCAACTGCGGTACGACGCAGACTCCTCTTTGGCGTCGATCACCCAAGGCGAGACCATCTGCAATGCTTGCGGGTTGTATTTGAAGGCCAGGAATGCGGCGCGACCCATCAATCTGAAGCGCCCTCCGGCTGCCGTTGCAAACGGAGCTCGTCAGTCACCTATGAAACTTTCCCCCAAGGCTCATGTGCCACTCCTACCAAACGCACCGGCGGCGAAGTATGTGGCTGCGGATCAGACGCCGTCGGGGACATGCCCAGGTGGGGGCAGATGCAACGGGACGGGAGGTGCCGAGGGATGCAGCGGCTGTCCGGCATACAACAACCGAGTCTCCAAGAGCGCGAGCTTGAGTGTGCTGAAATGCCAGGGCGCAGCAAAACCGCAACCATGCGGCGGTCCAGATGACCCGACTCCCATTGACATCAACGCATTACACGCCCAGGCCCAGAGTACGACTGTTGTCATCGCTTGCCAGAACTGCGGAACCACCATCACACCCCTCTGGCGGAGGGATGAAGCCGGCCACACCATCTGCAATGCATGCGGTAAGCACTCGTATTCCGCCGATTCGTTTGAGATTCAATGCTGACCTTGCCTAGGACTGTATTACAAGCTCCATGGCGTACACAGGCCCGTCACAATGAAGAAATCCATCATCAAGCGGAGGAAACGTGTCATTCCGGCGCCAGGTGGAGGTCAGGATTCGGAAGGCACGCCTAGCGAACGGGCAGAGTCTCCGCCGTCAGAGGTCGAAGCGCCCAAAGAGAAAGGCTCAGTCAACCCTGACGGGTCCGTTAATCTCGGACTCCGGAGGCGACCAGAGGCACCGATGACACTGGTGCCAGAGACAGTCCTCCGGCAGAACCGGCAGACTCCTCCTCTCGAACGACTTGGGCCAATATCACTCATCCCATCCGACCCAGCAGCACCACATACCGGATTCGCTGACCAACGAGAACCGGCTCGCTCCTTTAACCTCGATACCCATGCCTCATGACCGCCAAATGTCGCTGTCACCGGCATCCTTCCTTTCACCATCGCGGAAACGCTCATTCTCGACTACCGATATGGAACAGAATCAGAGCGACGATCCTCCGAAGCGCCTCTCCTCCATCAAATCGATACTCAATCCCACTGCGACGAGCCCAGGGCCTGAAGAACTACCTGAGCGGACTCAGCAGATCTTTATGACGCCGGTTAGCACGGCAGCTTCGACCCCGAGCCCAGGGGCGTATCCGACAACGGTCCCGGCGGCTACCTTACAACCAGCAGCTCCGCATTCGCAAGTGGGGATGCGGACAGATGCTGAGAGGGCCAAAGCTGAGAGGCGGGCTATATTGGAGCGCGAGAGAGAGATGATGAGGGAACTGTTGGCTGCGAAGGAGAGGGAACTTGCTGAGTTGGGGGAATGAAAAGCGGTCAGTTGTTTGTCTGAGTCGAGATTTATGCGGGTGGGTTGGGCAGGATGTTCTTTTTATTTTATTGTATACCACTCAGCTGGGGGGGAAGAAGTGAGTGCTGCTTAAGTTCGGGCCGATATTCAGGGGTTCTTGTTTCTTGCACTCGCCGTAGGACTCAGCCCGGCCTGCAGGCTAACCTGGAACGGCGTTTCAAAGGGAGGCGCTTGAGGGAACAGAGAAATTATGGATACCTATTCAACTTGGCAGGTCTGAATCTTATAATTCCAAATGCAGTATTCTCAACGTTGTGCGACATATTACAGCCAGAAGATCGTGACAAACCTCCCGGCTGTGCCAAGCTTCCAAACTGGGCCGGTTGACGCGGCGTGGCGGCGCCCCCAGCCAGCCCGCCGCGTCGCAGTTCTGGAGTCGCCAAGGTCCCACTGTTTCGCAAGCTTCCCAGCCAGACCAGGCAGCTTCCAACTTTCTTTCATCCCAACAACTATTGACAAAATCCGCATCAGCAGCCATCTGCCGTCTTGCCAGCGAGACAGAGCTCCCAGCACGTATCGATCGATTGATGCACAAGCTCCAGTTGTTACCGAACAGAATCCACCTCGCAAATTCCTGGCGCAGAAGCTAAAGGCTTACATTGGACAAGATGGACTTCTCAGATATTTTGTACGTTTGGCTACATCGTCGATCCTTTGACAGCGCTGCCGCCCTCAGCGTACGGCGCTGCATCCGCGCACATCTCTCATTCACCATTGCTTGGGATGCAGCCGCACGTTTGCTGGGATGCGCGCGGATGCAGGCACCTTTCCTTACGCTTCGGGGCAGCGGGAAACAACATTGGAGACCACACCTGGAACAGTACGCTAATACCTCATGCTCTCCGCTCTAGTCGCATTGTCAACCTGGTAGTGGCCGTGTTGATGGTCCTCGGTGGCATCTCGCAGTTCTTCCCACCCACCTTGTACGTTGGCTCCCGTTCGTCTTGCGCCATGTTTGGATCTGGGTGGGGCGCTGTGTGGCAGATGCTGATGGGAGGATGTTGCGCGCTACAGTCAGTCTACGATCATTGGCGTTTATGTCATCATCTTTGGTCTGGGTGAGTTGATGTTACCCACATTTCTTCCTCCGTCGCAGAGGGATGTTGGATGCTGACTCTGCCGCGCGACAGCAACCGGCCTGCTTGGTATGCATGCCCCCATCCTGGCCTACTAATTCAGTGAGGGAGGCTGAGATACTGACCCGGTCACTCTACAGAGTTTCAGATCCCACCGCAGATCTCTCGCTACGCCTCATTCTTGTTCTCCTTCCTCGGCCGTGGTGTCTGTAGGTCTTCCCTTCTGTCCCCCCCGTTGGGATCGATCCATGGAGTAGATGTGCTGACTATGTTGCGCCGCAGTCTATGTCTTCGTCGGCTGCATTCTCTTCCACGATCACCTCCTCCGCATCATCGCCGGCTCCATCGTCGGTCTGATCGGCGTTGCCTACGTCGTTCTCGAGTTTATCCCGTCCATCGAGCCGCCGGCGAACATGCGCGAGGCGGATGCTGGCTGGGGCGCTGAGCAGGTGTAATGGGCATCCCGCGCACACAGCTGCCGGCGTTGACCGTCACAAAGCGGCGTTGATGTCGTCCAAAGCGTCGGCGCAGCATATATGAAATGGAGAGCCAACGAGCCTCAGGCTTAGTCGGCTGCTGAACGGTGTAGGAATAGCCAGGGCTATACTACGGATCTGCAGGGCAACCTGGGCAAGATGTGGGTATCATGGGCGCGGGACGGTATAGAAGGGCTGTTCGGCCGGGGGGGGGGGGGGGTGTGGGAACGACCGGGTTGGCATCGACGGTGGGGATGATCTCGGTTGTATGATAGGAGTTGCAATTTGTGGGACTTAGTATGGACTAGGGCGTCCGAATCTTAGTCACAGGCGGGTAATTGAGCTCATGGTCTGGGTGACACCCCTCCTCAGTGGGCATCGATCTTGTCTCTTCAATGTCTCGTGTCACAGCACAAATTGATGACAGGGTTAGGGTCCGCAGATAAGCACCCGAAGCTCCTTATCTGGCGGATGGGCGAGGGGCAGATTCACAAATTTTGAGATCAGTCGTCAAGGTCCCCGCAGTCACCCGGTCTCGGCGGAGGGTTGAACGAAGCAAGACAGTAAAAGGTCACAGAACGACCATATTGACAACCAACACGTTGTCGGGACATTACCAGGTGGCCACAAAATGGGCAAGAAGCGTTCAAGGGAAATAGACGCGCAGGGGGATGTCTCCATGACTGAACCCACTGTCGAGAAGAAGATGAATGAGGACAGCTCCGATGACGAGGTGAGCCACACTGCAGACAACGGAGACGGCTCCAGCTGACATCTGCCCGTGGCTCACTAGACATGGACATTGGAACGTAGACTTCGAGCTCTTCAACTACGACTCGCAAATCGACTTCCACGGCGTCAAGACGCTGCTGCGGCAGCTCTTCGACGCCGACGCCCAGCTGTTCGACCTCTCAGGCCTCAGCGACCTCATCGTCGAGCAGAAACACGATCGGCTCGACCTGCAAGGTCGACGACAAAGCGAACGACGCCTACGCCTTCCTCACCGTCCTCAACATGCAGGAGCACCGCACCAAGAAGCCCATCGCGCAGTTGATCGAGTATCTGTCCGACAGGGCCAAGACGAATGAGAGTCTCGCTCCGGTCGTCCCCGAGCTCCTCGCGTCGGGAAAGCACGTGGGGCTGGTGCTAGCCGAGCGGCTGCTCAACATGCCGGCCGAGGTGATCCCTCCGATGTGGTCGTGCATGATCGACGAGATCGAGGCGGCCGTCGAGGACAAGGAGCCGTACGAGTTCAGCCACTACCTGGTCGTGTCGCGCACGTACCGCGAGGTGGCGTCGACGCTAGACCAGAGCGAGCGCAAGCAGAAGAAGCCGCGCGAGGAGGCCGAGCTGCAGTACTTCCACCCGGAGGACGAGGAGATGCGCAAGCACGCGCTGGCCGCGGGGACTTACGAGTTCACCAAGGAGGGCGAGTCTGTGGCGGATAGCAAGCGCGCGTTCCAGGAGATGGGCATCAAGCCGTGCGGGTTCATGATGCTCATCGAGGCGAACAAGTTCCAGGGGGCGGTGCAGGCGATTGCCGAGTATGTTGGTACGGCCACGTAGGGGGTGGTGGCCAGCAGCGAAATTGAACAGACAAAAACCCAAAAACAATTATTGATTATTATTGTTCCGGCTCCAGCCTCTGCATCAGGTACTCGATCTCGACCTCCTTTGTCAGGGGGATGACAAAGTCCTCGTACATGGACACGACGGCATCCACGTTGATCTTGCCCTGGTCCCAGCCGTCGGGGCCGAGCGACGGGTCTGTCCCGTACGTCTGCGCTTTCAGTTTTAGCCTCTCACAACACCTTCTTCTCGACCGCCTTGTTCGTGATGGCTTGCCAATGCCGTCCCGGTCACCGGCACGGATGAGGTGCGTGAACTTTTCCGTCTCGGAGCGGAACTTGGACTCGGCGACAAACTTGCCAAAGTGGATGCGCCGCGACAGGGCCTGCAAGCACGCAATGTCGCAGGTAGCGGAGGAACCGTAGTTCTCCTGCGAGACGCCGCGGTCGCCATGGCCGAAGTCCGGGCACACGCTGGGCAGGAAGGTCTCGATGTAGAACTTCTTGATCTTGTCGTTGACGTTAACGTTGTTGGGGTGCAGAATGCGCGGTAGTCGAGCGACTCCAGGATGGGCTTCTGCACGGCGTCCGGGAAGAAGGGGAACTCGTCGGGCGACTCGTAGCGCCGGATCAGCGACTGCAGCTTCTCCTGCTCCATCAGGTACCAGTCCATGAAGCTCAGGTCGCTGTTGGGTATCGGGACGGCGCCCGGCGTGTAGATATTCTTGTTCAGCGGGAACTGCACGCGCTCAATCAGGTGGAAGGTAATGGTGTCTTCCAGGCGGCTGCCAATAGAGTGTGAGTTATCCGGAGAGCCTCGCCCACGATGTCCGGGGAGCTCGACTCAACTCACATCAACTGGTAGCGGATGCGCGACAGGTCCAGAGCCTTGGTCGGGTCCGAAAGGTCTATGAGCGAATCCATAATGTCGTTGAGTTCAGGACCGTAGGTTTGCAGGTTTGGCGGGAAAGTCTGATACCGGTGTGCGGTCAGTGTAGATGTGTAGATGCATGATGACTCTTTTTCTCTGATTCGAAAGTCTGTCCGGGTTCGGGCCCGATTCGGAGAATCCACTGACAGGATGGCTGTGACGCAGAAAAGCAAATCGGGCGCGCTTGGCACATCCCCACACAACCGCATCGATTTCGGCATGTGCCTTGGGCTTAGGCCAATCATATGACGATATGCCCCTGTCGGCTTCCTGTTGGGACCCACTCTGGTCCCAAGATCCGTCATGCCCTGGCAGCAACCTTGGAATTGCGCGCTGCATGGATTGCCGCGCTAACAATTTTGTGTGCCGCATTGCACTCTGCTTGCTTGCTGTTGTCCTCGAGGGGCATTGCCGTGGCATTCCGCGTTTCGATGCACCGGCCAACCTGAGCTCCCGCCAACGACACAGCGCCTCCAAACGCAATTCCAAACTTTACCTCTTTCGTTTATTTCGACGCTACCGTAGTTCGTCGGCTGCCGCAACGGGCGCGTCCCCGGACCAATCCATCTTGCGCGGGCCGAAGGGGCAAACTTTGACGGTGCCGACGGATGGCCGACCCGGGACACGATGACTTCCCCGACCTGTCGTCATTCGACGATGAGTCCTCGGTGATATCTGTGAGCGCGACACCTTCCACACCTTCGAATTGAGACCTGGATGGCATTGGCAAGGGTGGTGAAGAAGGAGAAACCAGGCAATCCGTCATCCGTCAGGGGCTAACCACCAGCCGCGACCATGGCAGACGAGAGGACTCGAGGCATTCGGCCGCAAGGTAACCAGCACCGCATCGCACCTCATGACCACGCGCTCCGATCCCGCCTCCAACCCCGCCTACCAGCGCGCCATGAGCGAGGTGCAGCGGCAGCTCCAGAAGCCCGCGCTGCAGCGCAGCATGCTGTCCATGGCGCGCACGACGCCCACCGATCTGGTGCGGTCGCGCCTCTCAACCAAGGAGATCCAGTCGCGCGCGCTGGCGTACGTGCCCGACGAGCTGTTGCGGAACATCCCCGAGGGCGACAACACGTACTCGCTATTCCAGGGGTTCCAGGCGAGCTTCCCTGACTTCACCGACGGGCAAGAAGCACAGACGGCGTGTCTCGCGCGGGAGGAAGCTGCTCGACGAAGGGCCGACGACGCCAGACGGGAGCCACGAGCGGTGCACAGGTTGAAGAAGGAGAAGGCGAGCATGATGCACCAGCTGGAGATGCTCGGTATACGCAAGAACATGGCGAGCAGCGAAATTCGTGAGATCGATGCCAAGATGGAGAACCTGGCGGGGATGCGCAGGATCATTCTGGAGAGGTTGGCGAACCTGGAAAAGGATGAGGCGCTGCTTGAGCATGATAGTAGGAACCCCTGTTGCGCCGGTGATCACGCCTCGGAAACTAACCAGCATCCAGTTGTCGAGGTCGAGGGGAGGTTAGAAGAGGCGCAAGAGCTGGCAGCAGAGGCGGAATCGGAAGCCTTGAAGACACCACAAAATCCGAAGACGACGCCACGTCAGAACGAGGCGACGCGCCAGGGTTCATGTCACAGTCTATCTACGAGAAACTCCCCTCCGCAAATAGCACGCCCTCCAAGCGAAAACCGCGAAGCATCCGCCGCAAATCTATGCCATCCTTCATGAGCACTTCGAGCCTGGCACCATGATCCGCTCGATGCGCGCCCACCACGACAATATCACGGCGCTCGACTTCGACGCGCCCTTCGGGCTGATGGTCTCCGCCGCAATGGACGACTCCGTCCGGGTATGGGACCTCAACGCGGGGCGGTGCATCGGCGTGCTCGAAGGCCACACCGCCTCGGTCCGCACCCTCCAAGTCGAGGACAACTTCCTCGCCACGGGGTCCATGGACGCGACGATTCGCCTCTGGGACCTCAGCAAGGCGCACTACGATCCGCAGGGCAGCCAGTTCAGCAAGGAAGAAGAAGACGACGAGGACGCCATCGCTTTCGGCAACCCCGACGACCAGCCCGTCGACCCGCCCGTCGGCAGCATGGCCGACTGCCCGCTGTTCACGCTGCAGGCGCATCTGGACGAGATCACAGCGCTGCACTTTAGGGGGGACGTGCTTGTGTCGGGCTCGGCCGACAAGACGCTGCGCCAGTGGGACCTGGAGAAGGGCGGTGCGTGCAGACGCTGGACGTCATGTGGGCCGCCGCGCAGGCGTCCGCGCTGTCCTCGAGCGAGAATACTTGGCGCCAGACGAGCCGGCCGGCGGACACGTCAGCGGACTTTGTGGGCGCGCTGCAGGTGTTTGAATCGGCGCTGGCGTGCGGCACGGCGGATGGCATGGTCCGGCTGTGGGACCTGCGTAGCGGGCAAGTCCACCGTAGCCTTGTCGGCCACACGGGCCCGGTGACGTGTCTGCAGTTTGACGATGTCCATTTGGTGACGGGCAGTTTGGACAGGAGTATCCGGGTAGGCATCCTCTCCTCTTTCCCCTCCGCCATCCACAGTCACATCAACCTTACTGACCAACGTCGCAGATATGGGACCTCCGCACAGGCTCCATATACGACGCCTACGCGTACGACAATCCCATCACCAGCATGATGTTTGACGCCCGCCGCATCGTCTGCGCTGCTGGCGAGGACGTGGTGAAGGTGTACGACAAGGTCGAGGGCCGCCACTGGGACTGCGGGGCGGGCATCGCGGAGGCTGAGGAGGGGAAGGCGCCCCCATTGTTGAGCGGGTGCGCATCCGCGACGGGTACATGATCGAGGGGCGGCAGGATGGTGTTGTGGGGGTGTGGACATGTTAATCCACGCTGGTGTCTGAGCCCGCCGGTTCGTCGGGCTCCCAACATCCTTGCGCAAGGATTCTGTATTTGCATAGCATGTGCTCCATGTATGATATGGGACAGTCTTCGGAGCTTGTTTGGCAGGGCTGGGAGTTAAGAGTTGCGAAAGATATGAATAAAAGCCATGATGCATGCAGGTTCGAGCCCCAGTCAGCGAGTGCTGTGTAGGTGTGTGGTCCCACCCCGAAGAAGCCCGGCACATTCGGGGCGTCGGCCGTACCCGCCGGTGCCGAGCGTATTGCAGACCAATGGGAAGAGCGTAGAATCCCGAAAGGGCAGGTCCCTTGTAAAAGTGTGGCGGAGGGTGTAACGGCACGCCAACGCCACACCCTGCGGTTTGCGTCGAGAAAGCATGGTAAACGTGCTCGCCCTGCGTGGTGATTCGGGGGGAAAATCGTGTTGGTACCCGATGCCTCGATGTGACGCAAACAATGTGCCTTCGTGACAAACACACTTGCCGGCGATATAGACCCGTCGCAGTGGGTTGGCCGGGGGTGAGGGGGGTGGAATGAATTTCCGGATTGTCTCGGGTGCATCCGACTGCTGGAGGGGCATGGTCGAACATCATGGGGTCCAGGCGTTGAGACAGTTTGGCATTAGGTCGTACCTTAGAATTTCCGATTAATGCCGGACGTATGTTATTTTCGTCCCAAGCGTTGGACTCGGGAACATGTCGCCGACGAGAAGGGGGTGGCAAGGGTGCGTTGGCGGCGGTTATACATACTTCTGCTGTCCCCGTGTAGCCTCAAGGTTATTTCTGAGGCCAGAAATTTCCCCGAGTCGCGCACCGTGAATGCCGGAGACCATTCAACGAGTCCAAAGCCCATCATGACGTCGAAACGGACACTGCGACCGCAATCAGCAAGGCTCCTCCTTCCAAGGACCCTTGGCCCGGTACCGGCTGCTTTCGCCCACGGCCTCGGTCCGAGTCAGCCCTCTGTGTCTCGGTGGGATGAGTTTTGGGACTGCTTGGTGAGTCGGTGCGCTGCTGGTTTGAAGTGTCGATGTTGAGGTGTCTAATATCTGTACAGGAAGGCCATGATGGGCGAGTGTGACCAAGAGACGGCCGAGAGTATTTCTCGACTGTTTCTATGAGCATGGTGGTAAGTAAGACTGGCTTCGTTAGAAAGAAAATTGCTGAGTGATTGTGCGGAAGGGAATTTCATCGATACTGCCAACATTTACCAGGCCGAGCAGTCCGAAAGATGGATCGGGAGTGGATGAAGAAAAGGGGCAACAGGGACCAGATGGGTACGCCAAAATCTCCGCCAGGTTTGACGGCATGGGTAGTACTGACCTGGGCTCAGTCATTTCCACCAAGTACAGCAGCAACTTCCGAGAGGGTAACGGGGATACAGAGATCATGGTGGGTTTTTGCGGCAGCGGCACGAAGAGCCTGCACACCTCCGTTGAAGCCAGTCTCAAGAAGCTCCAGACGGATTATATCGATATCGTGAGGATTCTTGGGACCTTGCCGATCAACAACAGTCAATCACTAACAGTGTCCAGTTATACGTACATTGGTGGACGGGCGACTTCGATACCGGAACTGATGCAGTCCCTCAACCAACTGGTAGCCAGCGGCAAGGTTCTCTACCTCGGAATCAGCGACACCCCAGCGTGGGTGGTCAGCAAGGCCAACCAGTATGCCAGAGACCACGGCATGCGCAGTTGCGGCAGTTCAGGTCTACCAGGGAGAGTGGAGCGCTGCTGCTCGCGATTTCGAACGTGACTCATGCCCATGTGCCGCGATGAAGGGATGGGATTGATGCCATGGGGCACGCTCGGCAGCGGCAGGTTCAAGAGTGAACCGCAGCGCCAGGCGACCGGAGGCCGTAATATGGTCGCAACAGACAAGCACCTGAAGGTCGGTAAAGTGCTCGACGGCATCGCAAAGCGGAAAGACACGACACTCACCAGTGTGGCACTTGCGTATGTCATGCACAAGGCGCCGTACGTTTTTCCAATTGTGGGCTGCCGAACTGTCGACCAGTTGAAGGGGAATATCGAGGCACTCAAGGTGAGACTGAGTGAAGAGGATATAGCAGAGCTTGAGGGCGCCGTGCCGTTCGACATTGGGTTTCCAAACATTTCTTCTACGGCGAGACCTTCACCTCGCATCCGCAGGAGACATGGCTACACAGATGGCTGGCACATACGACAACGTTCCGTTGCCAAAGCCCATAACTCCTTTCCAAGATGGCTCTTAGGGTAAAGGATGAGACTTGGGGCCGGCGCTAGGTTGCCAACATAAAAGCGTTCGCGGTCCTGGACAGCTTCTCACCGAGTACATGTACCCCTCGAGCCGAGATTCTCAGGTACCTTGCAATACTTCGTTTCACCAGGATGATTGCGGTATCAATCTAACGAACTCGGAATCATGAACCCTTGAGCGTGCAACTTGCAGTCCATGACGGCCTGAATCTTTCAAGTTGGTGTGAATAAGGAACCCGCATGGCAGGTCAGAAGGTGCGTTGGGTTGTTCCTTCCAACACCTGAGTTGACCCATGGCACCCGGTCACCCACATCATGGCCCCAACCAACCCCCAAATTCATGCTTCCGACAATTCCAACGCCAATTTTGTAATACTGGCCTCCAAAAGCTCTCTTGAAACGCAAATCAGAATTTTGTTGATCGACTCGGAAGTGTTCCTGTCAAGCAGTCGAGCCCTGGATTCCACCGAATTGGCCACGACAAACAATGTCAGATGAGACGGCGGACGTCCAAGAGCTATTCACATTTCCCGCCCGCGACAAGACCTTGCGGAAATATTCACACAAGAGGAGGAGCAGCCCGGGTTTGTCGCTGCCTGCACTTAAACCTGCTCCTTCGACAGACCCTGGCCTCAGGCTCGCGAGATTTCGACTTGGTCGGACAAAAAGCTGGGAGCTGAAACCATTGCGGCCGGCTCAAAATTGGCCTGACAACGTTCAACATAAACACCCCGATGAGAACAGGACAGGAGATGGAGCAGGCCGCGATGGCATGGGAGGCCTGGACGGCGTCGCTCCTGGTAGCACCGAGAAGACCCGGGGTTCATTCACTGAAGGTCTAGAGGAAGAGAGTATGTTCCCCAAAATGCTGTTTGATTAATGAAGAAAAAAAAAAAAAAGAGCAGCACATTGATGCAGTATCACTCTAGTCACCTCCCCAGTCTCACCGCCCAGCTCTCCGCTAGCTTTTGGATTGGAGGGATCCGAAGAAGACGAAGAAAGCGACGATGAACTCGCCATCCTTTCACCGCGACCTCCTCAGCGCGCCCCGAAGCACGACAGACGCACATTCAACTCGACGAGGACCCTTCGACGGCGCCCATACCTCATCTTTGATAAGACGCAAGCTAAGGGCTTCAAACAGCTGAAGAACAACCCTCAGCCTCGCAAAACAACTCCAGCATCGAGGTACCAACCAGGTGACGGCTTCTCAGGCCGCGAGGCTAAACCAAACGGCTCAGTCCTTCTGACACGCAATGGTAAACAACTCGCAACCGGTTCTCATGTTGGGATCCTCGACCTCACCCAGTCAGAGCCAGCGCCCCATAAGCACAAGCGCAGGGTCCGGCAGGCGAACATGGACGACAACTCCTTCGTGACCACCCCAAAGAAGAAGGCTCGCCGTGCGTTGGAGCCAAAGGACCCGAATCAGCAGCCGCAACAAGCAATGGGGCACCCAACGCAAGTGAAAATGAGCAATTCTGAACTAGAGGGAATTGCGGACAACGCAAGGGTGGAACCTGCACCCCAAGTCGGAGCACGCCGTCCTACCACTGAAAAGCACGCCGAAGACGATACCGCCAAGGACAATAACACATTCCCAAACGCCGCTGAGGAGAGCAACACGCAGTTCAACGGTCACACCGATGGAGACACCTCCGTCGACATGACTGTCATACAGGGAAGGGATGACGTCCTCGATGAACTTAACCAGGTCCAGCTACTTCAGGATATGCCAGAGGTTGAAGACCAAGAGAGCTGCCCCAGTCACGGATACGCCGCCACACCAGCTCAGGCTCGGAGCAAGCTCGGTGTCCCCGGCGTCGGCCCCGAGTGCAGTGCGACTGCTGGAGAAGCCGGGCCGTCGAGGAGATCATTTCGGAGAGTCTATACGCAGTGATTTGTCAGGAAGAGGATGTTGCTGTCCTTCCTTGCCTTGTTGGGAAGAGAAAGTAGGAAAGATGTATTCGCAGAATCGATGAACTGGCATCAGATGAGGGGGAGCTAAGGGGATCAGCCATAATTATACTGTTGTCAGGTGTTTTGCCCATGTTATTAGGCGTTCCTCCTGTCATCTATTTCAGTTTATATCATGAGTAGCTGATATAATGATTCGTCATGAACCACTACTAACTTATTATCAACTCGGACGAAGAAAACAGACGTAGATAAATCCCCCCTCAACGCCAAACCCCTGGACCTGTCTTTTATACCCACCCACATCAGCCAGCACCTGGATACGCCTTGTCCGCACCTTATTTTGCCCCTTTACCCTTAGCCTCCGTCTCCCCAACTCCCTAATAAAAAACCTTCGTCTCCCCTCCCACTATAATCCTCCATGCCCGTCCTCAAAGCCGGACAATGTCCCGATGGCCAAGAACCTCCCATCTGCCGAAAACGCCACGTGCTGCCACGCTCTCGGGAAACCGCTGGTACTGCCATCATCCTCTTCGCTTCGGCATCCCACAGCGCGACGGTGCCGTCCCGCCGCCCGAAGCAAATGTCCCGTACACGGGGTGGAACGCCAGCGCGTTGACCGGGAACAAAACGTCGCCGCCGCCCTCCTCTCGGGCGCCGCCTGCCGGTGGCACTTTGAACGCGTACTTGCGCGCCTGCGGACTCGGCGCTGTCCTCGAACCACTCGACCGCCACGCGCCCTTCGATGGACGAGGTCGCGTAGCCGGCGTCGTTGGGCATGCAGGCAACGGCGCGGGTGAGGAATTTGAGGGAGGATTCGCGTTGTGCCAGGGTTGCGGGGGTTGCTGGGAGGAGGCGAGGGTGGGTAGGTCGTAGATGTGGACGAGGCGGGCCGTCATGGCGACGACGAGTTTACTGGGGCTTGCCGCGAGGGCGTGCGGCTTTCCGGGGAGGGAGATGGTGAGCGGTGGTTGGGAAGGGGAGGCGGCGTTGTGGACGTGGAGGGTGCTGTCCCACGAGGCGGAAATGAGGAGCGCTGGATGGTGGGGAGGATGGTTAGCTTCGGTGGAGTGATGAGAAAGGAGGAGGCTTACAGTGCTCGGCGCTGAAGACGATGCAGCGGACGGGCTCGGAGTGTTTGCTCATTACTGTTTGCTCGCCCGTCGTAAGGTCAATCCTGTTTCTAATCAGTACTCTTCCGGGGCGTAAGCAAGGGGTTGCCGCGCAGAACCCACCTCTTGACTTGGTGATCCATCCCCGCCGTGAAAGCCTCGTCCTCATTCGCGCCGAAGCAGACGTCCAGGACGGGCGCGGTGTTCAAATGTCCTGGCCAGTGTCGCCTCTTCACCGCCACTGGCAACCTCATAGAGATACACGTTCTTGTCCCATGACGAAAACGAGCAGTCGCCGCTTTCCTGCGCCAGGCGCGAAGACGAGGGCCGAGATGGCGTCTTTGGGCGGTTGCGCCACTTCGAATTGCGTAGCTGTGCAAACTCGGTTAGTCAATGAAGTCTTACGGTGGTGTATAAGGGGCAATTCGTACCTGGCGCCATGGCTTTATTGATTGCGATGGGGTAGCGGGATGAGGTGTCGAAGGGAGCTTTGGGGAGCTTCACGCAAGGAACCTGGGCAACACGGCTTAGGTAAACAAGGGTCAAATTCTGCCGCATGAGACCGCCAAAAATCGAATTCCCAGACCCACTTAAGCTTCCAGCAGTGTGGGGTTGCGGAACTCGGCGGGGCATTGCAGGGCTGATGAGTTTCCAAGCATGAACTTCCGGACCACCTTCGAGGGGAGACTTTTCGATTCCACACCCTCTTATATTCCATGCGCAACTTCGGTTCACTGGAAATTCACGATCGCATATAGGCCTCTCATCAATAGAGATATAAAGATCTCCAGTAATAATAACCCAAGATGCCGTTCGGACAGCTTGTCCTTGGCAGTCCCGGCGCGGGGAAAAGCACTATTGTGATGGCAGTAAGTCTGTGGTGTTCACAATGAAGTGCCCCGATGAGTGGGCAGCTAACCAGGATCAAGTGCATCAGTTTATGGGTGCCATTGGGCGACAGTGTTCAGTCGTCAACCTCGATCCCGCGAACGACCGTACAAACTACCCCTGCGCCCTCGACATCCGCAACCTGGTTACTCTTGAAGAGATCATGTCCGACGACCAACTGGGCCCGAACGGCGGGATCCTCTATGCACTTGAGGAGCTGGAGCACAACATGGAATGGCTGGAGAACGGGCTAAAAGAGCTGGGCGAAGACTATATTCTGTTTGACTGCCCAGGCCAGGTCGAGCTGTATACCCATCACACGTCCCTCCGCAACATCTTTTACCGACTACAAAAGCTGGGCTACAGGGTATGTATTCTACCCCACCGTTCGTAATTCAACGCTCTGCTAACAACCGCCAGCTCGTAGCTGTACACCTATCCGACAGCTTCTGCCTGACCCAACCCTCCCTCTACATCTCTAACATCCTTCTTGCCTGCGCGCCATGCTGCAGATGGACCTCCCGCACATCAACGTGCTCACCAAGATCGACAAGATCGCCTCGTACGACCCGCTCCCCTTCAACCTCGACTTCTACACCGAGGTGCAGGACCTGTCGTACCTCATCCCCTCGCTCGAGGCCGAGTCCCCCGCGATGCGCAGCGAAAAGTTCGGGCGCCTCAACCAAGCCATCGCAGACCTCGTGGAGCGGTTCGGGCTGGTCAGCTTCGAGGTCCTGGCGGTGGAGAACAAGAAGAGCATGATGCATCTGCTGAGGGTGATCGACCGCGCGGGCGGATACGTGTTTGGCGGGGCCGAGGGCGCGAACGATACCATCTGGCAGGTGGCAATGCGGAATGAAGCGTCGATGATGGATGTGCAGGATATCCAGGACCGGTGGGTGGATAATAAAGACTTCTATGACGAGCTGGAGCGGAAGGAAGAGGAGGAGCAGGAGAAACTGCGGGAGGCACAGGCCGAAGCGCAGGCTGAAGCTTCCGGAGGTGGGGACGTCCTCGATGCCATGTCGCAACCGCCAGTTCCGGATAGCGGGATCAGGGGCGCGCAAGAAGAAGTGAGGTCGCTTTGGTCTCATCCATCATCCGTCATCGGACATTACGTCCTCTCGGCTTCGAGATCAGGACCACCTAGTATCGCGAGGCTGCGAGACGAGGAGGCCTGGTTATCGCTCCGCAGGAGAGCACCTAGAGCATCGGACGAGCTTTTGCCGGCCATCTCATCTTTGGCGGCGAGGACGAGCAGCTTGGCGCGGCGCACGGCCTCCTGCTCGACCTTGCGGACGGTGCCGCTGACGCGTACGACGCGAAAGATGCAGGGCCTGCCGTCCCGGATGGGCACTCGGTTCATGAAGGCAAGGGCGGCCCATACGAGGCGGTAGTGCGCGCGGGAGACGCGCAAGATGAAAGTGGAGGTTGCGGGGGAGAGGTATTTTACTGCGGTGGTTGTTAGTTAGGTAGTTACGAATAGTGGGACGAAATGTGAGGAAATCGGAAGAAAGACGTGTTACCTTGTAGACTGCGGTCTACGGCGCCCGAGCCGCAGTCGCCGAAGAGGGCGGCCACTTCGCTGCGGATGCCCTTGAGCAGCAGCTGTGGCCGCAGCTCATTGCTTGTCGGCTGGTTGTAGAGCAGAAGGTCCGGCACAGAGCCCTTAGACTGGCCGGGGGGAACTTCGCTGTAAATGATGTTTACGAGCAGGTAGCGGTCCTTGAGGCGCACCATGGCGGATTCTAGGGTTGTGTACGCGTGCGAATTCGTGTTGGTTGATGGAGTTGGGAATTGGTCAGGGTAGACTTTCTGGATCGAGCTTATCGATAAGACGCTTGTTGTTGGTTGGAAACACCAACAATCAACGATATCTCCTTGTCGAATCTTGAGCTGAGGTATTGGACATGACGTTTGGGCGAATTCGACCCGCCCTCACAATGGGACTCCTTAGTTTTGTTGACGGCGTTTGGCTGGCGAAGGATTACCATTGTTGGGACATCTGAGCGACTGATTGATCCGGTTAGCTCTCCGTACACTGGGACCCGGAGGCTGGATAGGCATTTCCCCGATCTGACAGACAACGCAATCAGATCTTTCCTTCTACCACTTTTTTTTGGCGAGAGCTTTCATGTCTGCCAGTTCCGAGCTGACCGGCACTTCGCCTCATGCTGGGAGAGATGGAGTTTGGAGTATCAGAAGCAGAAGAAGAGGAATCGCCCACGTTTTGCGTGGCTCGCCGTTGCTTGCTCTGCCGCCTCCTGATCGTGGACGGCGAGGCAATCGAGGCAGGTGGAATTCCCTCGGGGTCCTGGAGATCGCCCGCCAGTGCTGACGCCACACGCAACTCGCCGACAAAGGCCAGGTCTCTTCCACGCTCATTTACACCAGGCGCGAGATCTCGTGCTATGATTCAAGCGTGTGGGCCGACTTCAAGTTCTGCATCACCTGCGACCACCGCTGAGAGGGGCATGTGTGCGCGGATTGCTACCACGCCGAGTGCCTCGCCTTCGCATCCTCTCCGCCCTCGGGCGACTTACTCTGGGCCACCCGATATTCATTCCAGCTCATGCCGTGGGAGGACAGGCGCCGGCACCGCAGCATCAAGTAGCTGATGGCAGGCAAAATCACCCTCTGTGTTCTGGATTCCCCGCCGAGCTCTGCCTGAGGATCGCTGAGCACCTCGTGCGTTCAAGCGCCATCAGCTCCATCCAGGTACTCTGGAAGGTTGCCTCCCGCAAGGATCTGAGCTACACTTGCAAGGTTGACACGTCAAAATGCATATGGGCTCGCCATGTCTCCATCGGCGGAGTTCGCTACGTAGTCGCGTTGTCAAACGAGTGCCCCCAGCTTTGTCCAAGTTTTTGACGCCTAGAAGCTTCCATCGTAGGTCGAGACGCTTGACGTCCTAGAGGACGGTCTCGGCTTGAGGTAGCTGGTATTTGTGCGGCCCGGGCGCCGCCTGGAGTTGCTCTCGTTACCACGCGAGGCCAGGACCCTGGTGGTATGTTCTGTCACCCGGCCAATGTGGCTGCAGGGTCACTGGGATGCGAGTTGGCGATAGAACTGTCTCTGCTCGAGCATTCTTTGACATGCGGCTAACAAGAAGATGTGCTTTTGCCTGGTTTTAAGAGTTGAAACTCAAGTGCCTCAGCCCCAACAGGCCAGCCATTGGTCGTGCCGATATGTTGTCGTCTGCACCACTCCATCTGGCCGAGATAAACTCCTTCGCCTGTCCTGGTCCACTCGTGTCTTTGACTGTGCGAAACCACAAATATTGGCTGTGGTTCTCACATTGAATGAGCCGGACCACGGGCTATCCAGTCGCTGGAAGGCTGGCCCGCTTCACTTCATGCCATCGCGAAGGGGAAGACACAGTCTTCTACTGAGACTTTGACGTAATTGACCCTGCACCCATGTGGATCTACATACCGAATGATTCGGGTGAAATCGTTACGGACCTTATGCGTCCTCTGCGGGGGTGAAATGGGCTTCATAGTACGGATAGTGAATGGTCAGTCATCCTCCCAAGCCGGCTAACGCCCGTCACTAGTTCCGCAAAATAAAAACCGCGTGACGTTCGCCGGCTCCGCGATCACCGGTCCGCCTCGGGGAACTCGCCGGTACAAGATCGCCGTGTCTTCTGAAGCCCCGACAAGCCCGTGACGACGGCGACCGTGCGCCCCCTCTCGCGTGGCGCCGAGCCTGGCTTGGTTATTCGTCAGTTATCGGGCTGCTTTTCCGGTATGCGGACGGATCCCAGGCCTGTGTGGGCGAGTTCCGCTTCTCCTCATCACGCCGGCGTTACGTGTGGACGGCCGACAGCCCTTCTACCTGGGATTTGCGATGGCAGGGTCGCTCCCATACATCGCGGCGGTTCACACCTCGCCGCCGACGCCGTCGGAGGGAATGGCCCTGGACGTCAGGGAGTGAGAGATTGAGTGGCGGTGCAATCGGCTCGCCACGCGCGTGGTGTATAGGGGGAATATCAGCCTGGATGTGGCTGGTGGTGACCTGCTCGCGATTGATAATCTTCAGTCGTCAGGGGCGCTTCGGATCGCATCCGGAGTTGGCTGGCCCAGACTCCTAGTCAGGCAGTCTCGCATCTTCGTGATGATTCCGGCTTTAGTTCTCCAGGACAGTGTAGGTACCTGATGTCAGTGACAGGGTGTCGTGATATTGTGTTGGACAGATCCGCCCTGATGGGCCCAGATCCTGCGGATGTTGGTTAGCGCAGGCCGCAGGTGGGGACTGTGGGGGAGCTTCCCGCGAGGACCAGCATGATTTCCCGAGAGCTTCACAACGAGTGGCCTTGCCATCCCAACCCTGTTCTCACTTCACCCCAAACAGCCAACAGGCGAAATCTGGGTCGCTTGGAAGCAAAATACAGCCAGGTTCCTCAACGTAATGTCAAGCCCTCTGAAAGCGGCAATTCTCGTCGTCTCGACGACAGCCGCCAACGACCCGTCAACCGATGCTGCCGAGGCCACGCTGCGTGATGTCTTCGAGCAGGACGGCGGGGCCGGTGGGAAGTGGCCGAGGCAAAGATTGTGAGCGACATCACCACTCAGATCCAGCGACAAATCATGCTTTGGACCGACGCCGCCGACCCCGTCAACCTAGTCATCACCACCGGCGGCACAGGCTTCGCTACTGCAGACCACACCCCGGAGGCCGTGTCAGCCCTCCTGCACAAGCAAGCTCCGGGGCTCGTCCACGCCATGCTGGCTTCCTCGTTGGCAGTCACCCCATTTGCCATGATGTCGCGCCCCGTCGCCGGCGTGCGGAACCGGACCGTCATCATCACGCTCCCCGGATCCCCAAAGGGCGCAAGAGAGAACCTGCAGGCCGTGATCAAGACCCTGCCGCACGCCTGCCTCCAAGCCGCCGGCGCGGACTCGCGAGCTCTCCACTCCGGCGGCGTGAAAAAGCTGGAGCAAGAAGCCGGCGTCAGCTCCAAACCATCTCACACCACCACGCTCACCATTCCCACAGTCACGGCCACGGCTGCTCCCACTCCCACTCCCACTCCCACGGCCATTTAGTCCGCCACACCACCCCCCAATCCCAGCCCTCCCCCCTCTCCAACGATCCGGCCCTCGGCCCCTCCCGCCGCCACCGTTCCTCACCCTACCCCATGCTCTCCGTCTCGGACGCCTCTCCTCATCGCCCAGCACACCCACCTCCCACCGTCACCACCGCCAAGGTCTCCCCTTCCCTAATCGGCTCCGTCCTCGCAGAGGACGTCCACTCGCGGGAACCAGTCCCCGCCTTCCGCGCGAGCATTGTCGACGGGTATGCTGTCGTGGTCCCTGCTGGGGGCGACATGCGCGGGGTGTATCCCGTCGTGGGTGTGTCGCATGCCGAGGCGGCTGCGAGGGAGGAAGGGAAAGAGGGTGTTGAGAGGGGGAGATTGCAAGGAATCACCACTGGCGCGCCGGTGCCGGAGGGGGCGACGAGCGTGATTATGGTGGAGGATACGGTGCTTGTGTCGAAAACGGAGGATGGGGCGGAGGAAAAAGAGGTGGAGATCCTTGCGCAGGGGGTTAGGGAGGGGGAGAATATCCGCGAGGTGGGGAGCGATGTTGCAGAGGGGGCAAAGGTGCTCGGGAAGGGGGAGGAGGTTTCTGCGGCGGGAGGGGAAATCGGGCTGTTGGCTTCTGTCGGGGTGGCGGAGGTGAAGGTTTACAGGAGGCCTGTTGTCGGGGTGCTGTCGACGGGGGATGAGATTGTCGAGCACGATCGGGAGGGGGAGCTGAGGATGGGGGAGGTGAGGGATACGAATCGGCCTGGGTTGATCGCGGCTGCGAGACACTGGGGGTATGAGGTGGTGGATTTGGGGATCGCCAGCGACAAGCCGGGGACGCTGGAGGAGACGCTGAGGATGCGCTGCGTCAGGTGGATCTGGTGATTACCACGGGAGGGGTGTCGATGGGCGAATTGGATCTACTGAAGCCGACTATTGAGCGCTCGCTAGGTGGGACGATCCATTTTGGGAGGGTGGCGATGAAGCCGGGGAAGCCGACGACGTTTGCGACGGTGCCTGTGAAGGATACCGACGGCAAGAGGGCGTCGAAGGTCATCTTCTCGCTGCCGGGTAACCCGGCCTCAGCGCTAGTGACCTTCCATTTGTTTGTGTTACCGTCTTTGCACCAGATGTCGGGTATCACCCCGCCTGGCCTGCCCAAGGTGTCCGTCGTCTTGTCTCACGACTTTCCCCTGGATACATCGAGGCCCGAATACCACCGGGCCATTGTCTCCGTTGGCAAGGATGGTGTACTGTCTGCCACTAGCACGGGAGGCCAACGAAGTTCGAGAGTGGGGAGTATGAAAGGGGCAAATGCCCTACTGTGCATGCCCAGCGGGCCAGAACCGCTGCAATCAAGGGGCCAAGGTGGAGGCACTGCTAATGGGAAGCCTACGAACCGATGTGTAATCATACAATAGACGCCGCGGATGATCACGAAACTAAACATAATATATGACTGATGAACCCCTTCTGTACACGAAGCTTCTACACCTGACATATGATGATGACCGTGACCAGACCGTCCCTGCCCCCCTCTTCCGAAACGCCGGTGTTAATGAAGCTACATAGACATGGTTGCCGCAGCAGTCTGAATTGTTGATGATTGGGTCATAGATGCGCGGGAAGAAAGGCCGGACGGAAAAAGCCTTAGCTGCTGCCGAAGTCGGTCGCCTTGTTGGACACGAGCAGGCCGATGATCAGGCCGAACAGACCCAGTACTGAGCTGAAGATTTCGATGACGAGCATCTTGACGAAGCTAGTACATGTCAGCACTCCTGAAGAGAGCGTGTGTACAGCCGAGAACATACAGGGTAGGATCCGCAGCATCCGCCAATGCGGCGCCGCTCCCATTGATACCCACAGCGACGCCGCAGATCAGGTTGCACATGCCGACTGTGATGCCCGCCCAGAAGAGCGCGTAACCCGTGTAGTAGCTGTCGGCCGAGTATGCCGCCTCGCCCTGGACCGGGTTAAGCTTCGCCGAAAACACGATGGCCATGATGACGCCGTAGATGGCGACGACCTCGCAGAAGATGATGGAGATCAAGTTCTTTGTTCGGATCCGCGGCGCCTTGACACCTCCGCCAAGGATAGACGAGCCCGTGATGAAGATGCCCCTGTGACGCCAGAGGTTATTATGGTAGCTAAAGGCGGAGTAGTACTGGGTAACTGTACCATGCCGCGCCAACCACCGACAGGCCTATGCAGAGCGCGATGCCCAGGTCCGCCCAAGCGTACGGCGAGACGGATTCGAGGAACGCGCCGACCTATAGAGGTTGGTGGTGTGAGCATGCCCATCATCGTGCAAGAACCGTGGTGTCGTTCAGGAATTCGTCATACATTGAAGGCTTCACCACTCCCAGTGAAGAGCATATCTGGAAAGCGTACCGTACCGCATTAGCAACAGCACCTCCGCGCATGGAAGCGACTTGTATCGACGAATGCAACTCACAAGCTCCCACGATCGCCAGAGTGGACGTTATCCCGCTGACTCCGTATTTTAAGCTCATCTTGTCGGTCTGAACCTGCCGCTGGATGGCCTCGGGGAAATCGGTCGTTGCGTCGTGGTCAAGCTTCCAGAGCTGTCGTCGCTTCGGACCCAGCCTTGGCTCCCGGCAGTCCAGGGTTGGTTGCGCGATTGCTCCAAGAAACGCCACCAACCGCCAAGGCTGTATGTGGAGTTAGGTCACGTGCGCCAAATCGCCCCACACTGACCTCTCATCCACCCCAGGCACAGCACTTCCTTGCCCCATCAACGATCATCGCCGTCGGCCTCCTAGATTCTACGGCGATAAATCTGGCAAAATGGCAACCGCATCAACTGGGTTCTATGATCTATACCGTCACGGAAGGTAAATCTACCGTCTTGGAGAGTCGCGCGGGCGCCCCCTCCCCAACAGCTTGCTGATTAATGGCCTGTGGCTAAACGCTGTACCTGTAGCCTCGGCGTCTCTTTGACCGATGCCCTGGACGAGCTGATCGGCGACGAGCGCATCGACCCGCAGCTGGCCATGAAGGTCCTTACCCAGTTTGATCGCATCATTGCCGAGACGCTGCAGGAGAAGGTGAAGGCGCGGTTGACGTTCAAGGTGAATACCACACTTACACGGTCGTGGAGGATGAGGGGTAGCGGCGACGGGCGGCAGTGGAGTTCAGGAGAAGAGGATGTTGACGGGCGACGCTGGCTGGCGCCGGAGGATGCAAATGGGGCTGAGCAAGGCTAACCCGACTGTCTGCCAACGCAGGGATCTCTGGATACCTACCGCTTCTGCGACGAAGTCTGGACTTTCCTGATCCGCAACGTCACGTTCAAGCTCGATAGCGGCGGCCAGACCGTGCAAGCCGACAAGGTCAAGATCGTCAGCTGCAGCGCGAAGCGGTCAGAAGAGAAGGACACTCAGCGCACACGCCCCGCGGCAAGGAAACCGAAGGCGAAGCGGGCACCAAAGCCGAAATCGAAGCCGAACGTGAAGACGGGGATGAAGACGGAAGTCAATGCCGAAGTGAAGGTCGAGGACATGATGCCTGGGTCTTACTGGTGATACATCATCGCTTTGAGGGTCCGAGTGTCGACCTCGGATAGTGCTGCATTTTCTGGGAATGTGGGTTATGGCTGGGAATTGGCAGTAAAGCATATCGGGGTGCTCACGCGGCGTTTTGGGACACGGCGTTAGGGCTAGGGAAGGAACGCTCGCATAGACTGCAGCCGAGCGGCTTATAGCGAAGTCTTCCCAGACTGGGAGCATCGTTCAGAGAGCTACGCAAGTTACAGAGTGGTGGTTGGTCGGTTATCCCGCCGTGATATGCATTGTGCGGCCCAGTAGTGCCTCACTCACGCACTACACCGGACTGCTCCCTTCATTGCATCTCTGAAAAAGATTCGAAGAGCAGAAGTGATATTTGCTTCATTTTGCAGATTTGGAAGAGTACCATTTTTAGATGCTTGTCCCATCTAGGGTTTCAAGTTCTCAAACCGACTCCCAAACCCGACCTGATGCAACCATGCCATTGAACTGCGCCACGGATAATGCCGTTACACGCCACCTCCTTGTTACCCCACAGGTGATCAATCATCCACCCGTCCTTGGCCCGCATGACACGAAACTAAGACAAGGGAATACACTAACAACACCCAGGAAAAGTCTTATGACAAGCCCTTTGCAAACGTGCCGCAACAACTTGATCCGGTACGAAGTAGGTCAGCAGCGTATCGAGGCCCGCTCGAACAGTCTGAAAGCAGCTCTGCTCTGCTTGTTTCACCAATTCCATCCGACCTGCCCGGTATCCGCTTTGTCCTCGTAAAACCGGGCCCGACTACGTATCGTTGATCAGCCCCTGTTGTCCGACTCAGATCCAAGACAATGCCGACTCCACGACCGGGCGAGCGCCAGTCCCAGGCGCCTGCGGCTGCTCTTTCCTCTTCACACTCAACAAGTGGCTCCACCGCTGTGCCATCTTCAACTGGGAGTTCGAATCTCAAGAAGCGGGTAACTCGGTCGACCAAAAATGAGCAACGAGCCGATGAGATGAGCTTGCCAGATGAAGAGCGGCCGTTGCTTGGCAGCCTAGCGCCAGAGAGGATGAGGCTGCGGTGGAGAGTCTGAGCTGGGCAAAGAGGAATCAATGGATTCTCTTTGCGCTAGCGAGCGGAGCATGTGCTGCGTTTAATGGTGTTTTTGCCAAGTTGTAAGTTGAACCTCCGACGACAACCGGATTCCCGTTATTTGAAACTTGAAGCTGACAAGCCTCGTCTGTAGAACGACGACGGAACTTACGGCAAAGTTCTCGGGGGCCATTGCTCGCATGCTTGGTATTGGTCATGCAGAAGGCACCATCGAATTTCTCGTTCGAGGTGTAAGTCCTGCTCCTTGCGCGCTCGTTTTCATGTTTTTCCCTTTTCTTACGGCTTTGGTTTTGGAAACTCATATGTATTGACCCCTGGGCCAGACTTTTTTCGGGCTGAATCTCGCATTCAACGGCGTGGTAAGTTGGTTCTCAGTACTCTATTATCTGATGCCTCCAACTGCCCTCGCATTGCTCGCCTCCGACCCGTCGCGTCGGTACGTACAAACCAGGGCCAGGCCCACGAGACATCTCTTCCGCAATTGCCAGACGCTTAGCTTCGTTGCATGTCATTACAGTACTATCTTGATTTACAGAGCTTAGCTCCGTTCATGCCTCACCTGGCCATCTTCTAACCATTCTGCTAGATGTGGACCTTCTTCACCACCGCCCTTGCCAAGGGAAACTCAACAACGCAGATCTCCATCATGAACACGTCCTCCAACTTTTTCATAACCGCCATCCTTGGTCTCGTCATCTTTTCTGAGTCACTGCCACCGCTATGGTGGCTTGGTGCGGCCATGCTCGTGGCAGGGAATGTGATTATTGGGCGGAAGGATGAAAGGGCGGAGAACGAGAAGGCGGGAGGGGCGGATCGGGGTGGGAGCGAAGGGTTAGTATCTCAGCCTGGACACAGTTATGTGGCTGGCGAGGAGGAAGAAAAGGGCGAGGATGTGGCGGGTCTGAGGTTATAGATATGGAGTGTGGTTCACAGGTTTTGTAGGAGACTAATACCCATATTGAGCTGAAGACGAGATGGAATCAGATCTTCAGCAATCCCTCCGGCAATGCTTTTCATCTAGCGACGCGTGTGAAGCGCCTCTACGTAGAGTAGAGCGAGCTATAGTTCCCAAGAAGGCGACCGAGGCGGGAGGGGTAGTAGGAATGGAATCTCAAGGCAGTAAACGGACACAATCAGGTCCTGGCCGCAATAACCTGAGTGGGTCACACGAAACAAGTTCCAATTGACTCGGAAGAAAAGAAGCCGCCGGAAGCAGCGAACGAATCATCGGACGGCCGTACACGTATGAATCTCCACAGAGCAGTCCAAGCTTAAAGAATAACACAAGAAACCCACTTAAGCTCCGAAGATGATCGGTTACGACAAGGGGTTTGATTCAGGGTGAGCGGCATTGCCGACCTACGGAACGGGATCCCATCAAGCCTCTGGAGCTGAAGGAGCTGCAGTCAGCAACGCAGACATCAGGATTTGTTTCTGCTGGACCTACTGCGTCTACATAGATCTACCTGGTGTCGGCCCGGTGCAGTGGAGCTGAACGAGTACACAAGTCATCAGCATATATGTCACTCAATAGACTCGATTTTTATTCTATTATAGTCCTGACCGTAACTTTACCTGGTATGTGACCAATTCCACCCATCAGCTAGCCCGCGATTCCTCAACTGCGCGCCCTCTTCTCCCTTTTGATTACCTGGTTTTTTGGTTGGGGCACCACTTTTTGTGGAGGCACCAGCCTGTCTCTTGGTGGAAGCGCCAGCGCCAGTTCCACCCTGAGCAACCTGCCTTTTCGTGGGGACAGCACTGGAAGCGCTAATGGACGTACGAGTCGGAGAAGCACTGGAAGGAATAGCGACGTTCCCATCCTGAATAACCTGTCCGGTAGCAAGAAGACGCTGGCCGTTCGGGAGCGGCAAAGCCCCTGTCGGTGGACGCTCCCACCTCAAAGTCCTTCTTGAGCTCGATCATGACCTCGCGCATCCTGCCTTTCCTCTTGAGAGGGGACCAGTCCGACGCCATGAATGGGTCATCCACGCGTAGCGGCGGCCAGTTGAGCGGCTGCGACGCCTTGGTGAAATGATGATTTGCTTGTCAGTTTGGGCTCTCTTTTTAATCCACTCGCCGAGAAGGCGGCGGTATTCGTCAATAGGGCTATCCAGCTTTGAATCCCGGTGCTGTTTCCAGGTTTTTGCTTCATTCCTGACGCATCCAGCTCGTCTGGGTAGAATTTCCGGCGGAAGTTGAACTCTCGCGTGATGAGCTCGTACACGGTGAAGATAACGAACTTGACGTCGTTACGGTCCGCGTCGTACTGGAATTCAAGACTGTCCTCCTCGTCGCCTTCCCAGCCCAGCTTAGCCGCCGAATTGAAGTCGAAGAGCTGAACGTTGTCCGTCCTCGCGTCGATCAGCAAGTTCCACGGGCAGATATCGCCATGCACGATGCCAAGGCGGAGGTTGAGATGCCGACGACCTATACAACTCGGTCAGTCTGATAGAGCAGAGGAAGACAGGAAGACAAAACCCACTGACGTTGATCAGTTGCTGCAGATACTTGAGCTTGAAGACGCGCGTATTGTTCTCGAAAAGAGTGCCGCCGGGAATGTAGTGAGTGGTGAAGCCGACTACCGGCGACACACCCTCAATTAAATCCACGATGAGAGCATCGAACGGGGCGATATTGGGATGTGGCGGCATACGCATGATGCAGTTTGCCTCGTGCCACCACAGGGCGACATTTTTCTCGTTGACGTAGTACTTGAACACGGCCTACTTCTTCTCGCCCTGCCGCGGCTAGTAGGCGACTAGATCGACCTGTAGTCCAAGCCGGTCAAGCTTAGTGAGATCCCGGCGGCGTACCGTGGCCACACGCCGGGGGAATTCGGTGCGTAGCGGATAGAAGGGCACCCAAGAACGGTCAAGTTGGGGGTCGGAAGAGCTGGACACGAGCGCGCCTTTCTTGTCAAGCTCAACTTGCACAACGTCCGGAGGGAGCTTGTCGATGAACTTGGCGAGGGCTTCGTAGATGAAATCTTCTTTCGCCTGGTAGTGGACGTAAACGTCTATGGGGGCGGCGCTGGTCCCAGTCCCAGACGAGCCACATCCCTCCCCGTCGACACGTGGGGAGACCCGGCTGTGGGTGAAGCGTTCGGCGAGATCGCAGCGTGAAAACCAGCCGATGCCTAGGAGGAAGAGACGCGGTGATTGTATCATAAGCGCTAGATGGTGGTCGACAACATAGATAAGGCACTAAATTTGCCGCCTCTCCCTACGCTCCTCCTCGGTGATAACACCGGGAACGTCCATCCCGCCGTTGCCTTTGTCGTTGATATCAGTGGAGCCACCCGCATAGCCCGATGGGCGCATTTGAGGCAACTTGAGGCCGAGTTTGAGTTTATAAAAGCTGGCTACTACGCGGCGCTCCACTACAGCAGAGTGACGCTCATATTACTCGCTTGCGGACACCACCATCGCCAGGCAGATGTAGGTAATCACGTCGTCCAGGTTGCTAGCAGCGCTAAAAGCGCCGGACTCATTAGTCAGGGCCTCTATGCCGATGGATCCGGGAAGATAATGCCTAGTCGCCGAGGGCAACACCATCCATGATAGGGCTCAATACAGGGGGCTCAATACAGGCCACGCCTCTTCTAAGGGGGTATGGATGAGCGGCTTGAGGAGGCTGACGTCAGTTCGAGTAACTTCTGGCAGATCTTCGCTTGAGGATATATGGCCATGCGTCCCAGGCAAGGCCGCTGCAGGACCGAAGAGATAAGAGATAAGCTCATGATGCGGGGCAAAACTTTTTGGAGACCCCCCCCCCCCCCCAAAACTTTTGCGACAGGATCGCGATTCGCGACCGACTAGGTGCCGTATACTCCAACCGCTTGGTGAAAAGCAAGCAGCCATGTTCCCCGATACCCGGGCTGTGAGCCCCTCCGTCATGTCGGATGTTGCCCATTGTATGCTGTCCTCCGACTCCTCCCGGACGTTGCAAAAGACTGACCACCTTTGTCCGATATTCAGATGTCTTAGAACTATGGCATGAACACCGGATACCGATCATCATGTCGACTCTGTTTGTACTGAGTCTGCTGCGCCTATACCTACATTCAAATGAGAAGAGGCCGGGGCTGCTTGCGACACCGAAGCTTACCGAGGTACCCGAGAAGGCGCCCAAAAACGAGACTTTCCCCACTGACAAGAAGCCCAAGCCCGCGGCTAAGAAGGATGATTCTGTACAGTCGGAAAGTGCTGGAAGTAGTGACGAAAAGAAGGGGACAAAGCAAGGGCCGAGGAGAATAAAGGGCGACGTCAATAAGAAACGCGGCAGCGCTGAAGCGGTGACCGAAGTGCGCAGGATTCAGGTCCTAGTATTCTACTCGTCCTTGACGGCGAGCACAGAGAAGATTGCGCAGACGTTTGCGCAAGACTTGGCAGTATCCCTAAAGTGCTCTGAGAAGGAAGCGGGCAGTTCGTTCCTGCCGCCACGGGTCTTGAGTCTGGCCGACGTTGACTACGACGAGTTCTTCATCACCCCGCCGAAGACTGAGAACGAGCCCACCGACTTTTTCTACCTATTCTTTATTCCGAGTTACAATATCGACAGCATAAACGACAACTTCCTTGAGCACCTCCAAGAAACGCACCACGACTTCCGCATTGACACTTCGCCACTTGCCCCGATCCTAGGTTACTCGGTATTTGGCTTTGGCGATAGGGAGGGTTGGCCGACCGAGGAAGAAGGTTTCTGCTTCCAAGCTAAAGAGGTGGACAAATGGATGGCCAAAGTCAGTGGACGGAAGCGCGCGTTTCCCCTCGGCATGGGCGACTGGAAGCGGGATGGCAAACAGAGGTTATTAGAATGGACCACTGGGTTGGTGGATGTTCTGAAGCAGGTAGAACAGACTGGGAGTCTGGGTGATGGTGTGCGGGTTCAGGAGATCCGCTGGAGAGTGATGACGAAGAGGAGGCGGAGGATGATGGGGAAGTGATTCTAGAGGAAGTCTCCGAACCCAAGTCTATCAAGGGACGGAACTCCGGTAGCATCGAGGATGTCGAGGATATCGGCGGATTATGGAAGTCTCTCGAGGGGATGGTCAGAAAGCGCCAATTGCCATCGATTTCACCACGGAGGGAAAGCCGGCCAAGAAGGCTCTCACCGTTACCGCCAAGGAAATGGTTCCTAAGAACTCGCCCACCTATACTGCCCTCACCAAGCAGGGCTATTCGATTGTCGGCTCCCATTCCGGCGTCAAGATTTGCCGCTGGACCAAATCCGCCCTCCGCGGCCGCGGCTCCTGTTACAAATTCTCCTTCTACGGCATCAACTCCCACCAGTGCATGGAAACCACGCCCTCCCTCTCCTGCTCCAACAAATGCGTCTTCTGTTGGCGTCACGGCACCAACCCCGTCGGCACCTCCTGGCGGTGGGTCGTCGACCCTCCGCAGCTCATCTTCGACGGCGTCAAAGAGAACCACTACAAAAAAATCAAGATGATGCGTGGCGTCCCGGGCGTGCGCGCCGAGCGCTTCGCCGAGGCCATGCGCATCCGGCACTGCGCACTGTCCCTCGTCGGCGAGCCCATCTTCTACCCGCACATCAATGAGTTCCTTGGCATGCTGCACTCGGAGCGCATCTCATCCTTTTTGGTGTGCAACGCCCAGCACCCGGACCAGCTCGCCGCCCTGCAGCACGTCACGCAGCTGTACGTCAGCATCGACGCGTCCAACCGCGAGTCGCTGCGGCGCATCGACCGCCCGCTACACCGCGACTTCTGGGAGCGCTTCCAGCGATGCCTAGACATCCTCCGCGAGCGCAGGTTCCGGCAGCGCACCGTCTTCCGCCTGACGCTGGTTAAGGGCTTCAACATCGAGGACGAGGCCGAGGGGTATGCCGACCTGGTGGAGAGGGGCTTGCCGTGCTTTGTCGAGGTAAAGGGCGTGACATACTGCGGCACGTCAACGTCGAACAGCGCGGGCTTGACCATGGCCAACGTGCCCTTCTACCAGGAGGTGTGCGACTTTGTGGTGGCGTTGGAGAAGGCTCTGCGGAAGAGGGGGTTGAAGTACGGCATTGCTGCCGAGCACGCGCACAGTTGCTGTATCCTGCTCGCGAGTGAGAGGTTCAAGGTGGATGGGAAGTGGCATACGCTGATTGATTATGACAAGTTTTTCGACTTACTGGAGGAGAAGGGGCCGGATGGGGATTTCAGCCCGGAGGATTACATGGGCCCGCCAACCCCTGAGTGGGCGACATGGGGGAATGGCGGGTTTGATCCGCGGGATCAGAGGGTTGACCGGAAGGGGAGGGTTATTGAGGTCTCATAGATTGGATAGGGAGCAGTCCTTCAAGAAGCAACCTTCGGATGCATCGAGTGTGTTAAGCGTGATGTTATCATTAAGCCAAACAAGCCTGGTCCTTACTGCCAGCCGTTATGCGTTCCTTTATCTATACACTAATCAGGTACATCTCGGTCCTCTGGCCTCCGGAGCTAGACCTGTTTCCCCGTTCAGCAGGAAATGATGGACAATATCGTATCGTACAATACAGTCGAAGACTGCTGAATGTATGCATAAGGACCTTGCGCGGGTCTAAAGCTAGGGTTCTTCTCTGGTTTGGGCGACCACCGGCATGGAGTGGTCGGGGATTGTCGGGCTCTCAGGGATCGCAGGAGAATGTGGCTGGAGTCCGTTGATCTCATGGCCTCCCTCGTGCATAACCGGTTGGCTGTTGTCGGTTACTGATCCACTATCATCGTGCGGTTGGGTGCCCGTCGAATGCAGCAAGGTTGTCTAATCCAGGCCAACACCCGGGACCGCGCCCATCTCGCGCATCAGCTCGGCGACGTCGACGCCGGCGGGGCCGGTGTACGATGTGCCGATGCGCAGACTCCCATCGTAAGCGATCATCTCGGCCAGGATGTCCAGGATGGGCTGTGTCGGAGTGTAAGTATGGTGGCTGCGCTTCGGAGTTAAATGGCTGGCTCACCTTGGAAACGGTCTTGTCATAGATGTTGATCAGGTCGCCGGGAGTGGGGTAGACCTTGAGGGCCTTGTAGAAGGCAAGAGCGGCGTCAAGCTCCGAACCCGCTGTACCGAGTAATGTCAGTCGAGTTGTGTAGGGGGCAAGTGTCCGCCAAGATGAACGACGGAACGTACGCTTGGTGCCCAGGATCTCGCCCTCCTGGACCTGCTGCAGGAAGTACGCCTCCTTCTCCTCGGCGCTGGCGGGGAAGCCCTCCTCCTTGGCATCATCGACGGCCTGCCTGATCGATTGCCTCTGGGCGTTGGCGTTGGCCTCGGCGCGGTCCTTCTCAGCACGGGCGGCCCGCCGCTGACTGCGTCGCAATTGCCTCCTGAACTCGGGGTCGTGGCGCCGGCGGTAGTCGAAGTAGGCGGCATATGCTGTGCGGAACGGATCACGGTCAGTCATGCCGAGTGGGCAGATTCGCAATCACCGAGGCGCATACCAAGAACACCGGCAGCGACCGCGGCGACGGTTGCGGTCGCAATCGTGACGACTCGTGATGATGACACGGAAGACATTGTGATGGAGAAGAAGGATATGGAAAGAAATCAGAGGGGATATTAGTAGTCTGATCTTTCACAAGGCGCTGCCGCCGAATCGAACAATCGTCCGGGATATCGGAAACGGGACGGGGTGGAGGTGGTTGTTGCTGGATGGAGAGCACGTCAACACGTCAAAAGTCGGTTCTCGGTGCTGCAGCAATATTTTTTCCTGCTTGATCAAGGCTCCCGCTGCCGGCCGAGGCCGCGCCAAGGTGCAATGACGCGCTAGGTGTGCACGAGCCAGGCGGCTGAACAGGCACGAGACCCCACTTTGGCAGATTGTGGGCTGGGGTTACCTGAAACAGAGCGACAAGGGGCGGGTCATCGCAAGCTGCAGACGAACTTCACCCAGACCTCAAAATCGAAGCTCTCACAACAGCGCAGCGTGGTTACGCCCCACCATTGCGCCGGATATTTCTCGACCGCTCATTGTTTTTATCGCTTCTCTTGGATCTAGCTGACCTCTCAACCAGTCACCATGTCTGAAGAACGGTCCAAGATATCGCTACGAAGCGGGGGAAAGAGAAAGAACCGTCCAAATATCAAGATATCTGGGCCCATTCTACAAGAAGATGCTGGAGTGCGAGGACCGTCAGGTCCCTCAATTGCAGACGGGGCACCCCCTCCTCGCCCGCGACCCCCACCTCAGAGCGGCAGCAAGGTGAGCGCTGTTCCCTTTCGTATGCGTTCAGCGTTCAGTAGTCAATGTTTAACTGTTGTAATTTCTGGTGCAGACTTCAGACCTGGTCAAAAAACGGTACTCGACGCGCTTTAAACGACATTCCAGCTGGCTTTGATCCCACCGCCAACCCGATGCCCTCGGTTCCCACTCAGTATGACCAAAGCCGAAGTCAAGACAGACTGGCCCCGCCCTCAAGAGGAGGGCGGAGTGAAACTGCAGGTGGCGGAGGCGGAGCAGGACCCCAAGTGGACGTGAGGGCCCTTCGAGACCCAAATCTAGTCCCTGAGCAGTACGTCACGGAGATTCTGAGCGAGGCTACCGAAGACGAGATCCGCGAGTACGAGTCCGCCTGAGGAAGCTCAAGAGTCGAGCATCGACCGACCTCCAGCAGAGCGTCTACCAGAACAGAACCCAGTTCATCAAGATCAGCAAGGAGGCGGAGAAGCTCAAGAGCGAGATGCGCACACTCAGGAACCTCATGGCCGAGTTGAAAGCCAACACCACCGCCTTGCGCTCGGCCTCCAACACTATGGAAGACGCGGGATTCAGTGGTCAGATAGGGGGAGGCATGAGCAGGAGAGACAAGCGGAGCTCCGTGGCCGATAGAACCGCGCTCTGGAGCTCGCAGATGCAGGCCCTGTATAAGAATGTCGAGGGCTCGCAGAAGTTTCTGCCCAACATTCCAGGCCGTCATGTCGTCCAGAATGCCGGACCCTGGGTCGAGTTGGACAACGCCACGTACAGGTCAAGGCGAGCGATGCAAATCTTCCTCCTGAACGATCACCTGCTGATCGCCTCGCGGAAGAAACGGAAGACGATGCGCCGGTTCCGGCCGATACCCGCGCCCCTATGACAAAGCTTGTTGCCGACCGCTGCTGGCATCTCTTGGATGTGGAGGTGGTGGATATGGCCGGGCCCAGCGACTCGTCAAGCGGCCGGAACAAGCTTGCCGATGCGATCATGGTCCGTGGAGGCGGCCAGAACGAGTCCTTCATCTACCGGACTGAGAAGCCCGAGGATCCAGAAAAGGCGGCTCTGATGCTCAACATCCGGAAGCGGGTGGAGGAGCTGCGGAGGAACCTCCAGTCGGAGAGGGAGGCTACTAACAAAGCCAAGGAAACCATCAACTACTTTGCTTCGCGCGATCCCGGGCTGCTGCAGAAGACGGAACTCCTTGAGACGCTGTCCGACATCAAGGACATGCTAATTGAGGTGGACGGCAAGCAGCAGAACCTTCGGTGGGTGGAGAGCCAGATGGACGAGCTCGACATCAACATTGCTCTTCAGCAAATCGAGCCGGCCGTTGCGCGGATTGAGAAGCTGAAGAGTCTGGCATACGGCCTGAAGAACAATGCCATTGCGCAGGATTTCATATCGTTCAAAGTGGATGAGAGGCGGGCGAAGCTGGCGGCGCTGGTTATCCGCGAGCTCAGCAGCACGCACAACCAGCAGAGGAAGACGAAGCAAAATGTCTCTTGGCTGGCGAGGTTGGGCTTTGAAGACAGGGCGCGTGAGGCTTATCTGGAGGCTCGGAGTGAGTCAATCCAGAAGCGGTCGAGGTAAGCCTTTCCCCCGCCCCATCAACAGGACGGCACCGTAGGTAACACTACACAGGCAATGCATTTTCCAGGGCGACCTCAACCAGTACATCTGGGAGGTGTCCTTCGTCTACTTCACCATCATCCGGAACACGGTCAGCTGCTTTCAGACATGCTTCCCGCCGCCGATGATGAGCGCCTGCGTCAAGTGGGCCAAGGAGGAGGTGGACCCTTCAATGCCATCCTCGATCGGCAGCTCAGCGGCGAGAAGGAGGGCAGCGAGGCGTGGAGCAAGTGCGTGGACACGGCTAGGGGGCACGCCGGCATGCTCTCTGAGGTTGGCCTTGATTTCAGGGATTTGGTTGGGCAGAACATGAAGCAGGCGGATGATGCGACGCTCAAAGCGCCCGCAGGGTTGGGGTTGATAATGGGAGCGCAGGCTGCGTAGCTGCGTAAAATGCGCGGATGAAGATCGCAAGAGCAACATGTGCCATATGGAAACGTTATTTCGTTCTGAATGTTCTCGGCGGAGTGTGAAATGATACCAGACACACCTTATAATCTGACAGTGCTGCCCCTTTTCCATCCCATGTGCACTCATCGGAGCCAAGGCTGGGCGCTGAGAATCCGAGTGGGGACCTTGAGGTGGGGTGCCTTCGTTGATGTGGATGCTGCAACCTCAGCTGCCCGCTAAAATTGGTGGGGAAGCGCCTGCACGGACCACAGCAGCTCTGAAGGCGCTGGTGCCGCCATCAGTGCACCACTCTCTTCAGCAAAGCAAACCTCCTTATGTTCCTCATCGCATCCGATTATTATACCCTTGGCGAGGAACGAGCTCCCTGTCGTGGCGACGAGTCGACTTTGGCCACGGCGAGTTTTGGTTTTCGAATTTCGACCCCGACGGCGCGACCCATCCCCAGACAAAGGCAGCTTCCCCCCCTTTGGCGACCGACAGCTGCCCACCCGCCCACCTGCCCAATTTTGACCCAGACCTTGGACCCGCGCCGCGCCTAGGGACACAAACGTTCTCGGGTTGTACTCTAACGTCATTGCCCCTTCTCTCGCGACAACCATCACACGACCACTTTATCTCGAGCATAAACGCACTCTGCTCTCCGCGACCAGCCGATCCCGATCTTGCGTAGCCTTGCGAACAAACCAATTGCCAGAATGGACACAAACATGGAGGACGTTCGGGCGCGTGCCCACAGACCTCACCTCCGCCAACCTCGAGCCGGCCACCATTCCCACGCTTGACGGCTGGATCGAGAGCTTGATGAACTGCAAGCAGCTTGCCGAGGTGGATGTTCAGAGACTATGCGAAAGGTCCGTCTTCGCTCCCGGTTGCTCATTTTCCCTCTCGCCCGCATGCCGTCACCGCGCCCACCCTTCCCACACCACCCCCTAGCCATCCGCAACTTTGAACCCTCCAGCAGCTACCACAATTTGCGCGCTCGCGCTCTCGCGCTTTCATTCCCGACCGATACTGACTCTTTCTCCTGCTTCAGGCACGCGAGGTCCTCCAAGAAGAGTCCAACGTACAACCTGTCGTATGTTTCCCTGCCGATTGCGGCCGTCATCGAGACAACGCCTTCTGATAGACTAATGCTCCCAGAAATGTCCCGTTACGGTTTGCGGCGACATCCACGGCCAGTTCCACGACCTGATGGAACTCTTCAAGATTGGCGGGCCCAATCCGGACACCAACTATCTCTTCATGGGTATGGCGCGGCCACCTGATGTTCCCGGCTGACGGGCGAAGCGAGCATGATGTTCTGACGTTTGGGTGTTGCGCGCAGGAGATTATGTCGATCGAGGGTATTACTCGGTCGAGACTGTGACGCTGCTTGTGGCGCTCAAGATCAGATATCCGTCGCGGATCACCATCCTCCGCGGCAACCACGAGTCCCGCCAGATCACCCAGGTCTACGGATTCTACGACGAGTGCCTCCGCAAGTACGGCAACGCGAACGTGTGGAAGTACTTCACGGATCTCTTCGATTACCTCCCACTCACCGCCCTCATCGACAACCAGATCTTCTGCCTCCATGGCGGTCTCTCGCCCAGCATCGACACGTCGATAACATCAGAGCCCTGGACCGGATCCAGGAGGTGCCGCACGAGGGCCCATGTGCGACCTCCTCTGGTCTGACCCCGACGATAGGTGCGGGGGGCATCTCGCCCCGCGGTGCGGGCTACACGTTCGGCCAGGATATTTCCGAGGCCTTCAACCACAACAACGGGTTGACGCTTATTGCGCGCGCGCATCAGCTGGTGATGGAAGGGTACAACTGGTCTCAAGACCGGAATGTGGTTACGATCTTCTCTGGTGGGTTCTTCAGCCGTTCAAACCGTTGTTTTACTCTGCTGACACAGAGTTCTAGCGCCCAATTACTGCTACAGGTGTGGTAACCAAGCCGCCATAATGGAGATTGACGAGCATCTCAAATATACCTTGTACGTTTCCTGTTTCCCAACGCCAAGGTCTCCCGTTGACAACGTCTGCAGCTTGCAGTTCGACCCGTGCCGAGAGCCGGCGAACCCATGGTCTCAAGGAGTAGGTTTCATGATAGATAGCCTATTGCTTATTAGCTTTGTCTTGCTAACAACCTCGCAGGGACCCCGGACTACTTCTTGTAGACACGAGCCAACCCTGGCTTCCGGCCGCGCAACCAACCGCATAGAGCAGGGACTAGCAAGGGAGCATGGGAAAGCGTCTAGCGATAGATCGGCTCACGATCTCTGCAACACTTCACCGCGTCTGGGATTGGAAAGGGTGGAGATCGAGGTACATACCATGTATCAAAACGGGGTTGTCGCTCCCCTCCCGCTGACACAAATGGGAACAAGCCCCCAGTTCCCTGTGATCTATGCATTGGGATTGGGACATCAGTGATAAGACGAACCCAGGGGCTTACTACCCGAGTTAGAATCCCGTCTCTCGTATGTAGGACGAGATGGGGATAGGCTAGATGCGCCATGCGAGCGGCCGTTTTCTGACATCAAATGCGAATTCTCGGTTTCTGTTTAAGCAACCGTGGATTGACGTGCTGCTGTACGTTCAATTTGAATTACTCGGCTGACCGAAGGAGCAGTGTGAGAGCGAGAGATCCCGACAGGCAGGCGGAAGACATCATGTAGACGTCTTGCCCACAGATCATGTGAGCGGACTGTTGCCATTCGAACTGTTAGTAATAAGACTCGCAGCTCGGGACGGGGGCTGTCAGAGATAAGAGACTTGACTTCAACAACACATCATCTGTCCTCACGAGTTATCCACACCGCTTCAGATGGCGAGCTCCCGGTCGAGAGAGGGGCAAGAGACTCGGCAACCTGACCGCCTCGGAGCTCCTGACCCCCTCAAAGGGCAGTTCCTGGCAGAGGGACGCAATAAATAATCTTCAACAGCCCTCGGGCCGCAGCGTGAGGAAGGAGCCCTTCTCTCCAACTTCCATCTCTCGCCTTGCCCAGGACCTGACGAATCATCAACCGCCAGCCCTTCTCATCTCTATTGCATGCGTATTTGGACATTCAGCGAGCTTATTCGCATACGACTTCCGTTTGAAAAACACACCAGCTCTGAACGATCTTTTCGAAGAGATTCATTTGTGATACGTTCACTCGAGCCTCATCGTCGCCGAAGTCAGAACGAGCATCAGACGTCAGGGTCCAGGGGTGAATAGCCGACGATTCTTACCGATTGTATTCCCCATTTTGATAAGTCGATACGAAGCCTTTCCATATACGATACCTAGATCCAGGAGGTTTACTAGACCTTGTCATCTACGAGACGATTCCAGTTACGAAACCTTTCGCTCGACAACACCTCTCCATCCCAGGGAGCTTTTTTCATCTATGAGACTTCCGGTTTACAAGTCTTGACCCATCCACGACATATTCCGATTTCCATCTGCACAACTACACACCAAGGAGTCTGGCGTGCTCTCCATCACACAGGCCTTCTGGACTTACATTCGCATATCTCTTTTTGGCTGCTTCTTTCTTGTTTCACCCGGCTCAAACCAGTGAAAAAGCGAAAAAGATGTCGGCCTTCGATACAACCAACACTTCTACCGAGAGTGCCACAACCACCCCAACGGCGACGGCTCCGTCTCAGGCATGTCTGCTTCAACAGTCCATCCCCTTCTCACCGCCCTCCTCCTACTATCCCCCTAGACCCTTCTGTCTTCTCGGCCCACCCTAACGCCATCAGCTAATTTCAACAACTGACTAACACCTCCCTTCACAGCCGCCCGCTCAACAGGCGCCCTCAACCGGGCCCTTCCCCCCGAAAACCGCCCAACTCGGCCTCATCCCCTCTCCGCTCCCCGACATCCCCGTCTGCGTCATCTTACTCCTCCTCTTCCTCCTCGGCGCGGCGGCCAACATGCGCATCTTCCGCGCCAACCGCCGCGAGCGCGTCAAGTTTGTCTTCTCGCTGCTAGTCTTCGTCTTCTGCATGGCACGCGTCTTGGCGCTCGTCCTGCGGTGCGCCTGGGCGGGGCGCCCGCACGACCTGAGCTTGGGCATCGCGTCGCAGATCTTGACGAGCGCGGGGTGCTGCTGCTCTTCGTGGTCAACCTGGTGTTTGCGCAGCGCATGCTAAGGGCGTACCACCCTGTCTTTGGGTGGAGCAGGCCGGTGAAGCTGGCGTTTGCGGGGCTGTTTCTGAGTGCGCTCGTGGTGTTGCTGATGGTGGCGGCGGCGACGGTGCAGAGCTTCTATGCAACCACAGAGGCCACGCGAATCAGGGATCGGATGGTGCAGCGGGTCTGCGGGACGTACCTGGCCGCGTATGCGGTGCTGCCGGTGGTCGTGGTGGTGGCCGCGTGGATGGTGCCGAGGAAGACGCCGATTGATAAGTTTGGGAGCGGGCCTACGAGGACCAAGTTTGGGTTGTTGGTGTTCACGTCGGGGTTGTTGGCGATGGGCGCGATCTTCAGGGCGGCGGTGGCGTTCGAGGTAAGGCCGGTGAGTGAGCCGGCGTGGTTTCACAGCAAGGCTTGTTTTTATTGCTTTAATTTTGTGTTGGAATTGGCGGTAGTGTTTACCTTCGCGGCTGGGAGGTTTGACAGGAGGTTCCATGTCAGAGATGGGTGCTCGGGACCCGGGCACTACTCGTGGCTAGTGCCTGGCAAGACGATGTCAGACGATGACTGGGAGAAGTGGAAGGGGATGATAAAAGTCGATGAAGAGTCTAGGATTCGTGACGATGACTTCGGAGGAGGCGAGAGCTTGGTCCGGTCGCCTGGGGCTAATGCAAGAAGCATGTTGATGGTCAAAAAGGGAGGCGACGAGGAGAGTGGAGTGAGCGGTGATAGATTTGAAGGACGCAGGGGCTTGCCCATGCCACCTGCAATCTGGAGAAGCAGCAGCTATCTAGTGGCCGCCAGAGCCAGCGAGGACAGCGAACCCGGACAATATTGGCTTGGAGGAAAGAGGCCCCTGAGCTGGCCGCTGGCGGCGAGGGAAACCAGTAGTTGGGGGGCGAATAGAAGAGCTGATGAAAAATGCGCATTTGGTGGCGGCGAAGAGGTGACCTGGCCACCAGCGGCTAGAGTGGCCAGCACCTGGAGGGAGAACAGAAGAGCCCACGACGAGGACGGTGTCGGAGGAAATGAAGGTTTGGTCTGGTCTTGGGCGGCCAGGAGAAACAGCAACTGGAGGTGAACGTAAGAACCGACGAACATGGATGGTTCGGAAGAAATGGAGGCTCAATATGGCCTCCCCCGGCAAGGGAAAGCAGCAGCTGGGAGACGAATCGAAGAGCCAACGAGGATTTCGGGTTCAGTGAACATGGTTATGGAGGGAATGAGGGCTTGGCCTGGCCGCCAGCGGTAAGGAAACGCAACAGCTTGGGGTCGAACCGAAGCGCCGACGAACAGTGGATGATTGGAGGAAATGGAAGCTCGTTCTGGCCTCCAAGCGCAGTAGGAAGTAGCAGCTGGGTGGCGGACGGAAGGGCCGACGAAGAGTATGGGCTTGTGTGGAATGAGTATGGAGGAAACAGGGTTTCGATCCCGCCGCCGACGAGTGGAATCAGCGGCTGGGGAATGGACGGGAGAGTTGACGGAGAGGGGGCCGGCGGCGGCGGCGGCGATTGTAGCGGCTCTGGACTTGCTGGAAACGGAGGCTTGACTTCGCCGGCCGCGGCCAGGGTAACCTCCAGCAGGAGTGAAGATAGCGTGGTGAGCATGGGGAGTAGTACACATGGTTGGAGACCGATCTCCCATGACGAGGCCAGAGACTTTGACAGAATGTGGATGGAGAGGGCACTGGTGAGTTTGCCGATTTTGCAAGTTGTGTTGCTCCTGAACTCAGTTCAGTACTGACACACTGAACAGAGCGAGCTATACAGGGAGGACATGGAGGACCAAATTTGAAGGTGGTCGGGCGCGGTGTAAGGGGCTTGGAATTGCCGTACATTGCTTTCAAGTAACGAAATGGTGTTGTACCATCTCGGAGCGAGAATTTGAGGCAAGGGAAATTGGCTTTGTGTATTCAGTTGTCTCCGGCACGGAGAGGTATTGTTTGCATATTCTTGGGACAAACAGATATGCGGCGATATTACAAGCCCTGGCCACGTTGATTTCATCCAAGGCCACGTGAAGAGGCCCACGTTTGCGGAACGGATCGACTGTTGGTCCCATGTGTTTGGCGGAACTGTGTCTGATTTTGGCCGGCCCTGGGGTATCGCTGGTGTAGTTACTAGAGTACCATCGCGGGGATGTATCCAAAATTGCCAGGAACGATGAGTTCCTGGGCCATTCTGGCCAGCAACAGGAAACGGATTTTGTCTCATTCACGAGAGAAAAAAAGGACCACCATCTGGGAGTGCTCGGTTGATCTGGTAATACCGTACTCGAGAGGTGTGCAAGCATAGGGTTCAGGATCTCGGGGATGAGCGGGTATGCCTTGCAGCGCCATGAATGTCTAGATGTGAACATCTGAATGCCGCAGGACCTGATCGAGCGGTAGTAAATCACACAACCCTCGGAGGGATGAGGCCGGTCAATTGGAGAGCCCCAGGCCAACGACAGCCCATGTTACAGCCAACCGCAGGTCCAAACAACCAACCATCCACCTTCTCCGTTTCACGGTTCCCTCTGCTGGGAGAAAGAAACATCGTTGTTTGTTCTTACCACTTTGTACACAGGAATGGTCGGAGCTTCGGGCGGAGCCCCTTTTCCCCCAGCCAGGCGCGTTGGAACACCCTGGACAACGCACTCGGGGGGCCCGTCATCTCGGGAAAGCTGGGAAGCCGCGAGCCATGAGAATATTCGCCTAGTAACTGTTGGTGCTGTGATCTGGGCCAAGGTGGAAAGACGTAGCCGACCAAACACATGTAAGCGACATCAGCTCTCACGATATGATCGGATTGTAAGCCCGACTAGCGAGTAGCTTACCTGATGTCCCGCCTGTCCGTGAACCAGCCTACATTTATCTGACCCCCCCCAAATTTCTATCTCCCATTGATGTGCTAGTCCAGTCTATAATAATGCCACGCCTGCCTTACATAACCCAGCGAGTCCAGACCCCAGAACCACAGCGGAGAAATTAGTGTTTGTACAAGCAGCAATGCAAGCACGGCACAGATCATGCGCCGGCACATCGCAAAAAGAACTCGTAGGCCCCAAGGGCGATGATGGCAGAGGGGACCAAGCGCAACAAGTGTGGCGTCAGGCCTCCGTACAGTCCTGCCCATCCTTCAGCGGCATGAATGGACCGAGCACAATGAACGAGTCCAGTGCACTTAGGGGCGTCATTCTCCGCCGGCGCCTGACGCAGCCTCGTCCTTAGGACCTGATGGGGCGAGTTAGCCTGTTGCAAAGGGTGATCCGCGGTACATCCAAAGACGTGATCAAGTGCCGACCCAGTGCTTCACTTCGGCCCAGGCCGCCGCGTCTTGATAAGGGTTAGCACCCTCCAATGCCCAGCGAGACAGGAGCTTGAACTGCTCGTAGAGGACCAAAGGCAGCGCAGCTTCAGTTGTGCCCAAGTAGTCGCCGTTGCTGTGCCCGCAGCAACAGCCGCCTGTGCGTGGATCACCGCGGCATCCTCTCGGCAGTCCAGCAAACGCGCCCTAGCCTTTTGCAAATTCCGTACAGTAGAACCTGATCGCGGTCGCGGGAACAACGCCAGATAAACTTGGCCCTAGGCTGCGGAAGAAGGCACGCCAGCCTTCGGCGCGGTGGATGGAGCTGATGATTTGGCCCATCTCTCGGAAGTGGCGGAGTGACGCGTCGGGAGCTGACTGGCGGTGGATCGTGCGCTGAGTGCCACTGATTGTGCTACGGCGGCTCGTGGGGAGCTGATAAAGGTCGGATCTAGAGGGGCGTTCTCAGGACATCAAGTGGAGATATCAGAATGGAGGTATCCAATCCTCCGCTCCTGTTGTCAAGACATACGGGGTAATGAAATAACTCGGTTGGGGTACCCGACTGACTACATCTCGAAGGTGTGGGAACGACTGACACTCCTGCAACAAGGTGCATCAGCGGCGGGACTATCTCTGCCTGGCTTGCTGGTTCTAGCGTTTCAGCATGTTGCGACAGTGCCTCCACTTGGAGCGTGCTGCCATTTGCATCTCGGCTACGTCTCTCAACTTTCGATGGAGGTTAAGGCTTGTATGAACTATGGATTGCCCTGCCTCGAGTTCAGGAAAAGGAAGTTGTGTTCTGGGGCCCTGGTTAGCCCCCCAGCTTTTCTCGCCGAAAGCATTGACGGCCCGCGGCCGTAACGAAACCAGCATTCCGAGGATCCCGTACCTCTCTGTACGCGAGGTTCTGAAACAACAGGATCAGAGCTTCGAGCGCGACGTGTACGCATCTTGAGGCTGTGAACCGGCATCTCCATGTCGACCAATGCCTCAAGTCTTTGCGCGCGCTCAGACTGCTGGGGCTGAGCAGGCATTGGCCAGTCGCGTCTCCTGCGCCAAAGACATGGCGCTTATTTTATTATGCTGGACGTTGGGGACTGAAGCCCTCCAGCTGATTCCAGGCTCCGAATGAAGGGTAGGGAAGGCCAATGCGGACGGAAGGACCAGGAGCTGGGAACTGAAGCATGATGATTTGTGGAACACAGCTTCCTGGATCTGGATCTGTGGCTTCGAAGTACCCAGCTCGGCAGTTTTGCCCAGCCCATCCCAAGCTATCCATTTGGGGAAGGCGGACCCTGGTCAACTCCACAGACCATGTGTGCGGCCCACTCTTCCGGATATCGGATAGCTTCCAGGAACTTGAAGCTTGCCAAGCTCCACTTCATCTCTTTCAGCTCCAGGTTCATCAATTGCGTGGCTTCAGAGTTGCGAAACTGAACAGAACAGTGGCCAAAACTCGTATGTGCCAGCGGATGTCTGTGTGAATAAATGCTTGCGTGTAACGCTGCAACACGTCCTGTATCTGGACTCTTGGATGCACCAGACGGCAAACTGCAGGTACAATTTCCTGGATTTTCACAGCTTGACTGGGCTCCAATTGTCCTGGCCCAGCCACCTGCCAGTGCACTCGACTGGACAGAATGCAAGCCTCCAGTCGGTACTGCCATGTTTGACAAGCTGGCAGAAGAGAGCGGCGGAGGAGAAAACCAGAGTGGATTTCTGTTGACTGTCTTCGCCGGCTGGAGCAACCTGAAGGGCAGTTGATGACCCAAGCTTTGATGCCGAGATGCCGATCAGACTTGTGGGCCTCGAGAACCAATTCTAGTCGTTTCTCATTGTCCGCCTTTCTGCAGACAGAACCTCACAAACTGTCTCGGGGATTTCTCCCAAAGTTGTTTCAGACTCCATCACAACTTAGGAAACAGGCAGGAGCTGCCGAACAGGGGCATGAGAGGAGGGCTAACCTCTTGGGGAAATACCATCGAGGGACCCTAACACCAAGCGAAATTGGATCGTGGGTCTTGCACCAATCTCCCGTTTCGTTTTGCTGAACAACCCCCAAACCTGTGCCTTTCCATCACTCCAATTCTTCTTCGCCCGCTTCTTCTTTTGACTGCGAGGGGTAACAACTGGACCCACGGGCCCTCGCATCACCAGGACCGGATTTCTTCTTCCTATCTTTTCGCGACGCTCTTTTCCACCGCACCCGTTTTCACCTTCCTCGACTGGCCGCTTGCAGCTCCCCACTTGGGATTGGACGACGGCCTGTTTTGCCGCCCAACTGCCGCAGTCGCTCCTTTCGCATCTGTTTTGCCCAGCACCTATCAGCGAAGACACACCGTCTCACCTACCCAGACTACCGACGAATCTTTCCCGTTGTCACTTCCTTCCGTCAGCGCGGCCGTACCTGCATATTCCCGTTTGCAACAGCATCGACCCGATAACCGCCACTCCACTGCGCGCTGGTGACTCGACTTCGATTTGGCCAAGGCACTCTCGATTGTCTTTGCGCGCCTCGACGATTCTCAGGCCTGCTCACCAACACCGCACCAGGCCTGATACCATGAGCTATGAGAGGTAACTAAGGACGAACATGAGCGCGACCTATCAGTGACGAATTATCCGATCAAGTACTTGGAGGCCGCCCGTGACCGGGAGACGCCAATGAGCTCGGTGTCTAACAAGGGACGCGTGGAGGACCTGGGGACGACGATGGCTGAGCGGAAACGTTTGACGAGGAAGCGAGCGCCACTCAGCATCAAGGGCATTGCGCTCTCCCTCTTATCGACCGCTCCCTCCGCCATGGCAGCGTGTCTGCCACTCACAGGTTCCAAGGCATGCTCTGCCTTCCAGTCATCCTCGGTCTCCACAACAGATGGTCACCTGCTGGGACTTTTGTATGTAATTCGAGATGTCCTGTTCCTTCTGATTGAGGGTGTAAAACTGACTGTTCTTTTTCCAGTCCCTTTTTACAGTTTGCCTCAAACGTGGAGGCATTTGACGTGCTCTTGACCCAGCACGTTCAGACCACATACGTTCAAGAGAAGTGAGCTGATCTCTTTGATCCAGGGTTCCCATGGCGTCGTGACGAGCTGACCGTCGAGCAGATACTCGACCCTGCTTGGCTGCAGCGGTATCGACTACACCAACACGAGCGATCTCTACGCCCGCTTCACCACTACCGTAATATGTAATGCTATTGTTCAGAATTCTATCCAGGCTTGCAGCCTTTCCCAAGCAGATTCCCGACCTGTCTGCGCCGAGACATGCGTAGGTCCCTGCTCCGAGGCCCTTTAATTTCGCAGCTAGCCAAACTCTCAGGCCCAATTTGCACAGTCCGAGGCTTACCTCGTGGCCGAGGGCTCCATTTGTTCTGCCCCTGGCAGCAACGCACAGTCGCAAATCCGGGCTGACTTCACTAACTGTGCTCTACCTGACAACTCGTTATCGACGCGAGACTGTATTCCGGGCATAGCGAACGAGCCTGTCAATTGCGGCTACGGCAATAGCACCGTAGGACTGTGCTCCTACTGCGCCAAAGGCGGCATCAACTCCACCGACACCTGCTGCTACAATTCGAATGCCGAGAAGCGCTGCGCCGGTGTCGTCCTCCCAACAGTCACGCCAATCGCTCTGCCGACGGTGACGGCAACGGCAACCCCGTCCCCCAAGAACGATTCGGGTGGTGGTCTTTCTGGAGGCAAAATTGCCGGGATTGTCGTCGGTTCTGTTCTGGGCGCTGCGCTCATTGCGGCTCTAATTTTTGGGCTTCTTGTCTGGCGGAGGAGGAAAAGCGGCAGCCAAAATGGGAGCATTTTCAACCAGCCATCACCTGCCCGCCGCGGCCCGCCGGCCTCGCAGATGGGCCAGAAAAGCACGCCAGCCGGTTTTGAGGTGTTGCCTGGGGGGAGGATTGCCCGCATGTCTGCTCTCGAAGGCCACTCTGCCGACACTCCCTCGCGCCACACGACTCGGGATATTCCAAGCTCGGCTCCCGGAACGGCTGCAGGGTATCGTGGAAACAGCAGGAGGAGGGACGACAATTCGTCGTCGGATGGGTTCGGTGATAGCCGGCATCCGACCGTGTTGCGGGCGGTATCCTCAGGCCGCCCCCGACCGCACTGAGGAGGAACGGTTCCCTTTCCAGCGGTTCGGTATTGGCTGGAGACGATGCTCAGTCCCCTAGTTCCGGCACCATGTCGTCGCCCCAGGGAATCTCTAGCCAGCAGTCGGAGCAGCTACCGTTCTTCAAGGATTACTACTCTCAGGACGACATCCATCCCGGTGATCGGGTTGCCGTCCTTTGGGCGTACCAGCCGCGCGCCGCCGACGAGTTCTCGCTGGAGCGCGGTGACATGCTGAAGGTTGTGGGCATCTGGGACGATGGCTGGGCTACGGGCGTTATGGTGGACGAGCGGGCCGAACAATGGGAGGCGCGCCGGCAAGCCCAGCGGGACAGCGGAGTTTCGAACACATCAGGAAGAGCGCATGATGATTCGCCACCCGTTAGCGGAGAGATCAAGGCATTCCCGCTGGTTTGCGTGTGCCTTCCGGAGCACTGGAAGAAGACGATCGAAGGGGATGGGTCTACCGATACAGCTTCGAGCGCTCTTCCATATACCACGCAACACTAAGCGCGACTTCGCTTATGACTCATGACGCCACTTCTAGATCTCGTTTCGAATGATGTCTCTCGATGAACAACCTCCAGAATTTGGTGCGGCATTGTTTACGGCGTTGGGTGCACGGATATTTTTCCTTTTTAGCCTCAGTTATGGCAGGTTCCGATATCCCTGGCTTATGAGGTTGGGACCCGCGCGGCCGTGGACAGACCTGCGATTACCACCGATGAGCGAACTTTTCTTGCCCGCTTCTCGGGTTGTGACGCTTGGGCATACCGGCACAGGAGAATGAAGTCTACTGACGCTGATGTCCCTGCGAAGACCGTCAACGTCCAACCCTCGATCACTCGACGCCACCGTTCAAATCTAGCAGGTTGATGATCGGCCGGAACCCCCATGGCCTCAACAGAGCTGCGCAATTTTTTGTTTCTTGATTCTATATACCCCAACTTACCAACAAAGGCATGACGTTTTGCGGCGAAGGCAGGACGGTGGGGGCTGGCTGCCTAATACCCCGGTGCGCAGCACCCGGCGAGTAAGCAGGAGATTTGTTTCCAGAGCGGGCGGGTGATGGGTGGGATGTTCCAAAAGGCAATTACTTGCATTTGCCCGGAGGCCAAGCAGGGCTGCGACTTTCTGTGCTTATCACATACCCCGGATATTCTGTAGATATCTTTCGTCTACTGGCTGAGGCCCAGTTTCCTTTAGTTAGACCCACCCAAAAAAGAGGCAGCATCAAAAACTTCCTGGGTCATGGTCGTGATTTTCGGACCAGTATTTCCTTCGGGGAACTCCTTGTCGCTTCGGATTGAAGCGCGGCTAGGGTTCAATTCAGACCACCAGAACATCGTAATACCTGCACTATCAACTTTTTGTCTCATGATAGGTAGTAGCACCGTCGTTTGCCGTCGCCCAACCCGGAAGTGAAACGACAACTCACCCCGAGTCCAGGGAACTTATAGGGCATTACATCACGTCTTGGAACGAACTGTGCTGTGGAGGTCAAGCTTGAGCGGGTCTAGGGGCATCCACAAGGCTTATCTTATCTTTTTGGGGATCGATTGGCTGACGTCCTCCATGGCAGGCATCAAGGTCACTGACAACATTCTACATACACAGCGACTCTCACATACGCTGCGCTTGTTTGTCCACACTCTCCGAGCTCTGTGTCGAGGGACGGTGCTGAATTAACATACCTCTTGCATTACCTGGCCGCCAAAAACCCTCAAGGACCGATCCGAATTGAACCCACTTCGTTTCTGTCTCCGTTTGCCTCGAAACTCTCTAGCACGACCCTCGTCACGATGCGCTACGTCCTTGGACGCTCTTCTAGGTAGTTGGAACCGAGATACCCAGGAGTGAAGTCAGCGACAATGGGGCAGGGGGTTTTCTCTCGCGACACCCCGCGCGGGGGGCGCCGGCATCGACGTTCCAGAGCTCTCCGACCTGGTCTACGAACGATCTGTCGGCACCGGAGGCTTCATGAAGAGCATCCGAGCAAGGCATCATGACGGGGTTGTGCTCGCAAAGGTGCTTATCAAGCCGTACCCAATGTCGCTGGACCAAATACAAGCAGGAGATTATCCGTGAGCTAGCCATCTCCCGAGCGTTGTGCCCCTCGATTGTGCTGATCCCATCGCCCAGGCGAACGACGAGCCCTCGCGATGTGCCGAACGCGCTTCCCTACCAACGCGCCATCGAAACTGAGACGAATGGCTACCTTGTCCGCAGTTCCTCTACAACTCCCTCTACGACCGTCTCAGTATAGACCGTTCTTGGAGGACATGAGAAGCGATTCCTCGCTTTCCAGCTGCTCTGCGGTCTGCGCGACTGTCACGCAAAGGGCGTGTACCATGGCGACATTAATGACCGAGAACATCCTCGTGACGTCGTGGAACTGGCTCTACCTCGCCGACTTCTCGTCCTCGTTCAAGCGCGTCATGCTTCCCGAAGACAACCCGGCCGATTTCTCCTACTTCTTCGACACTTCTGGCAAGCGTACATGTTACCTCGCCCCCGAGAGGTTCCTGCCGCCAGGAGAGGAAGCAGACCCGAACGCCAAGGTTACCTGGGCGATGGACGTCTTCAGCGCCGGATGTGTCATTGCTGAGCTGTTTCTAGAGACCCCCATTTTCAGCCTAAGCCAGCTTTACTCGTACAGGAGGGGCGAGTATGACCCGGGTATCTTGCATTTGAGCAAGATCCCGGACAAGGATCTCAGGGACATGCTCGCCCACATGATCCAGCCGGGATCCGCAAGAAGCGGTACTCGGCGGAGCAGTATCTGGAGTTCTTCAAGGGCAAGGTATTTCCCGGAGTACTTCTACAACTTCCTGCACCAGTACATGAGTTGATCACGGATATCTCGTCTGGCCAGTATGCTGTACGAGGGGCTGCGAGGAACGTTAGCGAGGCGGATCAGAGGATTGAGCGGGTATGGTCCGATTTTGACAAGATCTCCTACTTTTTGGGGTACCATAACGGTGAAACAAACGCGCCCATGAGCGCCAGTATCCCCGAGGCTTGGGCGTGGGCACTTCCCGGTGCGGTTGAACATACCCAACAACGAGCATCACGTTTCCGCAGATAAGCAGCCATCTGCGGACGACGGGACCCTCATTTTCCTGACGCTGGTTGTGTCTTCGTTGCGCAACACTGCTCATGCCTCCGCCAGGATAAAGGCCTGCGACATTCTGCTCGCCTTCGCGGAGCGGTTGACAGACGAAGCAAAGTTGGACCGCGTGCTTCCGTACCTCGTCGCCTTGCTTAAAGACAAGTGCGATATGGTCGTGGTGTCCGCGGTCCGGGCCATCACGCAGCTGCTGGATCTCGTCAAGGTCATCACCCCGGTGAACTCGCAAATCTTCCTAGATTACATCATGCCAAGGCTGGATCCGATACTACTGGATACGCAGCGGACGTCGAGTCCCCTCGTTCGGGCGACGTACGCCTCGTGTCTTGGAAAGCTGGCGATTACCGCGGACCGCTTTCTCGCCATGGCTGCGACACTGCGGGCGGATGGCTCGGCAGCCCTCGCGGACCCGGAGGTTGAGCCGGGCAACGAGGCGGAGGCGGCCTTCGCTGGGTTGTTTGACAATGCGCGCCGGGAGCTGACTGAGATATTTGAGGCGCACACTAAGACCCTCATCGAGGACTCGGATCCGTTTGTCAGGAGAGCATTCCTCACCTCAGTCCCTGATCTATGCATCTTTTTTGGTGCTGCGCAGGCCAACGATATCATTCTCACACATCTCAACACGTACCTGAACGACGAGACTGGATGCTGAAGTGCGCGTTCTTCGACACCATCGTTGGCATCTCGGCGTTCTTGGGGAGCAACACCCTCGAGAAGTTCATCCTGCCGCTCATGGTCCAGGCGATTACGGATCCCGAGGAGCATGTGGTGCAGGGAGCGCTGCACTCCCTCGCGGAGCTGGCCAACCTGGGGCTTCTGACGAAGCAAACGTACCTCGAGCTGGTCGGGGTCATTGGGCGGTTCATGATGCATCCAAATATTTGGATTCGGGAGTCGGCTGCTGAGTTTATCTCGGCCGGCACGCGCTTCATGAGTCCGGCTTATCTCAGGGTCCAGGTGCTGCCGCAACTGGCTCCCTACTCAAGCCTCATAGGCTGCCAGCCTTTTCAGAGCTTGGCCTGCTTGAGGCACTTCAAAAACCGCTTTCGCGGTCCGTATTTGACCAAGCTCTACTGTGGGCGTCGAACCGATAGAGGGGATTTCTGGAAGCCGTTTAGGAAGCTTCGGGATGCTGTTTCTGGGCCGATATCCTCCAGGACGGACTCGAACCCCCAGGCCCTGACGAAATCTGGAAGGAACGAGGAAGATGAACAGTGGCTGAACAAGCTGCGAAATCTGGGGCTTGCTCAAGAGGATGAACCCAAGCTGCTGGCCCTTCGAGAATTCATCTGGCGCTTGAGCCAGATCAAGGCGAGAGATTCGGCGGCACAAGACACAACGAACACGGCTGTTCTTAACAGCATCATCCCACTCCGGAGCCTGGGCATCACGCCCCAGACTGTCTTGTTCGACGAAGAGCCTCTCCCCAGCCGTGACCCCCGCTGAACCCGGTGTTGGCGCGCCGCGCACCATTAAGGATGCACTGCTTGACGCGTCAATGTCGATCGATGACCCGCTCGGTAAGAAACGGCGAGCAGCGTTGAATAATCGCCGCTCGAGGCTCGGCAGCAGGGACAACATGTCCCCGATGTCAATGGACAGCAGACGTCCGTTGGATGAAGACCTGAGCCTTACACCCACGGCGTCGAAACAAGGCGAAGGTTCGAGAGACGCCTCTACGCGACCATCAAGTGCTCTTGGGAAAGCTGCTGCTCTCTCGCCAATGGACGAAGGTAGCCCGGTCCAGGACGGGCCCTACGCGACGAGGCGGGGCCTGCGATACCAGACGAGCGCTATGAGCCTCATGAACCGCAAGGACAGCGGTAAGACTGGACCTGAGACTGGTACAACCGAGACAAACGCGTTTGGAGAGATGGAAGGGGCGTTTACCCAGGCCCCAATGCGTATCTCTCGAACCCTGACGACGATGCTGCTCTGGACTACGCGAAGACGCGGCTGCGCGCCAACCACACCTACACCGGCAACGACCCCAACATCCTCAAGATGCTGGACGCCATGTACATCGAGAACTACCCGCACGACGTCTACGAGTACGGCCCGATGGTCACGCCCATTTCGCGGCAAAAAGCCGCCACCACCAAGTCCTCCATCTCTCAACCAGGCGGCGACGACGCCTGGAAACCTTCAGGCAAGCTCGTCGCGACCTTTTCCGAACACGTCGGCGCCATCAACCGCATCGTCGTCGCACCCGACCACCAATTCTTCCTCACAGGCGGTGACGACGGGTGCGTCAAAGTATGGGACACAGCCCGGCTCGAGCGCAACATCACGCACCGCTCGCGCCTGACCCACAAACACGCCCCGGGCGCGCGCGTCCTCGCGCTCTGCTTCATCGAGAACACGCACAGCTTTGTCAGCTGCGCCAGCGACGGCAGTGTGCACGTCGTCAAGGTTGAGACGGTCCTCAGCGGCGCGAGCTTCCGCTACCCGCGTCTGCGCCTGCTGCGCGAGTACCAACTCGTCGACGGAGAGCATGCGGTGTGGTGCGAGCACTTCAAGCAGGAGGCAAGTTCGGTGCTGGTGCTGGCGACAAACAAAAGCGTGGTTCTGGGGATTGATCTCAGGACCATGACGCTGCTGTATAGGCTGGAGAACCCGGTTCATCACGGCACGCCGACGTGTTTTTGTGTGGACCGGAAGAGGAATTGGCTGTGTCTGGGCACGTCGCATGGGGTGCTGGATCTGTGGGATTTGAGGTTCAAGATGCGGCTGAAGGGGTGGGGCGTGCCCGGGAAGGGGGCGATTTATAGGTTGTGTGTTCACCCGACGAAAGGTAGGGGTAGATGGGTGTGTGTGGCGGGCGGGACGGGACAGGGGGAGGTTACGGTGTGGGATCTGGAACGAACGCTGTGCCGCGAGATTTATCGCGTCGGGGGGAACAAGGAAGGGCCGAAGGGATATGAGGCATGGGAGGTGGACGAGGACAGGCCGGAGGGGATGCTGGGTCGGTTCGCGACCAACTTGGAGACGTCGCCCATGGGGAATGTGGATCGGGGGGTGCGGGCAATGATTGTGGGGACGGGAGCGACGGATGAGCAGCGGGAGGTCAGGCACGCGTTTATCGTCACGGCCGGGTCGGATAAGAAGCTGCGGTTCTGGGACCTGTCGCGCATTGAAAACAGCGTGGTGTTCTCCGGCTTGCAGCCGGACGAGGGCCGCCCCACGTTCACGGCCAGCCATCCCCCCGTCCATGACGTTGAATACGGAGCGGTGGCCGAGGCAGGTGGCTGCGGGGAGCTCGGGGGCGAGCACTCCCACGGCAGCGAATGGAGGAGGAGGCAAGAGGAGCGCAGGGAGCCATGCGGTGAATCGTCCGCCGCGGAGCACGGTGATCTCGCTGGAGCAGCAGCAGTTGTTGAGGAGTCATTTGGATGCGGTGGTGGATGTGGCGTTGCTGGAGTCACCTTATACGATGACTGTGTCGGCGGACCGGAGCGGGGTGGTGTTTGTTTTCCAGTAATGGTTCGTCTCTTTGAGGGATGCTTCCCAGGGGTAGAGGCAAAGGAGTTGAGGTTGGAGAAGGGATAGGTACTGTAGTATTGGGGTATGCTTTTAATTTTGGTTTACTTGGGCGTGATTTGATAAGATTCAGCCAGAGTATCTGATACAGTGGGAAGGCGACCTTGCCTTCGACTCCAACCCGCTTCGAGACGGAGTGCTTGCTGCTGGATGATGACCTTGGTGCTAGGGTTAGGGTCAACTGTCGTTGCTGCAGCCCGCTTAAATTTCCCACCTTCAGCCTTGTGCCTGCTTCTGCGACGGCGCAATGTGATGTCTCCATCATCACCATAATACCTGGGGCGACCGCGACATCACCGAATCCCACCTCAGATTTAACACATATCACGAAGCCGACCGAAGCCACACTCTACGAATTGACCGAAACACGGGTGAGAGACTAGTAAAAGAGTGATATCCGACGAATAGTTCAACATGAGGCTCACGGCAGACCTCATCAACAACTCCCTCTCCTACCTCAACCCGCTCAAGGAGCGGGAGCTGGATCTCCGAGGTGCGTTTGAAAAGAGCAGATACTGCACACATTGATCTTTGCCTGCCAAACCGGCGAGAGTTGTTTGGTCTTGAAAAATTAGACGGGTTTATCAACGTGTTTATCTCTTCGGTGTTGCGCCGCATACAGGACACAGAATACCCGCCATTGAGAATCTCGGTGTTGCCGGCGTGAGTCTTTCCCGTTCTTTCCCCCACACCTTCTTTCGCGGGGGACGGTGGCTAATTTCTGGACTGGTACAGCCCCTCGATGCGATAGACCTGACCGACAACGACATCCAAGTTCTGGGCAACTTCCCGCTGTCGCCGCGCATCCGCACGCTGCTGCTCGCGCGCAACCGCGTCTCCGCCATCCAAACGGCCCTGCCGAACGCCATACCGAACTTGCGCAACCTTGTCCTGGCCGGGAACAACCTGGGCGAGCTGGCCGATCTGGACGTGCTGGGAAAGTTTGCGAGGCTGACGCACTGGTTCTTGTGGATAATCCCGTTACGAAGAAGGAGGTGGGTTTATGTTGCGACAGTGGGGAGACTCCCGGGAACGGATGTGCTGATGCAGAGGCAGAACTATCGCTACTGGGTCCTCTGGCGGTGTCCCACCGTCCGGTTTCTCGACTACCAGAAGGTGAAGGATGCCGAGCGGAACAAGGCGAAGGAGCTGTTTGGCTCGGCTGAGGCGCCAACCGAGCTGGCTTCGCGGGTGGGTTACATCCTGTCCCACTTCGCACAACCGTTATGGATACTGAGCCGGGCACAGATAATGGGTATCAAGAGCAAGACATTCGACGTGGGCGCGGCGAACGGCTCGGCCGCCGGCCAGGCGTCCAAGCTGTCGCGGCTCAAGCTCACGGACAAGGAGCGCAAGAAGCTGCAGGAGATGATCAAGAAAGCCGACAGCTTAGAGGAGATCATCAGGCTGGAGAAGGCGTTGAACGAAGGGCGGCTGCCGCCGGGGATTATGGTGGGCGATGAGATGGAAGAGTGAAGTGTGTAGGCGCGGGCATGACTATTTGGGCAACATCTGTGGGTTCACAGGGGCTAGATCGTTTTGGCGTTGTTGTATGTGTACAGTACACAGTACATTGCGAGAAACTGCTTGTTATAACGACTATAAACAGGGACGGAAGAGATACCCGCTCACCCATCATGTCCCCATCATACCCCCATGCCTGTCTCATTCATCACCGGCTGGTCGTTGGGGTACGATTGCATTAAACCGCAGGACTCTAGCCGCGAAACGCCACTTTTCCTGTTCTCGAACCGTCCCCAACATGGACCTAGGCCTGTCTCCTCTCCAGGTGGCCATTGGGGTCGATCGCATCAGACGATAAGATCCTAACCCGCGAGAAGCCGTTTCCTTCTCTCACGCCGGTCTCCTTCCCAGGGGATTTTTTGGATTCTCAACCTTTTCTTTGCTATCTTCCTTGTCCTTGGGCATCTCGGCTGTCACGCCTACATCCCCATCATGCCCCCTTGTACCTGTATCATTCCTATCCCCAGCCGCCGGTCATTGGGATCAAGTGCATTATACGATATGATCCTAACCCGTAATAAGCTATTTCCTCTTCCCGCGCCACTCCTGGATCTCTGTTGCTTGCCCCTTTCTTGCTATTGGGAATCTAACCCATCGCGCCTGCAAACCCATCATGTCCTTGTGACTTCTCGCCTTCATCCCCTGTCGCTCATTGAGATCGACTGGTTCAAGCAATAGTTAGAAGTCTAACCCGTAAAAGGCCATTCATTGCCTTCTCCCGCCCATTCTCCTTCCATTTTTGGTGGACGTTGGCTTCTTGCCCTTGAGCATCTAACCCGTCATGTCCACATCACCATCATGCCCTTGAGCCTGCCTCATCTCCATTTCCAGTTGGTCGTTGGGGTCGATTGCGTCAGACGATAGGATTCTGACCCGCGAGATGCCGTTTGTCGTCGCCGAGCCGCTCCCGCCGTTCACGGCGGCCGACTTTGGCTTCTTGCCGTTGGGCATGCCTTCTCTCGGCCTGTCGTCGTCGGCCGCGGCGCCGGCGGGCTTGTCACCGCCACCACTGACGCGGGCGCGTGCCGCGGCTGTCTTGGCCTTGACCTCCTTATACGAGGTCGTCTTGGGGATCATGTCCTCGAGGAACTCGAGGTTGTCGTGGTGGGTTACGGCGTTGGCTGGTTATGTCAGTGTTAGCCATGAAGCTCTCACGGATAGGGTCCAAAGTAATCCGCATCCTACCGAAGTCCTTGTACTGAAGATTCCGGCGCACCTTGCGCTCCAGCTTGGTCATGTCTTGGGCTTTCTCGGTGAGGTACTGGACGAACATTCTCTGGGAGAAGGGGTCAGTACCGAGTTGACGGGAGGGATGGGCATAGGGTCGACTTGCTGTCGCCAAGGTAATGACAAAGGCGGCATTGTTGGAGCACACAGCGATGTCTTGGTCGGCGGCGATGATCTTCTTGACCCTTGTGACTGGTACGGGGGTTAGTGAGAACGCTGAAACGAGGGCGGCAGTAATACTCACGGGGCAGTTGGGTCTGGCCCGTTACCTCCTTCCTCGGAGGAATAGCCGTGGTGTTATATGGCATTTTGGATGAGTTATAGACAGGTCTTCAAGGGGATTTGCCGAGTGTAGGATGATCGGGTGGAGGTCTCGAGATGAAGGGTGAGCGAGACGTTGTTTTGTTGATCTTTCTGGCTGCCTATTCAGGATAGTATGTGGATTTTTTCTCCCTCTTTTGCAAAGTGTGAGTAGTTAACGTGTTGGTGATTATGGTGAAAACAGCAGACGAGCTTCGATGGTCATCCGTAAGTGGCTGAGGTTGGTTGCATGAGTGAGGAAAGGGCTATTAAAGTGGACGCGTGAGACGCGACAGATCTTGAAGCCCCAGGACCCCTGTCTGTCCCTTGCCCTTGAACCCCAGTAAGTATTTGCCAAGCCAGCTGCAAGGGCCAGCGTTCAGAGGGGCTTGTCCACCCGCTTGCAGCCAGGCGACGTCAGCCTTGCAGCTCGCCGACAACTGTTTTCCAGGCTTTTTCAAGCTCTGAGCAGTTGACCGTCAGCGCACCGACTACGACCCCGAATCGCCAATGCCGCGCCGATAGAGAACCCCTGAGAGGCGGCCAGAGCGCGCCATGAATTCCCAATCGCGGTCCACGTCCCTTTCCATAATTCCCCAGGCGGTGCGACGACCGTCCGTCAGCTCACGACTGTCCTCAGCCGTGTCGATTGCCGAGCGCGGCGAGACCCAGGATGGAGGAGGGATTGCGGCGCAACACCAGATAGAGGAGGAGATTGCTAAGATCAAGCGCTACGAGGTTGGTGTGCCTTTCCCGTCTCCGGGCTGCTCTTGTGGTGATGGCGACTAACTCTCACCTCTCTTCAGGACTTCACCACCATCGGTAACAGCCCCTTTCTCTCGACGATGGTTCTTCGCATACTCGAGCCAAGCCGCTAATAAAAGTCAAAGACTGGGTCCAAGACGCCGCGCGGGAACAGCTGCGGAGAAAGGCGCGGAGGAAGCGACAGGCCGGCCTCTACGGCTCTGGACAGTTCGACTGGAGAGCCAGGATACGAGAGGCCTACGATGCGGCTCAGGGGTGGATCGTCGTGACCATCATTGGTGCTGCGATTGGTCTCAACGCTGCTTTTCTCAACATTATCACCGAATGGCTGGCCGACATCAAGCTCGGCTACTGCACGACGCACTTCTACCTAACGAGGACTTCTGTTGCTGGGGCGAGGACAATGGTGGGTGTCGGCAGACATGCAGATGGCGTGGCAGGAGATGCTGACGCCGGATAGGTTGTGCTGACTGGCATCGGTGGACGGGCTTGGAGCCCATCAACTACTTCATATATCATCTTTGCGGTTTGTTCTGCGAGTCCCAATGTGCAGTCTCAAGGGCTGAATTTGCGTCAGATCGTCTTCGCCTTCACGGCCGCCTCCCTCGTCAAGTCTTACGCCCCCTACGCTGCAGGCTCGGGTATTTCCGAGATCAAGTGCATCATCGCCGGTTTCGTCATGAAGGGCTTCCTCGGCCTCTGGACACTCATCATCAAATCCCTTGCCCTCCCGCTCGCCATCGGCTCTGGTCTGTCCGTTGGGAAGGAAGGGCCCAGCGTCCATTACGCTGTCTGCACCGGCAATGTCATCTCCAGACTCTTTGCCAAGTACCGCAGGAATGCGTCTAAAACCCGCGAGGTTCTCAGCGCTTGTGCTGCTGCGGGCGTCGCTGTCGCCTTCGGCAGCCCTATCGGCGGCGTGCTCTTCTCGCTCGAGGAGATGTCGAGCTATTTCCCACTGAAGACGCTCTGGCGCAGCTATTTCTGTGCTCTGGTGGCGACAGCTGTGCTGGCTGCCATGAACCCCTTCCGGACTGGGCAGTTGGTCATGTTCCAGGTCAAGTATGACCGCTCATGGCACTTCTTCGAGGTCCTCTTCTACATCTTCATCGGCGTATTTGGAGGCCTGTATGGCGCCTTCGTCATGAAATGGAACCTCAAAGCACAGGCGTTCCGAAAAAAGTACCTGTCTCAGTACGCCGTCCTCGAAGCCACCTTGCTGGCATTTGCTACCGCTATCGTCTGCTATCCTAACGCATTCCTGAGGATCGACATGACAGAGAGCATGAAGATCCTGTTCCGGGAATGCGAGGGCGCCGAGGATTATCACGGACTCTGTGACCCTAATCACCGTTTTGGAAACGTCGTCTCCCTCATCTTGGCCACCGTGCTCCGCATCTTTTTCGTCATCATCTCATACGGCTGCAAAGTCCCCGCCGGTATCTTTGTGCCCTCGATGGCCATCGGCGCATCCTTCGGGCGGACGGTGGGAATCATCGTCCAAGCGATTCAGGAGGCGAACCCGGACAGCGTGTCTTCTCTTCGTGCCAGCCCGATGTTCCTTGCATCACTCCAGGAACGTACGCCTTCCTCGGCGCCGCAGCGGCCTTGAGCGGCATCATGCACATCACCATCTCCGTCGTCGTCATCATGTTTGAACTGACCGGCGCCCTCACCTACATCCTGCCGACCATGATCGTCGTCGGCGTCACGAAAGCCGTTAGCGAGCTGTTCGGCAAGGGCGGCATCGCAGACCGCATGATCTGGTTCAGCGGCTTCCCCTACCTCGACCACAAAGAAGAGCACAACTTCGGCGTGCCCGTCTCGCACGCCATGATCTCCGACGTCCTCTCCATCCCCGCCAACGGCATGACCCTTAAGGCCGTCGAGCGCCTCCTCACCAAGGACGCCTATCAAGGCTTCCCAATCGTCGAAGACGAAACCTCCAAGATCCTCCTAGGCTACATCGGCCGTACCGAGCTCCGCTACGCCGTCGACCGCGCTAAGCGCGAGCGCACCCTTAGCCCGCTGGCGAGATGCACCTTCTTCACCAACGTCAACACCCACAACCCCATCAACACCACCACAGCAGCTCCCTCCACACCAATAATCCCATCCTCCTCCTCCTCCTCCTCCTCCCCTCTGCCTCCAACACCAACCCCCTCGACTACGCCACTTCCACCGCTACCACAATCGACTTCACCCCATACATCGACACGACACCCCTCACCGTCCACCCCCGTTTGCCCCGAAACAGTCATGGAACTGTTCCGCAAGATCGGGCCGCGCGTGATCCTCATCGAGCACCGCGGCCGGCTGACCGGGCTAGTAACCGTCAAGGACTGCCTCAAGTACCAGTTCAAGGCCGAGGTCGCGTCTGAGGATCTGCTGCACCCACATACCGACGAGGAGAGCTATGCCCAGCGGAGACGGAGGGCGGAGGAGGAAGGGCAGGAGCGGGTGTGGGGGGTTATTAAAGCCGCGGCGGGGTGGGTGTCGGATACGGTCGGGAGGGTGAGTGGGGGTAGGATCAGGCTGAGGGATTCGTTTGAAGGGAGTCGAGGTCAGGTTCATGGGGTGGAGAGGGAGAGGGGGAGATTAAGAAGCGGAGGGATATTGGATGGGACGGAGGAGGAGGTTGGGGATGAGGATGGGGGACTGGAGTTGGAGAGTCGGAGGTGAGAGGGAGGTTCCCGGTCGGGTTGGGATCGTTTTGCGCGTGTCTGTTTCAGAAGGACTGTGGATAGAATTGAGATGATTTCAACCATGAGCAGTACGGCAAAGTAAGTTGGTGGGAACCATGCATTGATTAGCGTGGTAGTAGTTGATTGACCTGGAGAGGGGATGACTTGGAGCCACAACTAGTAAAAAAACGACAACGATGGAGTATTGACCGACATATCAGCAGGTTCGGTCAGCCGGGGGGGTGTCTCCGTAATTCATGGAACGAGTGTTTCGCATCCCACTGGCTCAGATAAGGAGCATCACAACAACCCAGTGAGTTAATTTTCTGCCTTGTTGCCCGCCCGTTTTACTTCTCCCTCGGGAACAATTGAGACGCAGCTGATGGGGTTGAGTCGTCATCGATGACGGATAGGTGAATGCCATCCAGAGGCCTCACTGCTCTTCTGTGCCTATGTTTTTCCAATGAAGCATTTGTAGGATACGCGTTACATTGACTGCGAAGCTTCATGAAGGTGCAACAGGATCGACTTCGTTGGCTTGGGAGCTGCGCAGCGAAAACCAACAAACTGAAAAAGAGCGCCACGGTAACTATGCGATTCTCAAGGGTTGTTGCTGATTGAATCTCGTCCTCTTCCGATGTGCAACACGCACCTCCCCGCAAATGCCAAATCCAAGCCAGGCAGGTGCAGTTCCCTGCCAGTTGACAACACTGCGATGGCAGTTTCCATTATTCACAGCGATTCCTGCATTGTGCTTGTTGTTTGGGCTTCACCACTAAACGGCGATGCCCAGGTCACATGGCTGCTGTGCGCAGGTGACCCACCGAGATCGGTGCCAACCGGCCCGGCGCCGTAGCGCTGCGCACCCCGGGTTCCGCACATCGCCCAGCTCCAGCTTGGAAACCCCTTTCTGACACCGCCATTTCCACTTGTTCTTGATTCCCCTTATTCATCTCCCAACCTTCTGTCTTCATTCCAAGCTTCCGCCCTCCATCAAGCAATCATCCCTCGCCATAGCGGCCATTGTAGCGACAGCTGAGCATTAATAGCCAAGACTGTCGGCATCCATCGGCTCAGCGGCTGTGATCGTACCACCAGTCATCGTCATCGGGGGGTATCCAGCAACCAAGTGTCAAGTTGTCGTATCGTTGTTTCGGTAGCCTCTCACACCATCAACATGGCGGTTGGTATCGTCAAGAGCTCTGCTCCGACTCTGTCGAGCGGACCGTTCGCCTTCGGTTGCCGTGGGAATATCGACACCAACCGGTTCGATGACCTCGTCCAGGCCCTGAAGGATGCCTTGGGCCCATCCTCCGGCCTCACATCAGACGATGTAGATGTCGACCAACTCACTCAACTGATGCGTGACTATGAGTCTAATCCGCGCGAGTGGGCAAAGTTCGCCATGGGCGACGAGAGCCGGGGATACACAAGGAACCTCGTCGACGAAGGGAACGGGAAGAGCAACCTGGTAGGTCGAGGCTAACCCCATCCAAGGCTTATTTTGTTTACTTTGCCCCTGACTGACAAAAACAGCTTGTTCTTGTCTGGTCCCCTGGAAAGGGCAGCCCGATTCACGACCACGGCAACGCCCACTGCCTGATGAAGATCCTCCGGGGCGACCTGACAGAAACGAGATATGCCTTCCCGGAGGGAGACGAAGAGAAGCCGATGCGCGTGATCTCTGAGAAAGTACACAAGGAAAATGAAGTGGCATATATGGCCGATGAGCTTGGGGTTCACCGGGTGTCCAACCAGGGCAGCGACTTCGCCGTGTCCCTCCATCTGTACACGCCGCCAAACGTTGCCAAAGGAGGCTGCCACATCTTTAATGCTGAGACTGGGAAGAAGAGCCATATCAAGAACTGCGGATACTACTCCGCGTATGGCAAGAAGTTGTGAGGGATGATGGGGATTTGGGCAGGGAGTTTGGGGGTTTTTGAAGTTCCAGCAGAGCAGCGTCGCCAGGAGTTCAAAGTTGGGTAAATCGGTTTTTGAATATGAGAACAGCATCGGAGAGCAGATTGAATGAGATGTCCACTTCCCTTTCCAAGCTGTTGCGAAATGTTCGATCCCGTCGTGTTGGGGAACTTTGAGGGCTTCTCTCTGGGAGTCTTCCCAGAACGGAAATGGCTGTCACCTGCGGTGGGCTGGGGGTGGCGCGAACAGCGGCATGGTCGAACACCCACGGACAAAGCCGACCTTGTTTGGCATCGATAAAACGCAGAAAAAGATTGAAGCTTCCCAGCCTCAAAAATAGCTTTAGAAAAAGCCAGGAAGAAGAGAAAAAAGGTGGAAGAGATGTCAATGTCGTGTGAAGTTGTGAGGGACACCCTAAACACCATCCCGTTTTGGGCAAGGCGCGGATTGCACCATCTCTGCTATGGCTCATTGGTCTCCCTGGCCCGCATTTGACGCAGGACAAGCACGTGATATATCACGTGGGGTTGTCCACTCTTCCTCCAGACCAGCTTCCAAATCGCAAAAGCCCCATTGGACCCACCACGCTTGAATCCACATCGCCCCAGGAACCGGACCCTGGGTAAACAGCAGCACGCGACAGCAAGCCACCAAGCAACTTCAGCAACTTGCATAGTCCATCACACATGGTCGACATCATTTCGTTGGTGGACGAAACCCCTTCTCCGTGTGCCCGGAAGCAGGCGCCCTCTCCGTTAGAGTCGGCAGCGCTGGAGCCGCCAAACTTCGCTTCGAACTTGAAGAATCAACCTTCATGCCGAGAATCAGATGTCGTTGTTTTGGGTGGAGAGTCCCGCTAGCTGAAGGCCTCCATTGTCCCCTCGTACCGGGTTGGCCACTTCCCCGGCTTGGTGGGTTTCATATCTCGGCGCTTCCGCTCGTAGCCCCTTCCATGCGATGTCAGGCGCCATCGCCGCTGCCACATGGCTCTCGACCTTCGCAGTTGCGTCACTTCAGTAGGCTCTGTCCGCGCAACACCCTCTCGACCCTGCAGATGAATCCCCCACAAGAAACGGGTAGTTCTGCCTGGCTACTGGAGATGCCCGCAGCTGCAATCAGAGGCGAGCTGAAGGATCGGAACCAGCAACTCTAGCCCTGGCCACTCTTCCCGAACCCCTGGATTCCTCCCGATAAATTCCTGTGGGACACGAAGTTTTGACCACGACGACGCCGAATCATGACCGCTTGGTGCTGAAAAGTGCCGCCGGCATGCGCTTGTGAAAATGCCAAGGCCCTTGGGTCAATTTAAACGCGAGACGAACTGACGAACTATGCTCCAAAAGGGCAGCGTTCTAGTTCAAAAGCGGCCGTTGCAAGTCTGGACCCGACCTTCATTTCCTCGGCCCGATCTCCCCATCCTCCGGAAATGGCAGCCTTTAGGCGCATCTCAACGGCCTGGAGAACAGGAGAACCTTGAGGGGAAAGGAAGCCTGCGCAAACGGCTGGAATGGACCGCACCCTTGCTGCATGATTGCGGGGACGTCTCCTCCTAAAAGGCAGGGTCTCGAGGAGCGCAGCTCGGTTGTATGTATGCGGGCGTGAGGCGTGGTGTGAGGGTTTGTCATAGTGTGCATGGGCTCAAGTGGACCGTCCTAAGATCTGGGGAAGATCGGCTTCCATCAATCGTGGCTGATCTTAAGTAACAAACATCCTGCCCATCTGGGTCATCCCGATCATCGCGGCCCTCCCTTAATACTCCCCTGCCTGAGCCGCCGCCTCATGAGGATGAAGACAAGGAGGGCTTGCTGAGCAGATCCTCTGTTGCTGTTCGCCATCATGGGAGACCAAAACAGCCCTTTCAACCTGGACCCCGTGAGCGATGACCTCAACCCTCTTCCCGTCGCCCATCGGCAAGGACTTATAGCAGTGACCGTCTTTGCTGGTCTATCCTTTGCGTCCTCAACCACAGTGCTCCTCTATCTGGCCTTGAAGCTTGTCCGATGGCACATCAAGACTCGAAGGCACCGGGTCAAAGCTGCCACCCACGGTCCAGCCACTCCTCAGGTTGACCACTGCTTGGGGCTCACCGAGCGGATGGTCGCAGGTCACACGCCTGCAGGCAAGACGGAGAAGCATCACCCAAACCAGTTCCTGGTCCTAATATTCAACCTCCTCCTCGCCGACAGCCATCAGGCACTCGCCTTCATGATGAACGCCGTTTGGGTCCATCGGAATAAGATCCAGGTGCGGAGCCCAGCGTGCTGGGCTCAGGGCTGGCTCGTCCAGACGGGCGATCTGGCGTCGAGTTTGTTCATCACAGCCATTGCCATGCACACATATCTCGCCGTTGTGCGCAACTGGACGCCGCCGCATTGGGCCGTCTACACCACGGTCATCTGCCTGTGGTTCTTCAACTACCTGACTGCGGTGCTTGGGATTGCCATTACGAACAACGGCAAGGACGTTGGAGGGTACTTTGTGAGGGCGTCGGCATGGGTACGTCTTGTCTCTCACGGGTACCACCGCATCTCAAGCTCTTCGCCGACCCGCCACTAACCTAACCTAACCCCAGTGCTGGATGAACGTCCGCTACGAAAACCTCCGCCTGCTTCTGCACTACCTCTGGATCTTCCTCGCCCTCGCGCTCACCACCATCCTCTACACGCTCATCTTCCTCTCCCTTCGCCGGCGCGACGCCGCCGCCTCCTCTTGCACCCCTAGCCCAACGGCCGCCAACTCTATGACCAACATCCGCGACGCGGACACCGACGCGGGTGAGATCACGCCCTCCCTTCCATCATCAAATCCCAACTCCCCACGACCCCAACCACCACCGCCGCCGCAGCTCCCTCACAGCCGGAAATCCACCGCCACGGCGGCTACCACAAAGCCTTCTTGCTCTACCCGCTCATCTACATCTGCTGCACGGCGCCCCTGGCCCTGGGTCGCGTGGCCGCCATGGCCGGCGCGAGCGTCTCCGTCGTATACTTTTGCGCGGCTGGCGTACTGATCACGAGCAACGGGTGGCTGGACGTTGTTGTTGTGGAGCGTGACGCGGCATCGGCTGCTGTTTGGCGCCGAGGTGGACACGGAGGAGTCGGGGCTGGACACGTTTGCGTTCATGAGGACGCCGCCCGGCAGGAGGTATGGGAATATGGTCTGGGTTGAGGGAGGCGCGGGCGCAGAAGCGGCAGTCGGCGAGTGGGAAGAGCGGGGAGATGAGGGGTGAACAGGAGGGGTCGAGACCTGGAGGGTGGGTGAAGAGGCGGATGGGGTGGCGGCCCCTTGGGCTTGGGACGGGAGGAGGAGCCGGGGTTGAGAAGCGGCGGGGAGGGTCGGTGAGTGGAGTCAGTTTGGAGGGAGGGCCGGATGGGGGGCTGGCGATTCAGATGGATTTGGTGACTACGGTGGTGGTTGAGCCGGTGGGAGAGGATGAGAAGCTGTGGGAGCATAGGGCGAGGAGCAGGCATGCTCCAAGTGCTTCAGTAGTGAGCAGAGGGAAAAAGGACGTGAATGGACTAGATGGATGCGCCGGGCAAGAAGGGCGATGAGAGGGCGAGGGAGCGAGGAAAGCGGGTAGATGTTACCTGGTCTTGTAGAAGCCTGGCGTTGGCAGCACTGTTGATACCTGAGTACTCATATCCATTCTACTACTAGTAGTACTATAGAACCATCACTTAGTAATCATGTCTCCAAAAATCAACCTTTTGAGGTTCCAATATTCTCTATCCACCGATGGTTACCACTGTGCCAGAGAAACGTTGACTTAAGGTGTTGCCCCATGACGCGATGCTTCATACTTCCTTGGTTGCCCTAGCCTATAATTAGTCTGCAGAACCATGCTGTCTCAGCAGGGTTTGAGGAATTAGGTCACGCCCGCTGTTTTATGCTATCATCCCAGCACCGAAGCTTCGTAGTGACGAGACCATCATGCACAGCCTTGCTCCAGAAGCATGAGCCAGAGACATCAAGCCTTACCTTTCTTTCTTTCGTTCTTTTCTTTCTCCCTTTTGTCCGTCTTTTTTCTTTTGTCCATTTTCCCATTTCCCTTTTGAGCAGACAATACCCAGACAATTCTAGGCAGGCTCCGTATCGCCGTCGCGTCCTGGGATGTGAGGCTGAACTAAGGCAAGGAGGAGTTAGGGAGGGAGTACCAGTATCGAAGATTTGCGCTGCTTCAACGGCACCTGAGTACGAGCTTACTTGCACCGATGCTTGATGCGACGGCTTGAGCTCCTATTGCAAAACATACCGGACTACTTGTATCAAGGGGTACTCTATGCGCTCAAAAGTTCGATTCACGGTGTGCTTTCCTCGGCAGTCGATCCAAGTTCACATTCTTGAAACCCCTTTGGTCATAGCCAGGAAGAACGGGGTGGGTTTCTGTCTCTTAGCCCTCACATTTCTGCAGACCAATTAGGACACACATCTGGATTTTGAATCCAAGGCCCTTTTACTGGCAATACCCCATCCTCAGGTACACTAGGTATCTGAACAAGCCTGCCGACGCAGCCATCCTAGAGCCATTTTAGACGAAGAATCAGTGACAGCCTCTAACTCCAGTCTGCCTTGTCCACCAGGACGCAGGGCGGAGCAAGAAGACATTGGCAGGATTTTAGACACATAAAACCTTCCCACAGAAAATACCCGAGGCAATCGCTTAATAGTTTGGAGACTCAGCTGAAGAACGAAGACCTGCATCTGCGAGGATCTCGGCTGTCAAGTACTAGCACGAGGGAACGGATAGTAGGCAATGCAGTAGTCGTGGGATTCAAGTTCTCCATGGAAGCGAGACCTGCACACCTGGAACCATTGGCTGATGGGAAGACCCGTGCAGAGAGCATACAATAATAAGTCGCTGAACACAGCAGGGAAGATTGCGAGACTTGGGGGCACTGAGATAGTCGGGCTCAGAGACCTTTCTTTTCGTTTCGGGGTGGCGGCGTCACATGAATCTCCGCGGCTGCGAAATATAATCGCTCTTCTCTTTACCCGGCGTTTGAACGGCCGTCGAACTGGCAGCCGCGTCCACAAGAGGACACTTACTCTTGCTGCATATCTCGCCTTAGTAATTGCGCGGAGACGACGTTCTCTGAATTGTGAAACCACCCCACACCTTGATATTCCTTGGTTGAGAGACGAAGTTAGTTGCATGTTAACGCCCAACTACCAGAAGATGCGTCTCGACTTTTTGTCCCTTGCTACTGTGCTGGCCCTTGCGACAACCGCCTCGGCGGACCGGCTGGTCATCCCCACCACCTGCTCTACAGGCCGGTTGCCAGACGTTCGCCTGGTTTCTACACAGACTACGGCAAGTAGAACGTCGACGGCAATTTTGGGTGTCGGTCTACTTCGGTCCCCGGCATGGTCGAGTTCTGTGTCGATCCAGATCGCTTGAGGGCATGCTTCCACTTCAATGCCAGAACAGGCGATACTTGAAGGGGAAGAAATCCAGTGCGTCACCAACTTACGACGATGTCGCCTGCACTTTGGTGAGAGGGCCATGGGTTGAGAGCCGTTGAAGGGATGAGAATTGGGATTGGGATCGTCTGGAGAGGGGTTGCTAGTTGATATGCGTGTACGGAAGTGGAAGGCCATTGCTCGGGCTGGAGCTTGTTGATGAGGTGATAACTTAGCAAACCTTGTTCTCATAGTCCTCTCCATCTTCAAACCTACGAGGTTCTTTGAGATTGCGAGTCCTTCACTCTTGTTGGCGCCAAAGTCACTGGCTGGGGCCGCTGAGGCAGTGCTCGGGGACGAGGGGAATGGGTGCTGAGCTCATCGCGCTCAGGCCGTACCGTTGCGCCGCAGCGGCACAGCAACTATCTCCAGATGCAATAACCATCCCCAATCTTTCTCGGAAGGTGTTGTGATTGAAGTTGGACACCGGTAGTGGAAGCTGGAGCAATGCGCCGCGAAGTTGCTTGCGATATGGACGATAGTGGCCGCTTACTTCCTTCGACTTGGCTAGCACTTGCCATTTTTAGAGCAAAAAAAGCTTCAGCCACTGTCTCACAGCCTCGGCAAAACTTCACCAGTTCCTGTGCAGGGTGACTGCTTTCATCAACCCGGTAGTCTGGTTTTCTGCGGGCATTCATTGAACTTTGCTGGATTGAATTGGTGGTTGAAAGAAACGTCACGGGTTAGGGTTCGAGGGGGTACCGAAGCCCCACGTTCGGTTGCTCCCGAGGTGTGGGGTGCAGGGGTATGGAGCTTGAGACTTGAAACACAAGCTCGGCCCCTCTCATCTTCCGAAAATATGACACGCGTCGGGACAGGCACAAAAATCTGCAGTCTGAAACAGCCGTCATTGAGATGCATCTGGGATGAAGATCCGGAGTCCAGCTCCCCACGGACCCGGAAAGTTCAGGTCTCACCACCTGAAAGCCTCGGATGGTTATAGCTCTTGCCAAGGCCCTCCGCCGACTCTGGACCTGGGGCCACGGGCGCTGTCGTCCGAGGCACGGCTCGAGTGGTTCATTCCATATCCTGATCTGCGCGGCCCAGCCCATGTTTGGCTGCTGTGCCACCATGGCGGCGCATGGCAATGGCATAAGCTGAAGAGTGACGTGTGGGACAAACCCAACGAGTTGGACTCCTCCTACTGACGGGCCGACAAACAATGGAAAAGCACATGTGCAAGCTGGGACCATCAGTTGGGTCCGTATGGCTATGAGGGCGTCCCGAAGCCCAACCTTCTGGAAGTTGGTGTTGAAGTCAGCCTCCCCTGCCTCCACCGCCGTTATTCTTGGCATCGACAATAGACCAGGATCCAGATGGCAACTTGCGGCGAGGGCCAACGAATTCAGCGGGATACCATCAGCGCGTCACGCCTCCGAGCCGCATTCACGGCCAACGAACACGACCACCGCCGCCGACGCCGCGACACTGAACAAGGGCGATGGATGGCGTGTTTGCACCCGAGGTGAAAACAAGGAGGAGACAAGGAGCTTGTGCTAGGCCTGTCGGCTGATCTCCGTTCCTGCTTCCCAGACAGCGTTTTCCCCGATGGGCCGTTGAAGACGGCCGCCGTCCAATAGTCTTCTCCATCCAGATTGCTTCTCGGGCAGGCGGTCGAAAGACAATAAAAAGATATCCTTCCCGGGAAGTGAACGAGCGAGATGATAAGGGGCTGGTGACCCCTCCATCTCCCGAAGTATCCTGTTTATCCCGGATCAGCTTCACTTCGATCTGCAGTACCTGCAGCAATTCATCTCTGAACGGCCATTGACCACGCTTCGCCTGTGGAATTTCGGGCCATCTTAGAGTTACAGTCTTCCTTGGGGATGGGTAAGCTCATGCACCCCTGAATGACCCAGACTAACATCACCGCGATCCAACCCTCGGTACCCCATCTCGCCTCCCGATAATCTCGGAGTGTCCAGGAAGGGAGAGGAGACTCAAAAGGCCTCGAAAGGTCGAACGGCCCTGCGTTTGGTTCAGACAACCGCCTCTTCTCGAAGGAGTCGAGAAACCTCAGCTTTGTCCTCGCGATGTGGGACAGGATCAAGGTCGCGGCCCACAGCACGGGAGGTCAAGTGGGCCACCCTCTCGACGATGACAGGATGCGTGTTGGTCTGGGGCTCAACTACGGCCTGAACGCAGCAACCGGATACAGCTATTCCATCAAGGGCGGCCCTGCTCCCCAGCGCTCACACGAGAGATTTTCGAGAGTCGATAGTGAGTGGTCAATTCCAATTTCACCAATTCTCCGTCGCATGCCGCATGCCAGGTCAAAGACGCCATTCGTTAAATCGTCTCGGTTTGCTTGGGGGTGTTTTGTTACCTGGTGCGGGTCCATTGGCAACCAACGGCCGGGGGGGTTCTGGGCTGTGTATCAGCGGGGCTTTGCAGCTTGCCTGTTCGGGCAACCTTGGAACGAGCGACTGCACCTTCCAGCCCCTCCACCTGATGGCTGATGCTGCGCATCTTCTGCGCCATGGAACATGGGCACATTCCAGACACGCGTCGCTTTTGTGTTTGGTTTGTGACACGTCTCCCACTGGCGGCATCTTCGCTTTGTCCAACCATATGGATGACAGCTCTGAGTAGCTGCTGACACAATCCGCCTTGAATTACAGCGAAATAGCGCCCGCGATCCCAGATCCTCCTCGTCGCAACCCAAGCCGCATCACCGTCCGCACCAATTTCTGCACGACTTCCTCCGCTTACTCGCAAGACTCTCACCCTGTCAAGAAATACACCGCAAAAACTGGCGACCAGGTACGGATATCGGTACGGCGGGGCCGACGAAATCTCGCCGCCTAGCTCCCGGAGCCTGACGCCGCCGCCGATCGCTTTCTTCCGGGCGACGTTTCCCCAATCGACGAAGATGACGGACCGACGCGGCCCAGGTATGGGATCCCAAATACCGACCATCTGCAGATGCAATATGGCCGGCCGGATGGCGCATATGTCCAGCAACAAGGTCGAGGGACGCATGACCCTTGGAAACCCGTGGCCAGATGAGCATTCCTACGATGCGCCGCGAGCGAAGGAGGCAATCAGATGCGGCAAACCGAGTTCCAAACCCGACCCAGCGCGCTCCAGCGCCGCAACATCCCCGGAACCCACCCGCCGGGAAGCTACACGCTGGCATCCACTCACCGGCGAGCAGACGACGAGTACCCAAGGCCGGCCTTCGCAGCTCAACCCGGCCGAGTCTGGGCAGCAGGGCCTGGGTATCACGGCGCGTGCGTGGTCGTCGCCGCAGCATAGTCCCACAACTGCGCCTCCATCGTTTGGTGACAGGGTGCGCAGGATAGCAAAGAAAGCCGCGGCTGCGAGGGAGGGGAGCACGGACCCCGCCGCCGGCGCCTTCACGTCATCACGCCGGGCTGGCGGGGCGCAAGCGGGAGGACCGCTATCGTGGACCCCGTGCACGATACGCGCGAGGTGCCGCCGCTCTAAAGATTCCCGAGAAGAGCTCTAGAAGGAACCTGCCGCTGGCGTTGGGTCCAAGCCGAACAATACCCCAGATGGGCCGGCCCGACGTGGCCAGACCCCGCCCATCAGCCCTCCGCCATCTGAAACGCCAACAAGGTCTGGGCCGCGAGAGGCCAGGAGGCGGATTCAGCCAAACTCCCAACAACAGCCGGCTACCACACAGACGCCGACCCAGGGTGGCCAGCGATACGCAAGCCCTCCTCTATCAGCGGACCCAGGAGCGGATGCGCCAACGGTCGCGGCTAGAGAGCTCGCGCGCGATCATCATGGTGGCGGCCTCCACGCGCTTCCCAGTCCAGCCACTAATGCACACTCCCCTGAGCTGGCGAACGTGATCCGCCGGAAGCCGCCCGTTCTGCTCACAAACCATCACCATCAAGTCTCTGTGTCGTCAGTCTACTCCCAGGACGGAATCCAATCTTCGCCCTTACAGATCCCTGGCACGGCCCGCCCGGCAGTCGTGCCCGAAGAGCCCTACGTTCCTCCTCCTTCCCGCTTCAGCATCACCACCTACGCCACAAGCCACACAGGCACCACCCACGACGACGACACCGTCGACGGGAACCAGCCGCCGGTCCCTTCTCTCCCCGCCGACTACCAGGAGCGCTTCCAACCCCAAGCGCGGCCCGCATCCTCCGACCACAGCCCTGTCCTCTCCCATCGACCAGTTCATGACCTCCCCCTTCGCCTCCGACGCGCGCGCCGCTTCCACCTCCCCAACACCGCCCGCCACAATGCAACCGCCATCCACCCCGCAGTCGCGCGGGCGCAGGCGCAAGCGCAAGACCGCCCCTCCTCTCGCGCGAGCATCACCCCTCCGAGATCGACATGAACAAGTCCCTGCCCCCTCCGCCGCCCGAACAATCTGCCGACCAGGCCCAGGACAGAGTTGGCCTGCTCAACGCGCAGCTCCGCTCCCTCGCCAACCGGCGCATCAACATCAACCGGTCCATCAAGCAAATGACGGAGCTGATGCCGACCGACAACGTGCTGAACAGCGACGAGGTGAAGAGAAAACGTGAGATCGAGAAGCAGAAGGTGGAGATGCTGAGGCAGGAGCTGGCGGACGTGCAGCGCGAGGAGTACGAGCTGGGACTGAAGCTGCATCGCGCATACAAGAGGCTGGATCGCGACGGCGAGTGGGAGGCGACCACGCTTTGGGTGAGGAGGGTTACGGGTTAAGTTTATCTTGTTCGATCTGTTGTGCATTGTGGGAGCGGGGGAATGTTGTTGGTTGGGGATGGGTTAGGGGGTGATGGAATTTGATGTGTGCCCGGTTTACGTCTGTTTCTGTCCTGTTTTCAGCGAGGGAGTTGTGGGTTCGTCATGCCCGTCTTCGATGTGCCCAAAGACACGGGACATCCTTGCGGCGGTTGTTGTGTTTTGTTCTTGAGTTCCGAAGGCATATTTGTCTGGTTGCTCAGCAATGCATTCATGTTGCGTGTGGGATCTGCTGAGAGGTAGGATGTACATATATGTGCACAATCAAGGCATGTATACACTTGGTGTTTATGGACTGGTGGATGGTTTGGTGAGGATCACATGTGAACTCAGTATCTCGTGTTCCACGGCTAATGCGGGAAACCCCCGGTTGTGTAACTGAATGACGAAAGGGGTTGAAGAGTTTTATGGTGATCGATGGGCTTGCGCTTCGTTAGGGTGTGGATCGTCACTCTATGGTGCTGTGTCACATGGGATCTCAGGGGGCAAAACATTATGAGCAGGTCGAGTTTTTTGACAGCTCCCTCTATCGAACCGATATCTCGAACATGTCTTGTCTTTTGAAAACCCACCATTTTGGTAGCGCGATATGACTGTCAGCTCCAAATCCCCCAATCTGGCGGACGGTACCCTCCCCTCGCCTGCTCCTGCGGACAACAACGAGCTGATACAAGCTACCGGTCTAAGCACAGGACAGGAGTGTAAAAATATATAAAGCGAGAAGGCAGAAAAAGGGAAAATCTAAAATCGTTTGAGCAGCCGACGGAAACCGAGCTTGAAAAACAAGGCGCTGGGGTATGCACGATTTAGTAGTACATGGGTATACAAAGTGCTTTTCTCGCTCCCCTATCGCACCTCCACAACTCCCTAAGTCTGCAAAAGCGATGTGCTCCCGCTTCCACTAACCCCCGCGCCACCGCCCGCAAGACTCCTCCTCACATGCGTCGGCAGCGTGCTGGGTATATCCTCATCATCATCCGACGACGAGTCATCGTCATCGACAACGACCACTGGCGCCCGCTCCTGCTCCGCTGACTCACCGCTGCTGCGGCGGCCCACGGTGCCATTCGTCGTGCCGCTTGACGGGGAACCGCGGTTCAGCCTGCCGCTGTCGCTGGCAGCCGGCTCGTGGATCTCGACCCGCACCCCGCCCCGCTTATAGACCGTAACGGGGTGTGATGACGGTGGAGCGTTAGAGCTTGCAGGAGGGAGAAGGGTTGGGTCGCGCGTGGCGGCTGTGGCGGGTGAGTCGGCTAGTCCGGCGCCCGGTTCTGAATCCGGGAGAGTCTTGCGCGTGGGTGTATCCTCCTGGTAAGGGACCTGAAGGGCGTTCGATATCCGCCCGTCTCATCTGTTCGTCGGCGTTTCGCCTCATGGTCTTCACCCCAGTTCGGGCGGGGCGTGCCCGTGACGTTGGCGGCCGTCCACCCGCTTGCCCTGCCCACCGGCTCGGTATTGACCGCCGGACTTGACCCATGTTGTTGCTGAGCCACACTTGAAGAGCGCTTGCTCTCCTTTTCAGCCTTCTTCAGTCCCAGCCTTTCCCGCTCAGCTTGGATCTCAGCCTTGGTTCTTCGCTCCCGTAGCCGCACGCCGTACTTCTTGCGGATCATCGACTGCTTGGTGCCGAAAGAGTTGCGCAAGCCCTCAATCCTCATGCGGCGCAGGTTCTCGTCGGGGATTTGTTCAGCCTCCTTGAAGCGCGGCGCGTACTTTTCCTCGGCGAGCTTTAACTCCTCGTTCATGGCTTCGATTTGCTTCTCGGAAAGATGCGCGTAGGGGTCGGCGGCGGGAGTTGCGACAGATGCTGTTTTGCGAGTGGTGATGCTGGTGTGAACGGGGGGGACCGCGGTTCCGGATGAGTGGCCATTGTGGGCTGGGCTTTGGGTCGTGGTGGTCATGGAGGAGACGGCCGGTGCTGGGGTTTGTGGGTGGGCTGGCGTCACCTTAGGAGGCCGGCCTGGGCCCCGAGGCGCGGGCACTCTGCCGAGATCGGGGAAGTATCCGCAGAGTTTTTTGTCGAGATGCTAGAGAGCTATCAGCTTGGCTTGTTATCCTGGTGGTACTGTCGACGTACGGCTTGCAGGTCATCAAGGCTAATGGCACCCTGCCCGCAGTGCGGACATGAGTGTTCGAAGCCCTTGACAGTAGGAGCAGGTATCTGGCACACGTTGTATCTCGTATGCTGTACACAGTTAGCACTGTTAGGTTTTCACCATCCACTTTGCGACGGCCGTCGCGACTGAGACAGTACTTACATAGTCGTATGCAGACGTTTGCGCAAATGTTCGGAAGCACTTCATGCACTGCAACACCTGCTGAGCTGGCTGCGGGTATGCAGGGGTTGGAGCGGGAGCGGGAGCGGGCGGCGCAGGGTAGCCATTCGCAGCGGTAGTCGCGCCCGGGAACGCCTCCTGGGGAATGACGCGCTCGTGTTGGTCGTCCTGAACAATATCGCCCGGCTCGTATCCCAGACGCTCAGCCTTCGCGAGCGCGTTGATGAGCGGCTTCGCTTCGATGGTCAGTAGCCGCTTCTCCAGGCACTTGTCAAGGAAGCGGTCGCTGGCTTTGGCGATAATGATGTCGGCAACCTCGTCGAGGTCCTCGGTCGTGAAGTGGGCGATAAGCTCTTTTTTGGACTCGGCGACCATCTTACGGCCAAAGTCCCGGATGGCGCGTTGTGTGACGGACGGCACCGCATGGTGGATAGAAGCATTAAGCTGAGATGGAGTCAGCGACGATTGAGACACCGAGATGAAATACGGCGAGGCTGACATAGTGGGCAGGGAAGGCAACGGAATAGGAGGAAGATATCCACAGCAGAAAATGAGAGAAGGGATTTGAAGAGAGTGCCGGTGAGAAAAGGCTTTGTGGGATGAGCAGAATGATGGAACAATGGGAGAAGGAATGGCGTGTTAATGTGGGAACCCGTCGAAAGCGTTGAACACGCAGTCCTCGCCTCGAAAGACGAAAAGAAAGAACCATCAAAACTCAACCACCACCACGGTGCAACGAAAGACAAACAAACTTACAAGAAACGCCTGATGAAACTCCGAGCCCAGCAGGCACTTCTCCCAATGGTCCCTCACGATGCGCCTCACGGCCTCGGGCAGGCTCTGCTGGATCGCGAAGTTCATGCGGGTGCAGTCGTCGACAACTTGGGGTTGATGGACGCATGGTCCTGCGTCGGTGACGGGAACCCCGAGGCACTTCGCTGCGCCTGCTGCGTCGCCGCCTTGCGCACCGCGGGCGGGTCCATGATCACCGTTTCGTGAGCGACGACGTGCGAGGTGGCGGCGCTTGCGATAACAGCACGGGTTGGGGCTGGATCTGGGGTTGAGGGTGAGAGTGGAACTTGGGTGCGTGTGAGTGTGCTGGGTGATGCAGGGGAGGGACGGTTGTCGCAGGAAGGAGTGGTGGAGGCGGTTGTTGTTGCGGTTGTTGTCGCTGTTGATGATGATGGTGGTGATAATGATGCGACTCGTGGGCAGTCTGCGGATGTTGATGATAAGGCTGAGGAATTTGCGACGGCGCTTGTGGGGCCGGGTGTTGATGATAGTGTTGTTGCGGCGGCGGCGGATGGGAATGCGGAGCCTGGGGCGGATGGGATGCCGGAGGCGGAGCCGGCGCCGGCCCTGGCGCAGGCGGAGGGGGTAGTTGAAGATGGTGCGGCGGATGCGGATGTGGTTGCGGGTATTGGTGCTGAGGTTGCTGCTGGGGCAGGTGCTGGGAATGGTGTGGTGCGGGTGGAAGCTGCTGCTGGGTGGGATGTGCTGGCGTCTGGCTGGTTCGCCGCGGGAGCTGTGGGGACTCAACTCTGCCGTCGATCCCGGTCTCAATTCCGGTTCCAGTTGGCTCGTCCGAGTCGATAACCATTGGATCTCCCCACCGCGATTCACCCTTCGCCTGGCTTTGAGCAACTGCCGAGCTTGGACGCGGCAGCGGCGTCGATGGCTGCGCGTTCGCTGCGGCCGGTGTCTGGGGCTGGGACTTAGACCGTGACTGAGGAGGCGCCTGAGACGGCGGGCTTGGGGGCCGCGGGCTCACTGATTGGGTCGCCGGTGCCGCCGCGCTGTCATTGACAGCGGTGAGGGCCCCGGTAGAGGTGGTCTTTGAGGCAGGTATCGTCGATGTTGCCGGTTGCTGCTGATGGGTGTCCGATGGAACGCCTTGGCTTGGGGCATCCGATCTTGGTTGTATTGTGGAAGGCGCCGCTGGTGTCCTGGGCGGAGCCGTCTGCTCCCTTGTCTCGTCCTGCGTCACTCGTTCCATCATGACAGTGGCTTCCTCGACACGTGTTGTTGGATGGTACAGCCCAAAATGTGCTTAAATGTGACAGGCTCAAGAGGCGCGATCCTCTCCTTGCTGTGCTTGACGCGGCACCTCTTGGCTCCCCTCATCTGCGGCCCAAGCTCAGCAGAGGAGAGTAGCTGGGGAGTGTTATGATCCCGACAACGGCAACGGTACCCGAAAACCGCAGGCTGCTGAGCAAAACTGCGTCCTGCAAAAGCAACTAGAGCGTGTTAGAGAAGACGAAGAGAGGGCAGGGGATTCGCAATGGCACAGCGTGGGTTGGGATGCTCGCTGTAAGAAATGGTTTAGGGTAACGGCGGGATGGATATCCTCCGCCACCAAAAACTTTTTTTTCGGTTAAACAGCAGGGCCAACTGTTATTTAATGAGAATTAAAATTCTTAATTAAACCCTGCCAGCCAATCCAACGAGCTCCCGTGATATATATTTGCTAACCAGTGCTTTCCTTAAGCTCGTTTCTACTCCACCAGCCGAAGTTTTCTGGTTCCACTTGCCCATTTAGCACTTACACTAACGATGCTCGGCGCTCAGCTTGCTTATTTTCGTGGATCCCTGTCGCTTGGCGTCTCTCTTTCGGACATTCCCCCTTCGTTTTGTCAAACTTTCCTGACCACCGCTGGCTGTGCAAGAATCTGCAAGGCGGAGGAGAGAGGGGACTGAGAGATAAGGAAGGGAATTTCTGCATTTTGGCAGTGAAAACCTGGACTTGAATATAAGGCCAACGTTTATATTTGGTGCAGTTGCATTAGGATGTGTCTGAGGATGAAACTGTATGATGACGGGCCGAGGGACTGTGGCACAAGGTACCACACAGCACCTTGGTATCAGTGGGTTGGATTGCAGTTTTTGCAGCTGGGCCTTGACACTGTCTGAAAGTGAGATATGGGAATCGAATGGGGAGATCGTGCCGTCGATTCGTTATTTTTGATGCGCCGGTCCGCCGTTGGCTCGAGGAACCGGCATCTTCTGTCAATGTCCTGCTTTACGTCACAGGGACAAACCGCTACCCCCGCAGGTGGTGTCATGCAGGAAGCCGGCATGTCATGTCTGGTTAACCCGTCCAGACGTGCTAGAGATGTCAGCCATTACCTTTTGGACCAGCGGATAAATGCCTAGGTAAATCTAGGGTTAAGCGCCAAAGTGATTCGGGATGATCAGAGAAGGGATACACTGTATGGCCGTGTTCGCTCATCATTAGCCGCTTCTGATCAAGATCTAAGGGAAGACTCAGGTGCATAAACAACGGGCCGACGCTGACACCATCAGCTCGGTTACCTCATAACCGAACGCCAACGGAAGTGACACAAAACGCTTAGAGGCTCGAAAATGTTCATCAAAATGTTCCACCAATCTACCAAGGTCCGAACCCCTAGACGGGCTCTCCAATGCATGCAAGCATCAGTCGCTCGTAATCCCCGCTTGTCTCGCCCTTGATTCTGCTTGCCAGGCTGCGGCGGTACCGCCTCTCGTATGCGCCACGGACGTTGGCCATGTGGTTGCGGTCCCAATCTGGTCAGAGCTGTCAGCAACCCATCAGCTGGGCAAAGATGGCCGGGTTGGTACGTACGGAAGCGGACGACGCGGCTGACGAGGAGGTAATCCTTGGTCCCGGCACCTGCCATTGCGTCTTCCAGGAGCGTAGCATGGTGCATATACTTGTCGACGGCGTTGCGGAGCTGGAAGAGGAGCGCGTCCTCCATGTGGCCAGAGAATTCCTGCAGGTCTCGTTAGGTCATCTCCATTCGTGATATCGGGACGTCCGGCAGCTTACCCTGCGAATGACATCCTCCAGGTTCCGAGCATACTTCTGCTGATATTCGTACGCAATGGCGCGGATCTGATTATCGTTCCTCGTGCTCAGGATGCTGCACACCTTCAACTCGTCTGTACCGACCTTGCCCTCGGTTGCGTTGTAAAGATCGTTGACATCCGGTCGATGTCCGACTTCACGATGGGGGCGGAGTCCTCCGCACGCTGCGCCCCGAGAACAATCATGAAATGCCTCTCCGTCTTCATGCTCAAGTCACCCCGCACATCGTCCTCGAGCCGCCGGTGGAAGACACGGCGGTACTCGCTCTTGATGGCGTTCATGTCGGCGTTCGACCGTCCAAGCAGCACGTCGTTGAGCGCCTTTTCCTTGGTTCCCAGGCCAGACATGGCCTCGCGAAGCAGGTAAACATCATTGAGGAGGGGACCGCGCGCCAGGGCCACGAGACCAGCCTCAAACCAGCTGCTGGTTTCGCTCTTGATGTCCGCCACAAGATCGCGCCGGTGGAGCCGCGAGTAGGCATCGCGGATTGTGTTGATCTGGAGGGGATCCTTTGTGGCCAGAATCCGGATCAGGGCCTTCTCATCTGTCCCGAAGCCCTTCATGGCCGACCTTAAGGCCTGCGCGTCCGCGTCACCGTTCCACGCGATGATTTGCGGAGGACCGTATCCGGGGGAAGCTGGGGTCGGAGGAAACTGTTGCCCGTACGGTGGGTATTGCTGAGGCGGCGGCTGTCCATACGGTTGCCCGTAAGGCTGTTGCGCGGGCGGTTGCCCATAGCCTTGCTGTGGAGGGTATGGCTGGTGATACTGCTGTTGGGGTGGCGGCGGGGGCGGCGCACCGTAGCCTCCCTGTGGCTGGGGTGGCGGATAATATTGGCCGGGCGGAGGAGCGGCGCCGTACGGCTGGGGCGGCGGCGGAGCGCCGTATGGTTGGGGAGACGGCGCACCGTAGGGTTGAGGCGGCGGCGGCTGTTGTCCGTAGCCTTGTGGAGGAGGCTGCTGGTAGTATTGGCCCTGGGGAGGGGGCGCACCATACTGCTGAGGAGGCGGCGGCGGTTGCTGGTAGTAGCCCCCTTGCTGAGGAGGGGGCTCTGGCTTGGTCAGCTTGACACCATCAATTCGATAGAGGCACCATCTAACTCACGGCCATACGGCGGATAGCCTGGATAGGACATTGCGAAAAATCAGGGTTTGAGCAACTCAGATGTCAAAATTCCCTGGCAGATTGCTCCGGGAAGTCAGGGAGTCGAGTGATCAGCTGAGTGGGCAATAGCTCCCAGTTGCTCGGCGCTATCGGGAGCGGGGGAGGGGCAAGTCCTTGTCCGCGGTGAACCGTGGCGGGTGTTAAGGAGAGTTGGTTCAGCTCTCGTCCACAGGTGCCCCGCAAATGGGCACACGGAATATATACGCGTCCATCAGAACCGGAAGGCGTCGGGGCTGTGACTTGCGAATCGATGATTCAATCGCTCCTGCCGTCCACCCGGAATTCATACTCCCTCGAAGGCAGTGCTCGTCATGGTGTGTGGCTCAGCATCACACTTGGCCGGATGCCAAGACCCATGAGGTCGCATTTGGTCCGCATGTCGGTGCTGCAATGGCGGGCATTAAAAGAATAGATATCGAAAAAGGCAAAATACACGTGTAGTCCTCAACGAATAAGGTGGAGACATGTTCATGGAGATTGTTTCTGTCGCTCAGACTTTATCATGAGCAGACTCGAAGCTTTTCAGCCGCGAAGGCAGCCACAGTGGGGCAAGCCTACAGGAGCCCCACCCGTAGGGCCTGGTGGAGACCGACCATGGGCCATGAGGGGAGAGCTGCCCGAGCTCGATTTCCTTCTCCGAATTTACGTCCACATGTTGGCTCCGCTTCAGATGGAAATCACGGAGCTGGGACGCTGAGACAGCAATCTCTCCACTGCGTTTGCATCCCGCTCGATGCAACTGGAGGTTCCCTCCTGTTGTGACACGCGAGAATTATGGCTGGTGGTTGGGACTCGGGAGCACCGGTTCGCGCTACATACAACCTCAACCTCCCGAATTTTTCGAGGTCACCATAGCCCGCGTCACAGGAGGATGGGCATCGAGATAAGGTGGCCAGCCATCTCAATTTCGTCGGCTGCCGAGATTTAACCTGTAATTCCCCTGGTGATCATTTCTCGGTTGGTGCCATGCTCTTCTTGTTCGCCACTTTGTATCTGCCTTAGGCGGATCGTTGCTGCGGCTCTCAGTTCTGTCGGTTGCTGCTGCATCGGGCACTTGCACTCTGGAAGCGGTGTGTCTCGAATATGCATCTCGGCCGGATCAGTTACCTCATTGCTGCATTTCCAGTCTTCATCCCGAGTTGTTTGTCTTTGCAAGTCAACGAGCAAAAACCTTCGCAAGTTCTGGGCCTGGCCCTGAAGGCAACATACTCCGTGGTCCCGATCGACGGAGGGTCGGGATCAAGTGGGTCTAGCGCCGGCTCCGGCTCAGTCCCCGGCTCCGTGACCATCACCGTAGTGGAGACTTTGCCGCCGAAAACGTCCTTTCAAACCATCTACGTGGCATCACCTCCAACGACAGTCCGAGTCACTGAGACCGTTGTCGTCACGGAAACAATTCGAATTATCAACGTCAGCCCGGAAGGCAGGACCACCACAACCGCCAAAGCTGCGACGTCCGAGTCCGACGAATTCAAAACCCGAGCCACCCCCGTAATGACTCCGCAAACAAGCTCACCATCGATAATATCTTCATCATCCAGCTCGTGCACCCTAACGTCGCTGCCCGCCCTCGGTTCCTTCGACTCTTCGACGAGAACAGCCGCCCGAACACCATCTATTACCTCCGTCTCTGTGCCTTTGGGAACGAGTCTCAGCAGCAGTAGCAGCAGTACCACGCCATACAACGGCAGCACGTGGCACACATCGTATCCCGCGTGGAACAGTACCATGCGGCAAAAGAGATGGCCCAGGCGACGTCCACTTCCTTGATCAACTACGTTATTCGCGATCGGGGACCCAGGCTTCTTGGACAACGCCGCAACTGCAGAGCCGGTGTCACTGGTTTTTTCTTTAAATCATTACTCGATTCACAACAGCCGGAATAATTTAAATGGATACGAGGACAGGAGCTAGCGTGGATCAAGATCTGAAACAGTTAGCGCAGGAAGGTTCTGGAAGGTCCAGGGTATCAAGGGCAATAGAGATATAGTATTTCAACATTAGGACTCGCCTTCTACAGAATTGCTTCGTATCTGAGGGCGGTGACCATCATCCCCATACAACGTGAAGTCTTCGACCATGGCGGAGGGGCCCGCTCTTTGTAAGGAAATCTGCCGAGTCTCATCTATGATATGGTTGGCGGTTTAACGTAGTGAAAGGATGGTCATATTGTCAGACAGCGCCGATTCCACGATTTCAGTGCTGGGAGACCATTGAGAGACATCCGCCATGCAGTGTGCTCCAGAGCCAATGATGGGCCTCAGGGCCAGCACCAACCAACAGTCTGCGCCCCGAGTTTGACTTGGACGTCATAATTGGCTACCGGGAGGCCAGTTGAAACCACACGCTGCCGCTTTGGGTGGCACTTCTCACCTTCCTCCCCACGACATGTCGAGCATACCGGACAAATCATTGTCGTTCCCTGAGACTATTTCTTGGTTAAAATTTGTCGATTATCATTCAGCCAAAAGCTCATCGGGTATCTGCTTGACGGCCCCTCACCAGCCATGAGCTACCAGGTGGCCAATAGTCTTGGGTGGCTGCATACGCCAAGGAGGACTGCAGCTGAGAACACTTTTATGAGATCCTAATGCAGGGAACGTTCCCAAGATGGTTATGTCCGGCAGTGTCTGTTTGCCAATCCGAGAGCTCCTTCCCTGCCCCATCCCATCTGACGGGTAGTCGTCGGATCTCCAAGGTGGCACGGTAACACACGGCCCGATCTCGGGAGCCGGCGTCGAGGGCTCGATTTCGCTCAAAGAAAGCCCATTTTGGGAACGGCATGTGCAGTTCTGGGCATTACTGCCTTGACCCGGCCCTTCGTTTGCCTAGACAAAGACGGGGCTTCCGTAAAAGGTTTGTTGAGCCACCGTCTTTACGGGAATAAAACGTGAGAACGTCTGCGCGTCTTAGAGAGGCCCTTCACAGAGCCAAGATGGCGTTACGCTGCAGACGCTGCAGACGCTGCAAAATCTGCAGTACTGCCCAAGACAAGTGGCAACGGAGCGAAGTCCCATGCGCTCTCCCATGGCCCTTCGCTGTTGGTTTGAGACAAAGACAAACAGGGCGGTAATAAAATTACCAGGTAAGTCTTTTAAGGTGGTAGGCACCTAGGTGGCTGCCTAATGTATTTTATCTGAAGCAAGCAAGTCGCAGACCGTGTTTGGAATAAGAGGAAGGGAGGGAGCCCGCACCTTTTCCAACAGGCGCGACGGCCCGAAATAGTTTCTACCACTTCCTTTGCGCATTTTCTTTTTCAAAACCCTCCCACAGCCAACGTGACTCCAACTTCTTCGGGTCACACCAACCACAGCACTGTCTCGCTCTCTGAGACCTTCTCGGACTCCTAACCTTCGATAACAATCAAGATGAATCGTCTCATTGGCAACAAGTCACCTCTTGGCCGAGGTCTTGCCAAAGCCCGACTCGCCATTAGCACCGCTGCGACCGGCGCAATGACCACTGGCTCTCCCAGGCTCAACCCCCACCTCTTTTCCAACAAGAGCACTAATGTCGCTCCTCCCGTCAGTGGAAGCATGCCCCCGGGTTTCAAGGCCACCAGAGCCTCCCTCCCTACCTTCACCATCCCATCCAGTATCTCCCCCACCGACCTCGCCCTCGGCCGCGAGCTCATCTCGGCCTGGCGCCGCGATGGCATCATCCAGATCGCCATGTCCCCGGCCCAGCACTCCCTCTGGAAGGACGCCCAGGCCGCCAGCCGAGCCTTCTTTAGCCTCCCCCACACCGACAAGGCCGCCTGCGTCGACGAGCGCAGCTATGCCGGCTACATCGCCTCGGGCGAGGAGATGACGGATGGGATTGCGGACTACTCCGAGATTTTCACAGTTACCAAGGATTTGCCGCTGGAGGATGCGAGAGTCAAGGCTGGCTGGCCTTGTCATGGTCCGTGTCCCTGGCCCAAGGACGGGGAGATGAAGAGGGTTATGGGCATGTATGGCGAGACCTTGGGCGAGGAAGGGGAGAAGTTGTTGAGGCTGGCGGAGATGGGGCTGGGGGTGGAGGAGGGCGCGTTACGGCGCTATACGAGGGATGGTTGGCATCATATGAGAGTTTTGAGGTGAGTTGGGGATGGGTTCTCGTCTGGGGAGGAAGTTCACTTTTGTTGAGGTTGCTGATTGTGGCTTGCCTAGATTTCCTGCGAGAAATGCTACCAATGGGAAGGGCAAGGAGGGCAGAGGCATAGGCTCACACACAGACTACGGCTTGCTTGTCATAGCGGCGCAGGACGACGTTGGAGGTAAGCATGGCAGTACCAAGATCGCAAACCATGACCCTGACACGTAGCACCGCAGGGCTCTTCATCCGCCGTCCCAGCCAGAAGGAACAGTTCGCCAACTGGAAGCAGAGCGCTGCCGGATTGAGGGAGAATGATGATGGCTGGGTCTATATCCCTCCCGTAGAAAGGGTTCACACCGTTATTCTTGGTAAGTACATGCCGTGGAGCATTGCCCTTGGCACACGAGCTTCATTTCATGACCCCTGGATTACTTGTGAAACCCAAATTAACCTTAGTGCAGGAGACATGATGCAATATCTCACCCACAACTACCTCACCGCAACTCCGCACAAGGTCGGGCTCAACACACGGGAGCGCTTCGCTATCGCATACTTCCACGAGCCTAGCTTCCAAGCTGTACTCGAGCCCCTTCAGGGTGGTTGTGGCGGCTTCGCATCTGCGCTGCCGCGGGAGGGCGAAGGCATCCACTACGGCACACACTTTACCAATATGTTTATGCGCAACTACCCTGACCGCATTACCACTCAGCGCCTTGTGGCAGAGGGCAGGTACGAGCTGCTGAAGACGTCGGAGCTCCGCACAATGGAAACTGCTCATACCTAAAGAATCCATGGATTCGTGCAGGGGACGGATTGGGTTTCATTGCAAAGACTGCTTGCCATAAATACAAACAACAGGTTCTGGCGTTTGGCGTCAATGGATTCGGGATTACCACTTCGAAAAAGAGGGCCTGCTGGCACAAGGGAAGATTGTCCTGGTAGCTACTCTTCAGTGTGATAGATGCCTTGCGTCTACTTGAGTCCGGTAATGGCATTTTGCTGACTTTCGAGCTCATGCTTGCTCATGTCTGACGAATTGTTGCTGATTACTGCCAAATCCTTGGAGCAATTAAAGTATTTATAGAAAATGATACCTCTCAGAAAATGCTTTCACTCACCAGCAATAATTGCGTCTAGGGTGACTGCTTTTGTTGTCGAATCCTGGGCGGGCGGGGGAAAACAAAGAGAAGAAAAAGAGAGAGAAAGGAAAGGAAACGAGAGAGCCAGCTTGAAAGAAAGCAATGCGGCTGGTGCGGCTAACATAGGGCATCTAAATGAGCCTCGTTCTCGCTGCTACGTCTTCCGCAAGTCTTCTCAAGTTCCCGCCGGTCCAGTCCGCTCTGGTAGCTCCTAACTCTAAGCAGAGTCCCAGTGGCCAAAAGTTCACCTCGGATAAGTTACAATCGCCTCATCACTTCTCTCCCAGCTGTCAAAATTAACCCCGTCAGTCCTCAGCTACTCAATTTTTTGTCACCAAGTCGGTGTCGCCTAGGTCCGATGTTCTATCACATCCCACAACTGCCATTACCACCATCACCATAACGTACATTATAAGCGAGTCATGGGTATAAGTGGGTCGTGGCCTTTCCACTACCTTACAACAACTATCTTCAATTGCAATACAACAATACTAAGAACAACAATAATTACATCAGAAATAGCTAAATCAGATGATTCTGCGGCCTCCTAGCAAGTGCGCGCATTATGGCCAGGCTTGCCGCATACCCTATAGCAACGAACCTTCGTATGAGCCGCTCCTGAACCACTACCATCCGGCTGCATTTCTTGCACTACCTCACCGCCTACAACCTTCTGGTCTAGTAGATGGTTTGCATCTTGCATGGTAAGTGATCCTCCAAGCCGCAGACGTGTTTTTTAGCCCTCCGGCGCCTGCTTAGTGCTTATTGGCCTTGCGGAGCGAAGAGACCTCGGCCTGAAGGAGAGCCATCTGGTGCATTACAGCCGTCGTACCTTTGGCAAGCTGGTCTACAGCAGCCAACATCGAAGTTGGGGAGCTATTTTGGGGTTGGGAGTCTTAATGAGCGTTGACTGCGCCTCGGCTTCTCGAGGGTGGTATAGTGCCTGGAAGACCTAAGATTGCATAGTGCTATGCAATAAACTACTCGCCAATGATCTTGGATCCTCGCATTTAGCCTATAGTAGTCGTATCTACGCGCATAATGCGTATAGAGCTCTGGCTAGCGTATGACGAAGTTAGAGACCTAGAGCTTGCCGACAGGGGCGCATCGCGCGCGCGTAGCAGTTGGTTGGCCATATCTTCCACACCACGCAATCTTGGTGGAAAAGCTCGCGCAGATAGCTCAATGACATATTGAACAATAGCCTCCTCTTCAGAATCAGTGAGCCGGCGCGAGTTGGGCGTAGTGTCGCGTCGTGCAGGTCGACCAGCGTGTTGGTTACGGAGGGTTGAAGCTGGTACGTTATAGAGCTTAGCTACGGCTTCAAGCCTTAGTTGCTTGTCGTCTCGAAGAGCTTCAAGGGCTAAGATGACCCTGGCTTCCTTTGAAGGAGGAGGCATATTGCGTTGTAGAGAAAACTGATGTTGGGTGGAAAGATGGCTTGTCGCGCTAAGAAAGCCACGACCCGCTTATACCCACGACTCGCTTATAATGTACGTTACGTTCTTCCCTCGTTCGGTTTCCCACAATCCCCGAGCTGCGTGGGTCTAGGCAACTTTGAAGACTGGAAGAGAAGCGTCAGCCAACTGCTGGAAGCGCTCGATCATCGATCCCTCCCGCACAAAATGCCACCGACAACGAAACCCACCCTCTCATGAAGATAAGGGCGTATATGGGGCTGTGCCAGTCGGTCGGACGGGTTCTCCAGCATCTTCAAGCACGCGGGTGGACCAAAACAACAACATGGGGTTCGACCCGAAGCGTCTTTGGGATTCAATCGACAAGATCATGAACAAACTCTTGCCCAGGAGTCCCAGGCTCTAATTAAGGAGATCCTAAATATTAATCAGAAGACTACGACGACTTGCAGGGTTACCTCCACGGGTCGCATAGTCTGATGCACTATTGTCTCAAAGCGCTCGGCATGTCGTTCGATGAGGAATTTCTTCAGTCAAGGCTGCTTGAGGGGTTGAGATCATATGACCCAGATTGGGCCCATTGGCTCACGCTCAAGCCGGAGAGCGGCCACCTCAATTACGAACGCTTGCTGTCACGAAGGCCAACGAGCAGGCCTTGGGCCTCAAGACCAGCACCCGGCCGGCAATTTCCAGGAAGAAGTCCTTCGGAAACATGAATCACCGCAACTATACCTGTTGAGTTAGGAGGTTGGTGGTTATACAACGGCCTGTCGGCAATGTCATTGAGTGTTGGATGGGGAGGAGCAAAGCATCATATGCAGCGAAAGCTTGGGAAAAGAAGGATATGTGCATGTAATAACATGCTTGTACACAGTAATTGCGGGGAGAACAATGAGAGAGGGAGATCCACTCAAATCGGCCATCCTTGCTGTTCTCAAGTCCCAAATCGTGTGCAACAATGCTCCAACCAAACGACACAGAAGTATTAGCGGAAACACATCTAGCCCTCGGCTTCACAGGATTCTACCAACTGTGTCCTGTCTAGCACGCAAACTGGGGTTATCATTAGCGTTAAGATACACGAGATCCCAGGGTTGCACGAAGAGCTCCCCACTCGCGCACCAGGAATGATAGTTGTTCAAGTTTCCGTTGTGAACATACATGGGTTGTGGTCAGTACTTCTCCCAACTCATCTCCTCCTGCTATACAAGAGGGAGTATCGCCCACGTTAATGTTATATCCAGGATCAGTGCTCTTACTCCTGGGATCAGGGCAGTCGGCAACGGAGTCGTGTTGTCCCCGTTGGTCACCTTGACTTGGGCACAATACTTACCTGCGGCGGAGCCCCGGGGTTTATGACGTCCCGGTTGCTGAATCCAAAGAAGATACTCCCACTCAGGAATACACATTGGGATTTTATACATGTACAAAATTGTTCCAGCTCATCGATATTGACCCGCCCCATCCCAAGTCTCTCTTACAGTTTTGTCACCTTCCAATTTTCCTCAGAAATCTTTTCGTACGACCGTGGCACAACCATTCATTCCTTTTCTTCTACCAAATGACACTTTTACCGCACTGTACGATGAGCTGAACTTGGGAACGCAGACATCTTCCGCGCGCGGATCCCAGGCCACCTTCAACGATAATTATCGTGTTGCAAAAGCAACGCGCTGCTTCCACATCCAGCCTGGTGGCACATTTATCTATCCTTGTCTTCAAAATATCGAGTAATCAATGATATTCAACTTGATGCCACTATCAAATGATTTAATGTCGTCATCATATATCGAGTCTTTTTAAGCTCTGCCTGCCTCCTGACCTTGGCTACCATCTGAGTGCGCAGACTGCCCCGTCTTTTGGACGCCGGCCTTCCCGATGATACCGGACCCTCGGAACGCAAGCAGAACCACGAGCAGCGCGCTGATCCCGGTTCCAAAATTCCACCATTCTGCCGCCCGGAGACCAAGCAACGATGCTGCATCCGACCCCATTGGACCGACATCTTGAACGTTGACGCCCCTCTCGCACTCACAGCTGTTTGGATTGCCGTCGCTACAGCCAGTCCAATCGACCGACCAATTTGTCCCATGGAATTGACGAGCGCGCCACCGAGAGCCTGGTCTGCTTGCGGCAACGAATGGCTTGTGAACAGGATCAGCATGGCCACGTTGTATCAGCACCGAAGACAGAGACCACCATAGCTGGGAAGGACCACGCCCAATAAGTCGTATCTGGAGGGATGGGAACAGCAAAGAGCAGGGCCGAGATTGACACACAGACGTTGCCGACCGCTAGCATGAGATATGTCGGGACCCGTGCAAGAAGCTGGGAGACGATGGCGGCAGTGATGAACCCCATGATGCCGGTGGGGAGGAAGCGCAGGGTGGTCTGCAGAGGGGAAAGCCCCTGATAATCCTGGAAGAAGTAGGTCGCGTACACCAGGAAACCGTTGAAGCTGCTGAAGAAGAGCGCCATGATGGCCATGGCGGCGCTAAAGTGCTTGTTGCGAAAGTTCGACACTTTCATATCGGCGCCAGTTTCCCGGTCTTTTCGAGGTGGTGCTGCCATAAAACGAACAAAGCGACGAGAACGAGCGAGACAACAATGAGCACTGGTATCCAAGGCGTGCTCCAATCCCACGACGTTGCCCTCGGTCAGGGCGAAAAGGAGTGCCAGAAGTCCGACTGTGATCAAGAACGCGCCCAACCAGTCGATGGACGCCCTCGGCTTAGAATGTGCAACTTCCTCCTGTGCCGGTTTCTTGGCGGTCGGAATAATGAAAAAGGCTGCAGCGCTGATGGCAAAGGCCGCCATAGCTATCGCGACGAAGACCCATTTCCAAGAGGCATACTCAGCAATGATACCGCCGAGCAAGTTTCCAAGCACGGAGCCCAGCGGAGCACCGGCGGCTGTTTTACGAGCCCGTCAGCACTGTCAGCACACGGTCTCCTCCAAGGGGTGCCATACCATAACAGCTGAATGCATAGTTCTTGGCCTTGCTGGGGAAACGTGGTCCCTAGGATTCCGATGGCTGTTGGGACGTTTGCGGCGGCGCCCTTCCGAAGTCAGTCACTCCATGGCCGCATGATAGATCTCAGCCGCTTACCAAACCCTGCAGTCCCCGGAACAGATCAAACGCAATTTCATTCGGTAAAAAGGGGTTAACGAGTGTGGTCACGGCAAACCACGTCGAGCCTGCGACGAAGATCTTGCGTTTGCCATAGATATCGGCCACTCTACCCCAGAAGAGCAGGAAGCAGCCGAACGTAAGAGAGTACGCGGACACGATCCATTGGAGACGCGCCTCCGGACGCCGAGGTCTTCACCGATGGTTGGGAGAACGATGACCACGGCCTGTGCCGACAAGGTCTGATCCCAATCAGTGCCTGGACGCACATTTGCAGTCAGGATACTGGCTTACATTGAGGAAGCTGGCGCCTGTGAGCGTGGCCACGAGGGCAATGCACCGTGCTTTCGAGAACGGGAGTTTCGGAGTCGAGGTTCGGTCGGCCTCTTCAGCAAGCTCGGGCACGGTGTCGCTTGCCTCGGAGTCCTCCGAGTTCGGCTGTTGGGGGCGCCGCTGGCCTTGTTTCTCATTGGCTGTGAGAGGGAGATGGCCTTGCCGAGTGCATCCCCTGGCGGACTCGGCATATTCAATCAGCGCACCCGCGGCAGACAGGTTGAATCCCTGGTCGGTAGAGGCTCTCCAACGGAGGGATGGTGATCCGCAAAAAAGATTTTGATGGAGTCATCATCGAAGCTAGGGAGACGACATCCTCAAGCCCCACCGTCAGGGGCTTGGTCTAAGGCATAGTGTGCCCCATCCGGATATGCATGTCCCGTCTGGGGTTTGCTCCGGGGCAAAGCCGGCCGAGGTGTGGAGTCCCCGATTGCGGATACGTCTTCGACTCTTCGGCAGTTTCGCATCTTGCGCGTATGATGCCGGCCCCCGAACCCGCCAATTCGGACCTTTCTGCCAGCACGGGTTACAATCACATCCGCTTGAGCTGACGGGAGGAAAAGCAGGTTTCAAAATTACCAGATCCCCCAATCTACAAGCCCCTTCCACTCGCAGGATTGGTTTCCGGTACTTATTTGCTTCACTCCTCTCTCTCTCTCTCTTCTCCCGGTCGGTTCACTGTTTGTTTGAATCCTGTCTTTCCCCTCCTCGTTATTTTCTTTCTCTAATTACTAGTTTCATATTTCAAGACTGATCGAAGGATTCGAATGTCTTATCTTCCAACCTGGTTCGTGGCAGCGTGCCGTGGAGTGGTTTGCATAGCGTCAGAGTTGTCATGCCATAATTTACCCCTGAAGTTGCCAGACGGGGCTGACATGTTCCTCCACGAGGCCAATCGAAGTATGTGAAGTGACCAAGTCCTGTGCACTGAACCCCGAGTCCTCTTGGGGCGCAGTTGGCGCCACCGAGGCATGGCCATCAGCAAATGCAATGGGTTCCTGGCTCAGCCTGGCCTCTTCCCTAGTGCTATGAAGCCAAGGTCAGGTCATGAATTCATAGACCGTCTCGAATCCTTCTCTTTTCCCTTGTGCCCATTCGAGCTCCCTGATGCCAACACACCAAAGGATGGATTCAGCGAATCTGTAAGTCATCGCAATCTTCAGTGGCTGCCCGGCCTGTCCTCTTACTTTCTGACACAATATACTATGTGAAAGAGGCTGTCGGCATGAAGAGCCCGCTTTCATGTTCAAGGCTTCCTGCCAGCAATTTCGGGCTTCCTTTCCAGAGAAACAGCGCCAGCTGCTCCAGGGATATGCAGAGGGGGGCTCCATGTTGCAAGCAGCCCGGAGTCAAGCAGAGGAACATCTGACACACGGGGCCATCCTGACAAGATGTTGCAAGAAGGTTGCCGCATTGTCCACCAAGTTGGAACCCAATTCCAAGTCGTCGATCTGTTTGTTTCTTTCTATCCGGAATTTGCGGCCATCTCATGGGGTACCTTGCGCCTTGTGTTTGTGGTACGACTTCATTCCACATCTGATCTGCTCTCCGTGAGGTTGGAAAACTGAGATTGGAAAGCTAGGAACAAACCACGCCCAGTTTCTCGACCGAGTCTGCGATTTTCTTTTGAGGCGATGAGTATGAAGTTGCCGGCTTACGAGGAGTTGATCAAATCCTGGCAGGCTCACAGACAAGCAGCACGCCCTCCAACCCACCTGTTCACTGCGATGGGATACATCTACGCAGATTTGACTCATTTTTCGTTTGATATCCGTCAGATACTGTCCCGGAAACGGACTAGTAAGTGTCTCAAATTGACCAGTACCTCTGATAGCCACTCACTGATGACTATCAGAATTTCTGTCATTCAGAGGATCCTTCATGAATTCATTACCGTCTACGCTCCTAAGCCCATTCCATGTCCGGTTCGACACACTTCTCGAGAGATGGGACCAGCACTACAATCATGTCGAGTTAGAGATGGCATTTTTGACTGGAATGCAGGAAATGGAAGCAGCGGAGAGAATCGAAGTGATCCTGAACAAGAGTGTCTAGGTGGGCATATTCGAAGACAAGAACACAAACCATGACGAGGCATGGGTAAGCTAATGATTAATCTGGTACCGATACCAGCAACTGACGGTCCTCAGATGCGGTAAAGAGTCGTATGCAGCGCTGGGTCAACTCGCACCGTTGGCTGCGGTGTTCGGGAAAGTACAGAGCCAACGAGAGCTTGATAGCACAGAGTGGTTCACCGAGCACCCAGACGTGGCCACATGGCTGTTAACAGAGATGACATGAGCCATCGTTGTACCAAATCCTTGCTGTCCAAGGGTCGAAACGCAGAGATCCGCTTTGATGTTCTTCTATCTCGACAAGCAGCGTCCGGACAGCGTGCTGAGCAGCACGGTCTGGCGGGCCGCGGCGTTCTGCTGCATATCATGCCAGCCTTCGACCCGGACGTCATCGACATATTTCTTGTCTTCTACGAGAACGAGCACGCAGGTCAACACTTGGGGTCCGACAACAACGAGTTCTCCCTCGTCTGCCTGCTAATCCAAAGACTGGACCAGCTTAACCTCGGCATACATGAGTGCCAGAATCAGATGCAGTTTTGGCAATGTTTGGGGGCAGTATGCGACGGACCGCCATCTACATCTATTGCACTCTTCAGCAGGCCGACGGTGACAATCCCACCGCGCCTGATGAAAGGCAGCACTGTGCTGCTTGTGGACGGTGCGCTCAATCTAGACGACATTCGTGCATTCCTTAGGCCCAGGGTCGTGAATATGGCTGACTCTGGACTCATGTGGCAGCTCGGCGCTCACCGCGACTCGGAGGATACCATTGACCATCTAGCAAGACGCGCGAATGGTATGTTTCTCTGGGTAACCTGTTTGTAGGGTACCTCCAGTCACCTCATATCTCTACTTGTGGCCGTCAAGAAGCCTTGAGCAACTTGAACCGACTCGGTCTGGACTTACATCTTGAGGACACTGGTCCAACGGCAGAGAAGCGCCTCTCGCCTGATGGCCGGTATCTCGGACTCGTGCGCAACTACAATTCCCTCTGAGATACCATGGGGTCAAACCTCTTTTTTGAGCGATGTCCATAAAACGAATGTCAAGATACAGGGAAGTATCTGATGACGATACACAAATCACACGGTATCCTTGATGTCCAGAGAAACATGGGCTGCCACCTCAGACTTATTACACTTTACGAAGATGCAAATGCGGGAGGTCCACAGCCGTCCTACCGCCATTTGGCATCGCTGTCGTTCAAGCCGAACTACTTGCCGGTAGACAGGACTGCCATTACATCCGATGGGAAGGCGGGCCAACGAGGCGACATGTGCCCTTCTTCATCCGCGGTATCCAGCCGTCGCCATCAGGTACCAGAGGTTCATTTATCTGTAGCTATGGTCATGCCATAAGAGCGGCAGCGACCCCGCCACGGAGGCTGTGGGCTCTACCTTTGGAGCTTCCATGATACCAAGTCCACGCAACTATTTCATCTTTTCCTCACCTTTCATCCTCAACATACTGAAACCCATGCAGTCGGTCTCCGATTCATCAACCACCACTCCTCGAAAAAGCTTATCATCGACCACGACAGGGAGTTCTTTTGTGACGTCCCTGTCGTCATCAACAATAATAACAACATAATAACTAATCATTACTCAGCCCACTTTCTCATGCTACCATCCTCGCAGCACAACAATGCCTTCTCCTCATCCCACTCCCCAGCCACGACCACAACCTAACCGTTTAACACCCCTTCCCCCCAACCGCCCCGCCACACACAACCTAAGCGAGCTCCCAGCGTCATCGGCTCCTCCACGGGCACGCGCTCCATCTCTAAGCTGCAAGAATCTGGCGCGGGAGGGCTCGTGCTCGCCACGCTCCGCGAGATTGCGTGCTAGAAGCCGCGCCTGTCACGCCTCTGCTGCAAACACATTCCGGCGGACTACAGGGCGTCGATCCTGCACCTTAACGGCGGTGGTGGGGATGGGACACGTAGGAGAAGGTGGTGTTCTAGGAAGGGAGGATAGGCATTTCATGAAGTACAGGGCGCCGTCTGCTGTTACTTGTGTTGGGAAGGAGGTGGTGGGTGCGGCACATGGGGAGAAGGGGCTGAAGGCGCAGCTGCCGCTTGTGTTGTGGCGGAAGAGGGAGACGATACCAGTGTTTGTTGGGGAATGAAGGTTTGACGTGATTAGGGGGGGATGAGTGGACGGAGAAGGGGAGAGCGGCGTGTGAAGCGACTGGAGCCTGAGGAACGGAATGAGGGAGAGAGGTAAAGAGGAGGGGTGAGGGACAGAAAGCCTGTCGATGGCTTCTGACCCCTTGAGTTGAAGGGAATGGTCTCTTTGGCTGGAGTCACTGCCAACTGTGAGGTGTTCAGCGTTCTTTTGGGGTTGGGGGGTGGAGGTTTTGGTCTTTGTTGGCGGATCCATTGATACTGCTACTAGTAATCGCTCTTGGAAGCCTGTTGTGGTAAATTTTATTTTATTTTATTTTTTTTATTATTATTATTTTTTTTTTTTTTGCCCTGAGGGAACAAGAGAAGACTGTCTGAAAACGATAGCGTCTGGTGTCCTGCTGATTGGACAAGGCTCGCCTTTAGCGCTCGCATGCATGCAGGCAGCACAATGAAGGTTGGCCACCCTTCTCGTTGGTTGGTTGGATATGCGGAGCGAACACTCACCCTAGCCACCCCAAGATCAACAGTAACATCCAAGATGTCCCACAAGGTTGCGGACGAGATGGCCGGTGAGATCACGACACTCCGCCCACCCGCACGTTATCGACCGCGTAGTCCGCCATGGCCGCGAATACATCGAATTCTCCGACGGCACCTCCCAAACCCGCAAGCTCGACCGGGTTACAGGCAAACCCCTCACCGATGGACCACCGTCGACAAACCACCGCCGACATCAACGACCCAGAATCCCCATTTCCACTTCAGGCAACGCGCCAGCTCTCTGTTGTAGCCGAGCACCAAGCAGAAGGCGAACCGAAACACTGGTCTTTGTTCTCTCATATCCCCATCCATGGGGACAGCACCGGGCCGGGACAGGTCTGGCAGGTGAAGGGCGACGCGGAGCTCATGCACTTCGAGCATATTGCGAGTGGAGTTGATCAGATGAGGTCAGATAGCTTTGCGTGGCACCAGGTTGTCTGCACGGACTTGAGTGAAGAGCAGCTGAAGAGGGTGGATGAGATCTGTAGGGGGGAGAAGCCGCCGAGTGCGCCGAATCGGCGGGAGGTGAAGGAGCATTGCCAGGGGTGGACGATTAGGGTTCTGAGAAGGTTGGTGGAGGAGGGGATTTTGGAGGCGGAAATGGTGGATGGGTTAGAGGGGCGTATGGATCATGTGAGAAATTGGTAACGAGGCCGAAGATTGGGGGTTGATGAGGAAGGCTAGTATGACCTGCGCTGGCCGGCTCAGAGAGTCAAAAGGCTCCGATTATCCAAAACCATCAAATGAGCTGTGACGGGAGTCGTCACATCGTGGAAACAATGCCCAATTTCCGACCTCTTCCATTCTTTCCACTGCCCACTTAGATAGAGGGGAGGCACATGCCTGAGTCAGTGCATTTCGCCCCAAATTTAAAGGCACTGAGTTTGTCAGAGTCCTTTGAGAAGTGTAGAGCTCAATAGAATCAAGATCTTGATAAGACTCTAGTATAGGCGTGATACCTACCAAGTAAAGCTGCGAGGTTCAGAGCCCACATCATTACTAGTGCACGCACAGAGTGTAATTTTTGTGCTTGGTTATTAGATTCAGTGTTGACTCTTCCAAGATACTGCGTCAGGAGTCAGAACATAGTGTCAGCAAACAACTCTCTGAATCATGGCAGCTGTGGCCAATTCCATCCTCTTCCTTGTCCGGGATTCTCGGAGTCTCCCACGTTTATATCTTTTGGGTCTTATGAATGAACAATGAAGGCCTTTCAAAGGAACGCACATGTGAGTTGTTCTCGCTACAGAGGTTACGTTTTCAGGCCGCTCTTTTGGGAATGCCATAATGCATGTTCCAAGGCCACTTCCTCGGTACGTAATGACACGCCATACTTCATTGTGAACCGTACTATTTCAAGTCCATCGTCTTGATCAAAGGGCAGGAGCACTTGCTCCAACAAGTTGAAGAGTGGACAAGGAAGAAGAGATGAAAAGAATATGATAAAGATCATCGCCTGGGAATGCAATATTGGATTTATCAACAAGGGGGCTTGAGAAACAATGCTGGGAGAGTATTACTATATATCGGTCTGCCACGCTGAATCACTCCCTGAAAACTCCTCATACATCTACTTACCAATTCCTCTTGCTCCACCAGTCCTTCAATCTCAAACTCAAGGATTCGGTGTTCGCCTTGGTAGCAATGACTTCCTCTGGTTTGAAGCCGGTGACTCCTCTTTGGTCAGCCCCCTTCGTACCTGGATCATCGTCGAGGACGAGAACGGAATCAGATGACAAGTGTTTCTGGACTCCTGATACTACTCCATCAAGCCTACCTCAGCTGCTCAAGGTACCGGATGGCCAGGGGCTCTCGGAACAAGGCGTAGGGCAGGGCAACATCTGGCGAGCTCACATAGAGAAAACAGCGTCTCGCCGAAATAGCTCGTCTTGGGCTGAATAAGTCTCCTTCCAAACTCCCAAGGGAAGATGAGCAAATCACTGGCCGGAGACGGAAGAATCCCTGGACAATGGGGTTCTACATCTGAACAAGGCCAACTCCTCCACGGCCCCGGCACAATTGGGATGAAATCGTGCCCACGGCTCTGGACAATCGCGGCTAATCGTTGGCCATCTGCCTTTGAGCACAACGAGAAACTTGGGATGGCCAGCACAGAAACCCCAGGGCACAGCTTTCCAGCCCCGCTAGCTGTGGTCTTGTCGAAAGCCCCAAATTGAAGGAATCTTCCCATGCTGCGAACTGGACTCTTCCAACGGTCAACTCATTCCCTTCATTTTGCGAGCCGGCTCTCCACCAACTCCGACACAGAACCCGGAGCATCTTCCATCTCCCTGGACTTTCGCAAGGACAAACACAGATGCCTCGAGAGTCTTGAAGATGCGCTACGAAGATAGTTCCAGCAAGTTTAACTCACCCGACCCGAAAATGTCGGCCAGTCGACCAGCAACGCCTCGCTACGCGCTACCACCGCGCGGTGGCCGCTCACACGCCGCAGTACCTCCCCTCGGCGGGAAGGCGAACGAGCACCCTTTGGTTCCCTCATCCTCCGGCATCGCGGCGAGTTTCCCTTGGGTTCCCAGGGCTGCCAACACTCAGAACACCCAGTCGCGACCACGTTCACAGCTCACACAGGCTACCACTTTCCCGGTTCGAACATATCCACATCGGCACCACTAAGACCCAGACTTGGTCGTTCCATCAGCGGGCCGAGAAGTTCGCTTCTCTCGGCCCTCCAATCATGAACGAATTCGATCGCCTTCACAATGGATCCATCTCATCCAACGACGGCACGCCCACCGCAGCCGTCGCGTACCCCCTGGCAAGCAGCTCGTCTTTTTACCATCCGATGTCCTGTCGCGCATCGTGGAAGAAGCGTACGCGGGAACAGACTCATGCTCTTCTGCTTAAGGGGTTTTCCGCAAACTACAGAGGCGACCCTGATGTGGCACGCAACCAGTCAGCTCCGATCCGCGAAGAAGAGAGCTGCAGTCTCTGGATTGTCGGTCTGGCCCCAGACCTCACCACGCACGAGCTGCTCTCGGGCATTCATAACATCGGGCGTGTTTACGCTACACACATCAACCCGCCGGTTCCCGAGCGAGGGCACACCCTGAGTGCCGCGAAGGTGGTCTTCTTCGAGAGGACTGCTGCCGGTAAGTTCATCGCACTAAATCCCCCCTTCTTTCTGTCGAAGACAACTGAACCAATTAACTGGCCAAACCTTATAGAGCTCTTCTACAAAACGTTCGCTCCCACTGGCTACTGGACGCCTCGAAACCCACACCTCCGGGCCCGAGTTACGTGGAACAGAATCCGCTCGGCTGAGGTCGACGTGGGCGGCACTAGATCGCGGGTCCTTTTGATTAGCGGGCCTCCCCAGGTCGTTAACGAGGACTACTTGCGCATCTACTTCGACACGAAATTCGAATACCAGATTGACCAGATCATCTATCGTGGCGCGAACCCGGCCGGCACGCGGTCCTGCTCGAATTCCGCTTTGGCAGCTTCCGCTGCCAGGCCGAGTCCGCCAGAACCGCTCTGATGCGCGAGTTCAAGGATGCGGGCATCGTCTGCGAGTTCGGTATGTTTTGTCTCGCGTCGTGGTTCCTGGTCATGGGTATTGATTAACTTGATTGTACAGGGTGGGACCCGTGTGACCGCGTCCAGGAAGTGGTCTGAGGGTGCTGGGTGTATTGGGCGTCGTGGCCAACCGCGTGAGGGTAATCGCATGGAAGACGGGAGAACAAAGCAGAAGGTGTATGACTAGATGAGTCCACGGTATTGGGCGCTTGAGACAGTCCGGGAATCCTGCTCATAGTTCCGCTTCCTGCGGATGGTCGGATGTTCCCATCCATGTAGCCTCGATGAAATGTCCTGTTCTCGATACCATGACGGCGTTGACGAGATCGTACGGAAGGCCAGTCGAAGCCAGTTGTACAGTAGTACGTAGTCGGGAGGGAAGCGTCCGTGTCGTTCAGAGGGCAGAACCTTTGTCGTGAGCAGTTGTGTTGTTCTGTTGTGGGTCAATTGGTGTTTCAGTGTAAGTGATAAGCTGATAAGGACAATAAGCTGATAACCCTAACCCTCTTACATGCAAGAATCCATGACGTCAACACAACCTTTGCTGGTGGAAGGTTCCCTTTCATGATGCCATGCTGCAACACGTTGCGAACTATGATGTATGCATTTAATCGACGATTAGGCTTCGTCCCCACCGTAGTTGCCCGAGAGCCAATCGCAAGGAAAGGGTGGTGGCGGACGCAAGCCTTGTGCTGTCCGCAGCTGCTTGACAGCTCCTTCCCGCAGTTCCCACGTTACGTCACAGTGGCCGGAGCTCCATGTCCTCAGCTTGGGCGAGCAGGCAGCCATGATTGTTTGGCCCCTGGGGGTGTTGAGTGAGCACGAGTAGTGACTGCATTCCGTGGACACCAAACCAGCGACACCCGTTGGGCAAACCGGGAAGCAGTGACGTCCTTGACCCGCCACTCAAAGCTCGTTTCAACCTACACCACACCCTTTCTCAGTTCACAAAACCAGACATTTTCCTCTTTCCATTCTTCGACCTCCTTCAGATTCTGATACCCTACAGCTGCCAAAGCACAAACACCACAATCGGCGACCGCTTCATCGACAATAGAACATAAGGTATTCGAGTCAGTGAACGAAGCTTGCCATGAGGATCGCTAAACGTTCCTCTCGTTGGCCCTCGTGGCTAACGCTGCTGTTGCAAGCTCGTGGTTTTCTAATGCCGGTATGTTCATGAATACGCAGCGCCCCCAGACCTCGAAGACCTTGCGCTGACGTCACACGCCAGCTTACAACAAGTGGCATGAGACCGAGCTCGAACGGTGGCTTTCCGACCACGACGTCCCCTAACCAACTCCCGCCGACCGCAAAGAACTCGAGAAACTCGTCCAGAAGAATTGGGACTCGAACGTTGTTGAGCCCTAACCGCTCGTGGGACACAGCAAGGCTCACCAGCTACCTGAAGCAGAAGGGGCGTTGAGACTAAGGAGTCGGCCGAGGACACACGTGATTCTCTCATTGACCGGGTCAGGGCACCTGGTATGAGTCGGAGGACAAGGCGCAGACCGCCTGGACCAACGTCAAGGATTGGATCCTGGACACCTGGACCGACAGCCAGCTCAAGGCATTCTGCGATCATCATGGCATTCCCGTTCCCCCAGCCGCGCAAGCGCGACACTCTCCTCCAGAAGGTCCGCGAGAACTACGAGGCCATCGCTCAGAAGGTCGGGGAGACCGCTGCATATCCTGGTAACTGGTTGTACGAGACTTGGACTGGTACGTTGTATTTCAGCACGACTGATTGTCGGCTAAAGCTGACGTTGGCTGCAGAGTCTGACCTGAAGGAGTGGCTTGACACTCATGGCTTCCCCGCGCCCAGCCAACCACTGTACGTTCACATCAGTTGCTTTATTGCGCATCTGCTAACTTAGTCCCCAGCGCGACAAGCTAATTGCCTCTGTCCGCGCAACTCCCGCCTTGCTTACCTGCGCATGCAGGAGGAGCTGAGCGCTCCCGGAAGAGCGCGCAGGAGGCTTACTCTGCTCTTACTGACAAGCTCATTGACTCGTGGGGCGAGTCCCAGCTCAAGGAATTCTGCGACAAGAATAACATCAATGTACCTCAGGGCACCAAGCTAACCAGTTGCGTGCTCTCGTCCGGAAGCACCGCGCTGAGATTATGGGCGACACTGTTTCTGGTACCGCTGCTTCTGCCTTCGGTGCCGCGACGTCCAGCATCGGTTCTGCTGCCACCAAGGCCACCGATACAGCTTCCCAGGCTGCTCAGGATGCCTTTGACAAGGCTATCAACACCTGGACTGACAGCCGTCTGAAGGGCTACCTCGATGCCCGCGGTGTGGTATGTATCGACTCTCGCAGTTGTAGGTTTTTTACGATGCTAACAAATTCCCCAGCCTGTCCCTCAGGGATCCAAGACCGAGGAGCTCCGCGCTCTGGTTCGCAAGCACGCCCACAAGGCTGCGAGTGGCTGGACCGCCTGGACTTGGGATGATCTGAGCCTCGAGAACCTGCGGAACTACCTCGCCTCCAGCGGCAACGCCGCCGCCAAGAAGGCTTCTGAGAAGACCGGCGCGACCCGCGACGAGCTGGTCCAGGCCGCTCAGGCAGCCTACGCGTCCGCTTCTTCCGCCGGTGGCTCTTCGTTCGCCTCGGCCACTTCCTACCTCGCCCGCGCGACTGACGTCGCCAAGGCGAACGTCTTCGACACGTGGAGCGAGAGCGAGTTGAAGGCCTACCTGGACAGCTACGGCATCCCGGCTCCTCGGGCTCGACTCTCAATGAGCTCCGCGCCCTGGCCCGCCGCCAGCACATGTACTTCAAGTACGGCACGACCACACCGACCGAGACCCTCTTTGCTAAGGTCAAGGAGAACGTGCTGGGCGGCTGGGAGTGGGTCACCAGCCAGCTGCGGATGGGATCTGAGGCGGCGAAGAAGAAGACGGATGAGGCTGATCGGAAGGTGCATAAGGAGCTCTGAGCGCGTCGTCTTAAATGGAGGACGAGCCCAAAAAGGCGTTGAAGACAGTCCGCCTGCGAAAGGACAACTTCGTGTATGCGTAAATTATCTCAGGATTGGTGGAGGGGCGGAAGTCGAGGATGGGTGGTTTATGACAGGAAGAAGGGAGAAATTGGGCTTTGGGGATTCGAAAGGATGCCTGCTCTCTTGTGATGGTGGGTTCCAACACCTCTAGAGAGGCAGTGCGGGATCTCATATGCTGGAGTTAGGCTTGTTGCTTTATGCCGATATTAGGTTCGTTTCTTTCTAGGCAGACAGGTGGATGCAAACGGGGTCATCTCAGCTCTGAAGCTCCAAAGTTTCAAACAGAAGGTGGCAAGTGACTCGGCAGCAGCGATGTGCAAGTCATTTGTGGGTCTCGAAAACACACGCCACGTTCTGCAACGAGTATGTACTAGTCTATATTCCGAAAACATTTGTTGTAATGAGTGGGTAGTATTCTCGGGAAATTGTATTCTAGTTGAAACCCCCACAGCCCTTCATATGAGTAAAAAGGTGAAACTCAAGAGGCTGTTTACGAACTCTCCTTGATGGAGGATATTGCGTAATTAATGCTCAGATACTCTATAAACCCGAGCCGAGAGGAGAAGAGGGTTTGATCAGAAACAACGGACAAGCTCGTGGGCCTGTTTTCAACAGAATCTTCCATGAAGAATGTGGCCAACTCGCTGTTCCTCGACAACACATCACGCACCAACACTGGTTCAATCTGAAGGCTCTAGACGGACGTATGTCGTCCAATTAGGCATGCATCAAAGGACAAAGCTCCTGCAGCTATCAAGTACTAGGGGTGCTCAGCCACGTCTCGGCACGGACAGGGTTTCATTATTGAGATGGTAAAGACAGAGATCGAAAGGACGGGGATGGAGGTTTGCTTGCTCAGCCTCCCAGCATGTGACCCAACCGATGGAATGCCAAGACGCTGGTTAGAAGTCGCTACCAATAGCAAGATCTCTTGGTGTGTAAGGCAGAATGGCATAATGATAAATATCGCTCGAAGTTCCCGTCGTTTCCGGCTAGGCTGGAGTCGTATTCGCCAACTATGTCCAAGTCCGCTGTCTGGCCGGGTGGCGTTCTCGAGATGGCTTCAATTTGGGAAGGTAAAAGGGTTTTGGTTTTGAGATTCAGAAATACCGCAGCTATGCTGTTGGTGATCTGTTTTAGCGTTGGCGACATTGATTGGGGATAGCTGTGGGTTGCAAGCGAGGAGCCCGGAGGTCACTCTGCCAAACAACAGGTGAAAAGTGGTTGAAGGTTTTGGCTTCTCACACAGCTCGCTTCGTGCTTCTGTTTATGTGTACTGATGCAGATTCATCCGTGATCAAGTGAGCATGTCCAACAAGCAATAGCACTCTGCGCAGAGTAGGCGTCTGTCAGAATGGGGGCTATGCGGGGGAGAAGGAATGCTGACACCTGCTGGGGGCTGCAGGCAAGCCAAATGATATGATGGACTCAAAACTATAACACGACGGATCGTGAGTCGCGGAGTGCCCTGAGTGGCGGCGGTCGCCTCCGTGCCGCAGGATCTCCCGGGCGCCGAACGCACACGGAGCCGGGTCGGTATTACTGTGCTGGTTGCACAAACGCTTGCCAAGCGCTAAAGGTGACCACTGAGTGTCAACGTCAGGGCTCTTGGAAGGTATATCCGACGAACCCCGGAGGTGTGGAAGCGTATACGGCAGAGGGACGGCAACCGCACGGCGCATTGCCGGCCCGGGGGGTTACAGCTGCATCCCACGGAGCGGGAGTCGGGACCGACGGGAGGTGCAGGACATAAGGCAAGAGGTAGCGGACTGCATGAAACCCACGGAATGAGGCGCGTCTGTTGGGACCGAATGCTGGCGAGAGTGGGCTAACAGAGTATCTGGTCTTCGACGTATCTGATCTTGCCTGCGTTCCCGTTCGCGGATGAGGGTAATCTTGCATGTGCGCGCCGAGTCGAGCCGCATCCTGCATGAGCTCCCTTTCCCAAGTTTTCCTGAGTGGAGGTTGAGAGAAGTCTCAACCTTGGTCCCGTCCTGCGTGCCAGCCGATGCGAACATGCTTCCCACTTGCCAAAGAACTAGTCTATCCGCTCAGGGTGGTTGAGTGGTGCTGAGAATTATCAAACACTGCCACTGAACCCGGCGATGAGGCCTTTTCAAGCTCGAGAACGGCACATGACTTGACAGCGGTTCAAAGTGGCCGCATGCGATCAAGCGAGGGAAAATGGGCGAATGGAAGCCAAGGTGCCAAATATGCGGTTGGTTGTGTCGTCGTGATGGAAGATGGAGCCGAAAGTCTGAGGACGACGTGGTATTTGCGCCTGTGCTGCCTGGTGCCTTCCAGATCGGCATCAATAATTCATGGGGACAGGCTCCGCCAAGCGCCGCTAATCAGGCTGGGTCCAGTGACTTTTTCCGGATGCTATTTCCGCGCTCCACTGCATCAACCAGCGGATGGATGCTCCTAACAGCCTGAGCATCTACTTCAAAAAGCATTTCCCGTTGGGTTCGCGGCAGTATGTACTCTCAATACGCCGCAGACGCCAGCTTCGGTCGTCAGCCCAAGTGCCCCCGAGACGCTTCATTGTGTGTCGTCTTCTGCTTTGCCATATGACTGCGCCGTGCCGGGTTTTTGCGCGTTCTATCGGCACCCATGCAGTCCCAACCGCCCGGGTTCCGTCCAGATCTTGCAAGCCGAAGTGGAAGCAAGCTCATCGAGGGTGGAGCCGAGATGAGCGGCCCCGCCAACGCCCAACCCGGGTCAACTGCTGTTTTGGGCCAGGAGCCGCTATCAGGCCATTCCCTTTTTCTTTCCCTTCTTTCACTCTGTCCTTGTCCTTTTCGACGGGTACAGTGTCCTGGACTTGCCTTGGGGGCGAGCTGCCTGGCAGGCTCTGCAAGGAACTTGTGCAACACCAATGGTGTTGACGTCCGAACAAAGGAATGATGAAGAGGTCCCCACACCTCTTCGGGCACCACAGCACCTATCCCGCGAATGGGGGCCGGGGGCAAGGGGCAAGGACCAAGGGGCTTAATGCTCACCCCACCACTCGTGGGTGAGGCTCTCCCGCGGGCTAAGTCGAGTCATTCTGTCCCATGTCCGGTGTGCTCCTCAGGCCTCGCAACAATGGCACGTCCCAGTGTTCCACTCTCGTCCTGGTGGGCCCCATGCTGCCTAGCCTACCTCGCCATGAACCCAAGCAGCGAACCTTCTCCCGCTTCTTGTCTGGCTCAAGCTGGCAGTGCTTTCCACATCTCATCTCGGACATCACGCCAGCAGACAGGATATAAAGTCGACCATGCCTCCCACGTCTGCTCCGCCGGCCTCGGCACATCACGCCTGGACGCTCCCCCAAACTTGTATCATCAGTGAATATCACCCCTTGCCACAAAGAATTTCCATTCCGCCATACAACGCTTCAGTCACTCCAGTCGACGATGGACAGCTATTACATGTATACCGATACTGGCGAGTCCAGCCAGCAGCCAATACAAGCAGCAAGCATCAGACCGTCCAAGCCCGAGGACTGGGAGCCATACCACGAGATCATCGCCCACTTGTACAACACCATGAACATGAAGTTGAAGGACGTCATGACCGAAATGCAGGTGACCTACAACTTCAAAGCAACGTAAAGACCCCTGGCTGCCCTTGACACATGGCATAGACGCTGACCACCATAAAGCGAGAAGCAGTACAAGACCCAGCTCAAGAAGTGGAGCCTTGACACCAAGTACATCAAGGCTTCCGAGTACATGTTCATGATTAAGACGATGCGAGAACGGGAAGCCGAGAACCCGCCGAAGGAGACCCGCTTCATCCTCCGCGGGAGAGTGGTCGACCCGAAAGACATAGCCCGCTTTGAGAAACGGCGCAGAAGAAGGGACGATGAAGGAAGGGGACCCAATCGAGTGCGAAGGTGGGACCTCTTGACCAGCTTCATTGGCCAACGGCGCCCTTTGCTGACATTCAAACCAGAGCCGGTCGAAGACCTCGTGTATGGGACACCACCGCCGGACGAATCTATGTCCTACAGCACAGCCTACAGCGAAGCCGCGTATGACACGTATGACACCTTTCAATGTACGACAAGCGCTGCCTTCTTCCCGGACCCTTCAGCTGATTGGTTTCCCACTCTTCAGATGACCACACAGCTGGCTACTCCTACTCGTACTGAGCTGTTGGGGCCTTGACCGGTTATGCGGAGTGGTCAAATCAGCAAATTCTGGATGACTCGGTACCTTTCGCCGGAGAGGGAGCCACATCAGCATGACACTCTCTTTCACTGTACCAGCAATCACCCCGTGGGCGACCGGAACAGCATGGCGTTTAATGGGTCGGATGGAACGGATTGCTGGGTTCACTTAGATTCCCCTTTCGGTTTTTTTTGTTTTGTTCTCTTTCATTTCTGGTTCAGAGACCACCATAGGCGCGCTTGAATATACCCCTTGTTCCTTTGGCACCTTTACCACATCCGCCCAAACCCGGCCGACCAAAACCCCATAGTGATCGTCATGTCTGTGAAAACTACGCTCATGCGAGGAAGGCTACCGCAATCAATCGAAGCCGACACCCATCGCTGTTTCAAGCAACAACCAGAGGCCCTAACCCTGGTTGCCTAGGGGTGCCTAGATCTTGCGTAGTATTCATCTCTTCGCCTCATTTCCCCCCATTTTGCGGCCCGATAATAGCCCTTATTCCTATGACTCAATCCCGAAAGAAGCACCAAAGAGCTTCTCCCGCGTGACCAAATCGGGGAGACCGGACACCTTCCAGATCTGTCCACGCTTCAGTGTCAAGGATTCAAGCAAACCAGACGTAATCCGCCGACAACCAGTCCGTATACCACCGAGGACGAGAGCGCTTACATAAAATTCAGATAATCGTCTAGGTCGGCCTGCAACAATCACGTATAAAACCAATGAGTCAACTGGGTTATTTCATTCCCTCTCGGCGCCCGCAGCTCAACAACCTCGGCTATGCGGCGCTTCCCGCGTCTACTCTCGCTGCTCGGCGGACCACCATCTTACCCGCCGATGACTCTTCGCGATCCATTCTTGTGCATGCCATGCTTCAAGCACACATCATGCGAGGCTCGAGTGGTTTCTGACATGATGAATTGCGTAACACAATCTCCGAAGCTATGCTCGATGGTTGATCTCGACCTTGACTTTCAAACCTGAAGCGACTCCCGACTCGGGCGGCAAAGTCCCAAGCAAGCTGCAAGCAAGCCAGCCGCCTCAACTTGCAAGTTTATCGAGAGGGCGGAGACTCAACTCTTGCGTTACCTACCTATTGAAGGTTGGACATACCGAGCCAGCGCGTCTACGATAAGTCGCAACCCCTGCTTGTGGGCCACCCCCCCATTTGGGCCACCCCAAACTGCATTGATGCCCAAGTAACCAACCATTTCAGAATGCCATTTTCTATCAATTTGAAGGCTCTAGATCTCGTACTTTGTATATGAAATCTTCTGCCAAAAATGCCTCGATATACCGAAGAACAGCTTCTCTAGGCGCTTCAGTCATCTAAAATGGCCGTAATCCGCACCGTCGCTAAAGAATGGTCTATACCGAGGCAACCTTGTTCAACCGCCGTAAAGGTCATCAACCGCGGGAAGTAGCCTTCGAAGACCTCCAAAGGCTCTCCAAGGCCCAGGAAGACCGTTTGGCGCAATGGATCCTCAACCAAGTCGCCCTCGGGTTACCTCCTACGCATGCGCAAGTCAAGGAGCTTGCCCAGCGAGTCCTCTGTGAACGCGGGGACCTCACAACGCTAGGAAAACGCTGGTTTGCAACGCTTCCTAGACAGGCACCCGGTTCTAAAGACTCAGAGGGCCCGTTCAATGGAGCACTCGCGCGTCAATGGGCTACTATCGATGTTATTCGACCGTGGTTTTCACACTTGGCCGTCCCAGCCATCAAGGCTAATCAAACCAGCTAACCGTTGGAATATGGATGAAGCCGGCATTATGGAGGGCATGGGAGTCAATGGCTTAGTTGTTGGAAGTGCCGAAAAGAGGGCCATCTTGAAGAAGCAACCCGGTACGCGCGCCTGGACATCCTTCATCGAGTGTGTCTCGGCCGAGGGCAAGTTCCTAAGTCCCCTGGTCATTTTCAAGGGCAAGAGCGTTCAAAAGCAGTGGTTTCCACTAAATTTGAAGCCATTCAAGGGCTGGGAGTTTACTGCTACTGAGACCGGGTGGACAAATAACGACGTGGGTGTCGAATGGTTGGAGAAGATCTTCATTCCTCAGACCTAGCCCCAGGATCCGAAGGACTACCGGTTGTTGATGCTCGATGGCCACGGCAGCCATACTAGCGACGATTTTATGTGGCTTTGCTACAGACATCGCATCCAAGTCCTTTACCTTCCACCACACTGCTCCTACGTCCTCCAACCATTGGATCTATCTGTTTTTTCGAAGTTAAAAACCGAGTACCGCAAGCACGTTGCAAATCTGGCCTTGTGGAGCGATAGCACTGTCGTAGGCAAGCGGAACTTCCTCGAATACTACCATAAGGCACGTTTGGAAGCTCTAAAGGACCAGAACATTTGCAATGGATGGAGGGCAGCTGGGTTGTGGCCCGTAAGTGTATCGAAGCCCCTGATGAGCCGGTTGATGGTCAGGAACAGCCACAACTTAGCTGCAGTGCCCGCAAAGGCTGGTTTAAACAATGCCCTGGATACCTCTGGCCCTCCTATTACACCGGCGGCTTCAACCTTCAAAGAACCCGGGCCCTGGACTACGCCTTCCAAGACCATTGAACTACGCCAGCAATTGGCCCAGTTTGGCACCCAGCCCAGGAAGCCATCCTCGCAACGGCTACTCTTCCGGAAGGTCAACAAGGCCTTTGACAACATGGACCACGGCATGGCTATCCTACGCGTGGAAAACCAGGCTCTGCGGGCACAGTTGGAAGCTATACAACCTAGGAAAAAAAGGAAGGTTGAAATAGACCCAAATACGGTATTCGCCAACATTGGAGCTATCCGCAGAGCGCAGAAAGAGGCCGGGGCGGTCGAGGCTGACCCAGTTGATACTTCTGAAGATGGGGAATCCAGTGATGCCGGTAGTTGTATTGTGGTAGCTTCAAAGTGTGGGAATATTGGCAATTGAAGTATGTGGTTGATGTCCAGGGATGACATTTTTGGGGTGGCCCAAATGGGGGGGTGGCCCACAAGCAGGGTTGCGACTTATGGCTTGCTCTGACTTGGTGCGAGATGCTACACGCCTTCGAAGCTCGGGCATTCTCAGGAGTAGTAATAGCGTACCATTGGAAACCGCACCGATTTTGCAAAGCCGCTCAACAGCGAGCTGAAGACCTAGTCTTGACAGCCCATAGCAACAATAATAGGCCGTGAAGTGATCCGTAGTCGACGTGTTCGATTCTTTTGGCCTGGTCTCTCTGCCCGCACCACATTACAAAACTGTGTCCGTCCTCAACTCTGAACGTGGGCGGTTTGTTTAGAACAGTCAGGCACACGAAGCGACCTTGAGCAGAGTTCTAGGATTTCGAACAGAATGAAAAGAAACCCTCTCCTCTGGTATGGAGGTTGGTCGAGACAAGATAGAGGGTTGAGCTTGACGACATATCTTTGTAACTCATCGAGAGCCTGGCCTGTTCAGGAAGCTGAAGATAAAAGTCCCACGATCAGAGTGCTTCCAATCGCAGAAGGCGATAGGTAACCGGGAAGACAAGGTAGATCGAGGAACCCATCAGCTTCGCTCTTGGCTGAGTACCACGTGATGTTTAATTGACTTAACGACTCATCTCTCTTAGAAAACCGGACTCTGGTCTCTGTTGAGCCCCTTGTCACCGGTTAATATCACGGAAGCCACTTGCTTCGTTTTGCACATCGCAGCCTTGCATGACCGTGGCTGTGCCGGGCCGATACGAGAAGAACCAATCACAGAGGGGAAAAAAAAAAACACAGGAGAAGACACCTTCCAATATGAATGACGGTGCTTTGATTGGTATCGGTTACCCGCATGGAGAGCCAGATATTCTGCATGAACCAGGCTGTCATCGATGGGAGTTGAGGGTGAAACGGTCCATCCCTTACCGTTAGGCGGCTCCTCGCAATGGGCTGAGGAAAGATCACCATGCGGATGGAGACAGGCAAGAAAGCAAAGCTGGCAGGCCTGAGATACCGGAACCAGTGGGCAACCGCTGCTGCTACGTCGTATTACACAAACGGCCCGCTCTATGAAGCTAGCATACCAGTTTCTATGAACCACCCTGGATGAGCCATGCCGTGTCTGCAAGTGATCCGGTAAAAGGTTAGGCGCTAAGCATAGAAGTTGACCGTCTAAACAAATCGTCAGTATCACGAAAATGTCTTTCTGATCCGTAATGACATCACTTACATCCTTCTTTTTGGCCTGTACTTCCGCGATGGCATCGACGTAGTGCTCATGGCCGATCTTATTTTTGCCCATGCGCAGGGCGATCATGCCGGCCTCGACGCACACAGCCTTGAGCATGGCACCGCCAAACTCGTCCGTGCTGCGCGCCAGCTCGCCCCAGTTGACGGCGGGGTCGACCTTCATCTTGCGCGAGTGGATCTTGAGAATCTGGGCACGCGCCTCCTCGTTGGGGAGCGGAACTCGATCTTGCGGTCTAGACGACCGGATCTGAGCAGGGCGGGATCCAGGACGTCCACACGGTTGGTGGCCGCAATGACCTTGATTCTATCGTCCGACGCAAAGCCGTCCAGCTGGTTGAGGAGCTCCAGCATAGTCCGCTGCACCTCACGGTCACCGCTCTTCTCGCTGTCGAAACGCTTGGTACCCACGGCATCTAACTCGTCGATGAAGATGATCGCGGCGCCTTCTCCTTGGCCAGCGCGAAGCAGTCCCGGACAAGCTTGGCACCGTCACCAATGAACATCTGCACCACTGTGGCCCGGCAAGCTTGAGAACGTGGCGTCGGTCTGAGCCGCGCAAGCCCTGGCAAGCAGCGTCTTTCCTGTACCAGGCGGCCCGTACATCAGCGCACCTAGAGCTTGTGTTAGCGTCATCACCCCTCGCAGACCCAGCTTGACCAACATACCCTTCGGAGCCTTGATGCCAATCTTCTTGAAGCGCTCCGCCTCCTTCATGGGCCACACGATGGCTTCGATGAGCTCATCGATTTGCTTGTCGAGACCGCCGACATCGCTGTACTTCTCGGTCGGCTTCTCGTCCACCTCCATGGCCTTGACCCTGCTATCATACTCGGCCGGCAATGTGTCGAGGATGAGATATGAGTCCTTGTTCACACCGATGAGGTCGCCGGGCCTGAGTTTCTCAGGGTCGACGAGACCAATGAGGGCAGGAAGATGGTTTGCCTCGTCGATGTCTTGATGACGGCTGACTTGCCCACCCGAGTGGCGTCCAGATCGATGTTGGCGCCTTCCTCGGACGATTCGGCGGTCGGATCTAGATCTAGGAGCTCGACAACGTTTCCGACAAGGTATGGCAGTTGGCTGGAATGCATGTGTCAGCGCGTGTAACGGCTGCGATGGCAGGCAGGGCGCATACCGGTTGTTCGCGATCTTCTCCATATTCTCCTTGATCTTCTCGGCCATGGTGGCCTTCTCGTGTGATAACCGTTGGAACTCGCTCTTCATGATTCTGGCATCGTTTCTCGAGCAGGCGTCGACGTGTTTTGATGTCTTCTGTGCTCAAACTCAGGATCTCTGGGTCCAGAACATCGTCCTCCTCCGCTCAGCATCTTTCATCTCGGCGTCGCCATCGCCATTTCCCTTGCTTCTTGTGTCGCCCTGCTTCTTATCCTTCTTGTCATCGCGCTCCCGGCGATCAAGATCGTCGAGCTCCTCGAGGGTGGACATGATGATTGGCGGCGCCTGTTGTCGGCTTGCTCAAGCAGCGGTCGACTATTTGGGAGGGAGGAGATGGAATTCGATGGAAAATATGCGGGCGTCTTTGGTTTTGCGGGCGTCGAGGGTTACGGAACCAGGAGATATCTGGCTGCGATGATGCGGCATGCAGTTGGCGGTTTGGCAGGCGGCTGTGGAAGGGTGAAGGAGCTCAATCGAATCGGCCGTTGCTGCAGGCAAAAGCGCGACGTAACCAGGCAAGGCAGGACCCACTGGCACGGCAACCGAACTACACAGCAAGAAACACAGTGTGGATAGCACCATTATCGAACGGTATCGACACCAGTGTCCACTTGAACTCGCAAGGACTCAGCTTCCACAAGCGATATGCTCAATTCAAGCAGAGCAATAAGAAAGTGTAAGGCACGACGTGAGACCAACGAACCCGCACTCAATTATTGATGATATTATATAGGCGACTTATCACCCATAGCCGCTCGTTGCAGAAACGGCAGACCCCGTCATGAACCTGGCCTGCAAAACAGTGCCCACGAGAACCACGCCGCTGCTTAGCTTGCTGAAATACCTGCTCCCGCCAAACGGAAAAGTATACACGACGGTAGAAAAAGTATAAGGACACCGAAAGTAGCACTATGCCCCCCGTTAAGCGCCGTCCATAAGGCAACCAAGACCCCTTCCACACCATGCCATGCTTTACTCATCGTCCAAGATCCTGCTTGCTATCCGCCCAACAATGGGAACTTCGTACCTGGATAGTTTTAGTGCCTCCTTGCTGTGTGCTCAGAGTAGATGGAGCACCAACCTGTCCAGCGTATCCGCATCCCGATACGCATTCACACCAACCACGCAATCAGCACCAATCCCCCAGGAAGAACACCCAGCTAAGGAACGTTGACCACGAGAATAGCAGATGCACCACAAACAGCCCGTGAACAGCAGACTCGACTGCCATGCATGGAACCTACCCCCATTGTCAGCACCCATCATCCCAACCGCAGCAAGAAAGAGAACACTCACCTCACATAATCACTCTTCCTTTCCAGAATCAGCAACACAATGGCCCCCAGCGGCGGCAGCGCCAAATACGCCAAACACGCCTCGTAGTCCAGCCTCAGCCCTAGGCTTGTGTCAAACTCGGACACCATCCCTTCCCTCGCTCCCAGCGCACTAAAGTAATCCGCCATACCCCCTCCCCCACTCACTCCACCCCCCCATTATTCCCATTATTCACTGCATTCCCCCAGGGACTCGTACTAGAATGTGCCATCGGGCTCGAGTACCTCCCCGCGACGTTCTCGCCGGACCACGCGCGCTGCGGCTGCGGATGCTGCAAGGGCGGCGGCGAGAACTGGGACTGGCGGTGCTGGTAGTGGTGGCCGGTCGCGGGGCGAGTAGTTTGCTCCCGCGGCGGGTGTTGTCGAGGGAGGTGCGCGGCGAGGGGCGGCGGCGCTGTGGAGGGCGAGCGGGTGTGCTCTGGCGGGGAGGATTGGTAGGGTGCAAAGTCCATCTTTGGTTCGTTTGTGTCGGTCTGAAGAGGTCGGGGTTTGGGAAGGCTACTTCAAAGGTATATGGTTTCTGTGGCGGGAGAGCCGCGGTTCGTGGGTCTGTCCTGTTGAAGGGTGCCGATTGTCGGCTGGAGCAAAGAGAGGCTCAAGATGTCGGTAGGAGGTTCCAGGTTGAGGTTGGTGGGTCGAAGCTGCCCAGTCCGCACGGTTATCAACCGCGATAAAAGAGGGTATGTTTGCTGACTTGGCGACTTAAGCCGTTGGCCTTGGTGGGTGTCGATTACTGGGCAGCGTGCTGCCGCCGAATAACGGTGGGCTCGCCAACCTCAAGCGCTCTTTCCCGGGAGTTGTTCGAGTGTGGTGGCTGAGCCGCGTGGGTGTTTTGGGAGATGACGCGACAAGGTCCCTCTTAGCCGCTTACCGGGCGAGCTGCAGGGACCTCCTAGCGCGGCAGTCCTCCCCAAGAAGGTCACCGATTCCTTCCAGACCCGCCCGTCGACAGTGCACCCAGATGCGGATTCGTCTGTGAAACTTTACATTGATATTGGATACAGTATAGTTTACAAGTCTAGATATCGCAACTACTGCAATGCGACACCCGCCAAACACCACTCTCCAGGCGGCGTGAGGAACACAATTCTAAGCGTTCAAACACCCTCCGTTCATGAGCTCTCCTCCTTCTTCTCACCGCCCTTGGGCCCATTCTGCTCCTCGTCCAAGACGCTCCGCCTGCTCTCCAGGGTTAGCCACAGGCTCTTGCTTGCACCCTCGAGAGCACTCGTGAGGCCGAGACCTGCGCTCTGGAGCATGTAGACGAGCTGAGCGCGCAGGCCCTCCAGGCCGCCCTCGATCCCGCCAACCCACTTCACTCCGTCAAGGTCAAAGACCTTGTCCTCACTCCGGCCGCCAACCAGCATGAGCTTCTGAAAACCGCTCTGGGCGATCGGCTCATGATAGCCGGGTTCTTCTTCTTTGTCGGCGCAGGAAGGCCGGGGGCTCGGGCTCAGCACGCTCAACGCAGCAGCCAAATGTGCCGGCGAGACAGCAGGAGGGTGAAGATCGCCATAAACCAACGAGTAGCGGTGCAAGCTGGCTGTATGCCGAGTCCTCGGGCAGTGGTGCATCGCCCTTAGTGGCCTCCTTGACGGCCTTGTAAGCCGCCTTGGATAGATCGTGGTTGTATACCACCTGCACCTTGTCGCCGTTGATAGCAGATACTGTCGTCGGTTTGACCTTGGAAGGATCGTGGAACTCGACAATCTTGAGGGCGACATCGAAGATGCGCGTGCGGATGACCTGCAGCTGTGCCTTGGACGCAACCTCGGCCGAGTCTGTCCCGGGCGCGGAGACATTGCCGAGCGCAATTCTCAGCTCACGTCTGACAGCGGCCCATTCTACCGCGGTGAGGTTGTTGTGTTGGAAAATGAGGATCAGGGGGGTCGAGCGGAGGAGGGAGGTGTATGTTCGGAGAAGCTGGGACTTCCGGGTATCTGAAGGACGGGCGGTAGGGGGCTTGGTTGGGGGCACGTAGTCGGCGGGCAGCTTAAAGCTCGACACTTTCGAAGCGCCGGCAGCGGTAGCGTATTGCCTGGTGGCCGCAACAGCTACCGGTGTCGACGGGAGCAGGAGGACGGCGGATTGACTCGATATCCTCGACGGCTTAACGGCGGAACCCAGGCCGCGCGCGGCCGCGCATCGTAGTTCTCGGGGCCATTTGCTGTCAAACTATTAGAGCCGGAAGCAATTGAGCAACAGTGGAGCGTACTGACCTGAAGCGACGTCGCCTACCCACTGCCTGACCTGCTGTTCGCGATTCCCAGGAACCGAAATTTTGGCGTCGCCAATCGAGGACGCTTGGGCCAACGCGCCGGGAACCAGAGACGCATACCTTACCGCCCAAAATTCTGCCGTCCGTTGGGCCTAGCGCCCGGACCGCCGATCCCTGCAGTGCCCCGCTGAAGCTCCGGTCATCGCGGGGCATTTCTGGAGCTGCAGGTGGCTCAGAGAAGCAGCAATCTGAGCTCTTGTCGTTCTGGTCCGCAATGAGTCAACCGCAATACCACCTGCCTTAGTCCATTCTTGGGCCGCGTTGACACTCGCTTCTCATTCCGATTACATAGGGGTTCGAGAAATTGGGAGTCAATAAACCCCGAAATCTTTCAGGGCAACTACAAGTCGGCCTACCCAGTATCAGAGCGCCCACCATGGAGCCCGCAATCCTCGTCGAGGAGCTCCAAAGGTCGACATCAAGCCATTGCTCGCGAGGCTCTGGCCAGTCGGACATCCAGATCCCGTGTCTCCCGAGGAGATTGCCGAAGCCATCTCGTACTTCTTCACGGACCAGATCACGCCTGTGCAGGCTGGGTCCCTGCTGATGTGCTTGCACTTTACTGGACTGGACCGTCAAGCAGAGGTGCTGGCCAGGACGGCAGAATGCATGCTCAAGGCGGCAGCGAAGATCGACCAGTCGCTCTTCGAGCAACTATCAATGGACGGCGCAGAAAGGAGGGCGAATATGGCGGTGGATTGGTAGCCTCCTCCCACTCCTCCTTACCTTGATCCGGCTAACCCTTCCAGATCGACATCGTCGGCACTGGCGGCGACTCGCACAACACCTTCAACATTAGCACTACCTCCCCTTGCTTCCAGCCTCCTGATGATCGCCAAGCACGGTAACAAAGCCTCAACCTCCAAATCCGGCTCTGCCGATCTGCTCAACTGCATGGAGCCCCGACCGCCGCAAATCGCCCGCGTCCGCCCAGACACCATCGCGTCCCTCTACGATGCCACCAACTACGGGTTTCTCTTCGCGCCCGTCTTCCACCCAGGCATGCGCTACGTCGCTCCCATCCGTCGCCAACTACCCTGGCGCACCGTCTTCAACCTCGTTGGGCCGCTCGCCAACCCGTCGACCTCCGCGAGGACGACATGCCCCTCAACTCGCTCCTCGAGGCGCGCATGATCGGCGTAGCGCGCAAGGACATCGGGCCCGTCTTCGCCCACGCGCTCAAGCTCGCCGGCGCGCGGAAGGCAATGGTCGTTTGCGGCGACGAGGAGCTCGACGAGATCAGCTGCGCGGGGCCGACGCTGTGCTGGCGGCTCACGCCCAACTCGGCCGACCCGGAGGGCGGGGAGCCTGCGACGGAGCATTTCCTTTTGCATCCCAGTGACTTTGGCCTGCCGACACACCCCCTGTCGGAGGTAAGCCCCGGCAAGGAGCCCGAGGAGAACGCGCAGATCCTGCGGCGGATCTTGCACGGGGAGATGCCGGACGATGATCCGATTTTGCACTTTGTGCTGATCAATACTGCCGCGCTCTTTGTCGTGTCGGGGATATGCGAAGCGGATACGAGCGATATGGGGCATGGCGATGACGGAGTGGTGATCAAGGAGCGCGGCCCTGGAGGCGGGCGCTGGAAGGAGGGTGTGCGGGAGGGCGCGCTGGGCGATTAAGAGCGGCGAGGCGGCGAGGCAGTGGGCCAAATTTGTGGAGGTTACGAATAGCTTTTCGGATTATTAGACGGCTAGATGGCTTGGGGGACTAGGGAATTTCTGATCTCATGGCTCAACGGTTAGATATTGAGCCGTTCAAACCGGTGCTCGATTTAGGACAGGGTAAGGACGCCCAAAAGTGTTAGTCAAACATATTTTTGTCTCGGTTCTCGAACTGAATACGTGGTTTGTTTTCTGCTTTCCGATATCTGAGTAGGGATAAATCATGCATGGACCTTCACATAACAAGCTGTCAGCAGTTACATCTTCCCCCTTACCCCTCTCCCTCTCCCTCTCCCATAGCCGCCTCTCCAGCCCTATACCAACCCTCATCCTCCTCTCCGTCTCTGTCCTCCCCAATCCGCCGGCTGCGCTCCCTCGTCCTATCTCGACAGCACACCCCTGATGACGCCCTTCACAAGCGGCTTACCCTCGATCAGCAGCTCACCAATGCCCGTGCCCTCACCGCTCCCCTGCTCCAGCCACCTGGCCAACAAGTCATTGCTCTCCTTGGGCTTAACGCTGTCATCACTCGTGCCCACGGTAATATGAGCCACGCGGTTGACACACTCCCACCTCGGCTTGGCGGCAGTTCCGGATTGCCCGCATTGATGTTCTCGTCCTCCGGGCTCGCGGGATCAGTCGCACGACGATGGCCATGATGCGCTTGTCGAAGACGACGCGCTCCAGCTGGACTTGCAGCTCGCCTAGTTTGCCGTCCCGCCGTCGGGATTCGCGGCGGCGTTGGATTCCTGGAGCGCGGTGTACCGCTGCCAGAGGTCCGGGTAGTCCTTGGAGGAGGCGCGGTGCATGAGCGTGACGTGGAACTTGGCCTGTACGCGGCGGTGCCTTGAAGTTGTTTGAAGAACCGGGATTTCTCGGGGCGAGGAGGAAAAGGTCTTTTCGAGGCGCTGAGGACGTCCTTGGTGGGCATGTCGACGGACATGTATTCAAGCGGTTTCTTCTTTTGGGGTTTGGTGGTGGGCTGTGTTGTTGTTGCTCTGCTGCTGTTTGCCCTTGTTGTTCTTGGAGCGGTCGGGGATAATGTGGCGGAGGTCGGGCTTGTAACCTTCTAGGGCAGCTTTAATGGCCTCGTCCATGGTCTCGGCCGACGGGACCTCCTTGATGAAGTTGGGGTACTGGCGGTGCAACTCCCTGATGACAGTCTCGAGGTTCTCTCTGCTACCGGCGGTAGGATCCAGGTCGATGACAGCGTCGAAACCGGCGTCGGGTTCCTTCTCGGGATCGCAGGGCTCGAAACGCTGAATGAAGCCCTCCATGATTCCGACGACCTTGTTCATGTCCGTGGCGGCCTGGATGGTCTGGTGGTTGTCACCGCCGCCAGCACCCGGTCCTGAGTGACCTTGCGGATGGTGTCAATGTCGTTATGGACGAAGTGAAGGGCGACCAGTCTCGCCGTCGCATGCTGCACCTTAACATCCGTCAGGAGCTGCTTCCGCTCATGTGTCATGGCATTGTTCCGGTCGGCAAACACAGCGGGGAACTCCTGCAGCTGGTCAAGAACAGCCTTAGTAAACCGTGGGAGGCCGCCTAGCGCCGGTGATGTTGTCGTTTTGAATGTGGCCCCAGCCAAACAGACTGGCTAGTGCAAGTCCGATGGTGGTCTTTCCGCACCCGATGGTCGCGATCGGGACCAGGATGACATCGCGCGTGACATTTGCGGCACCATCAACATCTTCGAGGTTAGCGGCATCTGAGCCCTTCATGTTCTTGTACTCAAGGAAATCGTTGCGCAGCTTGATGATGCCGTGATTCTGGACGTAGGCCTTGGCCAACCTCGGTCGGCGGCGAGGCGCTTCCGAGCATAGAGCAGGTACTCTTCGGTGATCTTGACGTGCTTCGGATCTTGAAACTGCTTACCGCTGATGAGAGCCTTGGTGGCCTCGCGCCACTGCCGGTACATCAAGTAGGGCTCTTCGAACTTGTACTTGAAGAACCAATCCTGGTAGGGGGCAACACCAGGGTTTGTGGTCATCTTGCAACCGGATAACGAATCCCTCAACGTCACGCCCATCATGGGCACCCGTCTCGGCAACCTCTTCGAGAAAGGCCTTCACATCGTTGATGTTGTCAATCATGATCAAGCCGGTCTTGATGAAGCCCCAGTCCTCTGCGAACTTCTGGACGAGTGGCGAAGGATAGGTCAAGAACTCGGGGTTGTTGATGTTGATGCCGTGTAAGTAGAGACCAGCCTTGTCTGGGGTGTAAGCCAGGATGTGTTCCTCGAAGCTGTCGTCGCAAAGCTCAGCGACGGCGGTGGCATTCCGCTTCCTCAGCTCCCGTGCCAGGTCTTGTTTCGTCTTGCCGATGCGCTGGAGCTGCCGCTCGATATGCTGCTCTCCTACGTTGGCATGGCTGACCTCGACGTCGGATCGGTCACCAGTTGAGTGTTTGCTGCAAACAAGTAGCGTGTCGTCCTCGAGCCCGCTGATGAAGATGATGCAACCGTTCTCCTTCAGCGTGAGCTCATACGGGCCCTGGGTCCTCTCCTTGATGTGCTCCCATGAGGTCTCGCGGACCTCGTCGATGTTGAAGAACTTATCGTAGCCACGGATGGCGATTTCTGGTGTGCCATTTTGGGTCCTAGTGGTGAACAGACCGCGAGCATAAGTGGGCAGGTCGCGTCGCTTATAGTCGTGCTCTGGGAGCCGCCAGGAGTCGACGGTGATGCCGGTGGGCGACGAGGCAACAGCATACTTCGTCTTCCTCGCGCTGAACCTGCCCCCTTCTTCCCACCCTTCTGCTTGTTCCACTCCTCAAGCCCCCGGATCATGGTGGCGATCTCGTGAGGATCTTGGCTGAGATAGGGAACCTTCATGCCAGCGGCATCTTTGGCATAGTCCGTCGAGGCCTTGTACTTCGACGACAGAGCATTATCCAGCGTCTCAATGGTGCCGTCCATCGTGTTATTGTGTGCCGATTTTGTGGTGGAGATTGGGCGACGATGCAGAGTGAAGGTCGTGAAGTGAGGGGTGAAGGCGCTGGTGTGGAGCCGGCGTCCAGAAGCTTGCTGTGATGCAGAGTGTAATGTAGCAAGAGCCGCCTGGTCGAGATGGGACAACCAGCAAATGAGATTGAGAGCGGAAGCGGATCGTGGAGTTGCTCTGGTGAACGTCTTGAATCTGAGAGCGGGAGATCCAGGCCCTTTAAGCAAGCATTCCATGGCACATCACAAAGCAGGTGGAATGCAAGCCGCCGGACCCCCAATGGCAGGCGCAGCCACCCTCAGGAACGGCAGATGAGTCAAAAGCAGTGGGTGTTCTCGCCGACATAGAGATTCGGAAATGGCACAAATCCTGACCGAGAAATTTGGCAATTGAATCACAGACTTCGAAAAAGACCCTTGAATAATTCTTGTGGCCTCACCGAAGAGTCACGCCTTCTGTTTGTATTGAACCAACTGCTCTTGTCATGGCAGCCTGAACGGGTGGGATCCACTTTATTACTCCTGCAGATTCAGCGCGGACCTTGTCTGAGGTTCAACTGCTGCATCGAAGTTCTGGCGCAATGGAAATAAAGTTTGAGTTATTGCTACCATCAATAGACGTATTGCACTGAAACCTGCCTTTAGACGAGTTCCTCAGCAGTTAACGTTATGCCCTGATAAGGAGCTGCAGGTGCTGAAGCTGTAGTGGGGTCTTTCTGTCGTCAATTTTTGCCCCGCCATCGCCTCGACCCCACCAAATTTTTGTCCTCGCCGTTGCACCCAAGAAAGTCCAGGCCGGCCAAAGAGGCACGAACAGCAACCTCGCCAACCTCGACAGGGTCCTCTAGGCACAGTTAACCTTTCGGCAAACAATCTATCGATCCCGGCTCCAAAATGTCACCCAACCCCTACCTCCTCGCCGCCGACAACCCGGGAGCCCTCCTCACGCTCCTGCATGAGCAACCGTCCCTCGCCGCAGGCCAGGATGAGCACGGCTACTCCCTCGTCCACGCCGCCGCCAGCTACAACCACCTCGACCTGCTCCGCTCTCTGATCCGCGACTTCAAAGTCCCTGTCGACCTCAAGGATGAAGACGGCGAGACGGCCCTCTTCGTCGTCGAGACCGTCGAGGCCGCCCGCGTGCTGGTCGAAGAGCTGGGCCTGGATACCAAGCTGCAGAACGAGGAGGGCCAGACGGCAAGGGAGAAACTCGAGGCCGAGGCAGAATGGCCCCAAGTCGTGGAGTATTTGGAAGGGTTCGAGGGAGGAGTGGTAGGTGCTGCTAATGGTGCGACGGCGGCGAGTGCCGGGGTGGAGCTGCCTCCTCTACCTGAGGGGTTGAAGGTTACGATGGGGACGATGGATGAGGCCGAGGCGGGTGAGGGGCAGCCGGATCCGGAGTTCAGGAGGAGGATAGAGGAGCTTGCTGCGAGGGAGGATTTCCAGACGCCGGAGGGGCAGGCGGAGCTGCGGCGACTGGTTGAGGAGGCGATTCGCGGGGAGGGGTACAGTGATGAGAGGAACGTCAGGCACAGGCAAGACTGAAGTCGCAGAAAAAGCGACTTTTGTTCTCATTCATGGCCTTTGACCTCCCACATGAGATACTCGCCTGCTGAGTTCGGCGGGCGGAGGATCGTGCACTCGGCGTTGTCCCCGGCCAGGCCCTTGGGAAAGGTCGTGGTGGTGAAAGAGAACCACGACTTGAGTGGGAGCGCCGTGACGACGTCGATCAGCATCTGCCGGGCCCAGGACGGCGAGAAAAAGCCTTGCCAGCTGATCTTGCAAAGTCTGCCTCTCTCGACATTTGGAACCTGGTACCGAGAGAGATAGGGATCGATCTGATCGCCGACTTGGACGCGGGGGCTCTGCAGCCGGATAAGGGAGAGCCACTCATACAGCCCTGTTGTGAAGTCCTCAAAGTCCTCTTTGTCGGCCGAAGGATCCGCGGAGAGCTTGGGCATCACAGCATCGATGCCCTCCACGATACTAGGGTTGGCGGTGAATGGCGTAGGGAGGTACGGGGATAATGGGTCTGGACTGGGTGCTGGAGCCCAATTAGCAGGAAACCGAAGTGTTAATGGATAGTCCCTACTCGTGGCGGAGATGTTGCAGAATAGCCAAGTGATGGGCTCAGCCAGGACATTCTTGCTGGCGTAGATCAACCGGTCAAAGCCCTTCTTTCCTGGAAAACATGGATGGCTCGGTGAGGTCGAACTCAACAACTGAATACGTCAGCGGAGCGCAACCCAAAACTCAAACAATTGGCGACATACTCCATCGAGGCTTCAGACCCCGTCTCCCTTTGACGCCATGAGGCTTGCCAACTAGACCCGCACGCTCGTGGCTTCCTTGTCGAGGAACATGGTAAGTGTGCCGCTTCTCAGAGCAAACACATTGTCGATCCCTCTCCTGCCCTTGGACAGCATCAGGACGTTCCCTGCTCTAGGTTAATTTCCGTCAAGGCTGGAGACAGGACTCCTTGCGCCCTTTTTGATGTACTCTTTGAAGAAGTCCCCCGTAAGAATGTCGTGGAGTGACATAACCACCCTCTTGAACTCAGGGGCTGATGTCTTGGTCTTGAGAAGCGTTTCTTGGAGCAGGTCGAAGACTTCTTGGGGGACGACAAGATCGGCCTGTGATATGGCTTAGTAACTAGGCTCTGCAAGCTCGCGACACAGAGGGACACACACACCCTGTGAACAAAATCTTGGCTTGTAAGTGTGGCCATGGCTTCGATTTTGTCGGCGGTTGTTTTGGGTCCAAATGGGCCATGACCCCGTATGTCACATAGCATTTTGAGGCCTGGTAGACCGGCGGTGGGTTGAAGGACAGCATTTTGTGTTGCCTTGACGCTGAACCTAAATGCTTTGGAAGGTCTGAATTAGCGGTTTGGAGTTGCTTCTGAGCTTGGAGCATGAAGGTTGAGTGGGTCGTCAACTTGCAAGACAAAATCTCGACTGCTTGGAGAGACGGCATGGGGTGATCAAAAGGGTATCAATGTGCGTGATTGGCTTACCTCTTTTTTTTTTTTTGGCTCCCTGCAGAAACTCCCTATGTCCACACCACCGTGGGCCAGATCAAGCACATTCCCCTCTGTTTCACACAAAAGTTGCAAGTTCGGGCCCTTTCACAGTGAGTTGAGAGAGAGTTGCAGGTTCAGTCAACCCTCAAAATCTACTCCCGCTTGCCTTGAATTGATGATGGGGATTTTTTCGTAAATTCACATCACGCGACCAATCGACATCTCCAAACGCCCCAAGTGACCAGCAGAAAAGGAGGAAATGGACTATCTCATTCGCTTTTCTCAGTCTCACGAGACCTTTCGGCTCCCTGAGATCCAGGCTCTTGCCTTGATCGAAGGGGTCGATCTCACGGTCATCTCATACAATCTCGAGGTAAGATTACATTCTCCAGCAAAGAGCACTGCTCACACCTCGACTTCCCCTTCTTCTCCCTACCCCTCCATCTCCCGCCCCCTGAACAAAGTCAACAACCCCCCTTACTAACGTTTCCCCAGTCCCCCTTCTGCATAGTCCGCCTCCCTTCGCCGTCCGACGCCCTGCGCCTAATCCGGCGCTCCATTCTCGCCATGTCGATCCACGAGCTCTGGGGCTCAGGCGCCGACCGCCGCCGTGCATGCCTCGGTCCGTCAGACCACGCCGCACCTCTGGCCCAAGTACCTCACCTGCTCCTTCAAGTTCAGCATCGACTCGTACCAGGGCTCGCGCAGCGCCGACGACAAGGTGCGCATCATCAACTCGTTCTCGTACCTCGGCTTCGAAGGGCCGATCAAGATGCGCAATCCCGACGCGGAGTTCGTCCTGTTCGAGGGACTGGGAGTGGAACTCGACGCCGCTGGGGATCAAGGATCCGAAGTACTTATTTTGGGAGGTATCTGGGGTCGGGCGCGAGGGATCTGCCGAAGAAGTTGGACTTGAAGAAGCGGAGGTATATCAGCACCACGTCGATGGATGCTGAGTTGGCGCTCGTGACGGCCAATTTTAGCACTGGCGGCGCCGGGGAAGGTCATGTATGACCCTTTTGTGGGGACGGGGAGTTTTCCGATTGCGTGCGCGCAGTTTGGGGCCGTGACGTTTGGGAGCGATATTGATGGGCGAAGTATCAGGGGGGATGAGAAGAAGAGGACGTTGAGGGGGAATTTTGAGCAGTATGGGTTGTTGGGGGCTGGGAGGGATGTTTACGGCGGACTTGACGAATTCGCCGATTAGGAGGGCGGAGCTGAGGTTTGATGGTGATGGGAAGAAGGGGAGGCTGTTTGACGGGATTGTGTGTGATCCGCCTTATGGGGTGAGGGAGGGTCTGAGGGTTCTGGGAGTACGGGATCCTGAGAAGTGCCCCTGGGTGCTGACGAAGGGGAAGGAGATGTACAAGTGAGTGACCATGCTGCGCACTGGGGCGGTGATGTGCTGATCAAACCTCCTAGGAACCCAGACTTCATCCACCAAGGAAACCGTACAGCTTCCTTGCCATGCTGGACGGCATCTTGCAGTTCTCAGTCCAGACACTGGTCGATAACGGGCGACTATCCTTCTGGATGCCCACAGCAAACGATGAGGACCAGGAGATTCCGGTGCCTACGCACCCGTACCTAGAGATCGTCTCAGTGTGTACACAGACTTTCAACAAATGTAGGCCTCCTTGATTTCATCCACGGAGTGTTGCTGACAGGAGGCAGGGTCTCGAAGACTCATCACCTACCGCAGGATACCAGACGCAGAAGTCGACCAGGAGGCGATGAAGGCGTACGAGGCGCGGACACCTGTTGGGACGACAGCAGACGAGCTGAACCCGTTCCGCAAGGCATACTTCAACAAGTTCGAAGTTGCTGATGGGAGCTCGGATGATGCGACATAGATACCCCTATCCGAACCACAAAACTTGATTGGCGAATTTCTCGTGGTGTGGGAGTCTCTTGCTCGTTCCATCCTCGCTGGTACATGGTTGACTGGAAGAGCAAGCAAGCATGGCGCGCTCCAGTTCTGTTCTGCTTTCTGCGCTTCCCCCTTTCCACCTGATGAGGTGCATTCCGTGGTTGATGCGTGTGGTGACGATGATATTCCCAAAAGTAAAGTATATGCAGCGCTGATAACCGCCCAAACCCAAAATCACAACACAACATATCTAGTTTCCTGCTTCGATAGCCCTCTGTGTGTATATGCCATCCAACAAAGCATGCAGACTTCGCCAAAAACCCGGTATTCATCTGAACTCCATTGCGCCAAAACAACCCCTGTTGTCGACGTGCTTCAACTCGAGTTGTTGAAACTGCGCTGTGAGTTAGTCATGTCGCGACAACATGGAGTGCTCGGAGAAACTCACTTTTCGCTCTTACTGTGGAAGTATATCCCACTGACCTCCCCCCTAACCTGATTAAAGCATATGTAATAGAACCCCTCGAAGCTCGCCCCGTTGATGGTCTTGACCCGGTGGTCGGGCACGAGGAAGTGCTCCTTCCACCGCATGAAAATGTTCTCCCGCTGCTCGATGTCCTTGATAGCGATCTGTCCGCCTTTCCGGGCCTGCTTCATGTGTGGTCGAAAGGCGGTAAATTTGGACCAATGTGATAGGTCGATCTTCTCAGTTGCTCCCCACCCCTGGTGCTGTGTGATGAAACCGTATTTGCTGCCGATTATCTCGCCCTCGAAGTAAGTGGTTAGGGTCGGGTGGTCGTCTGTGAGGCCTGGCGGCGAAGAACAGCTGCATGTTAGTCATCTGTGTCATCTCTACACGTAAGGGGAAGGTCGTGTCAGGGGAACCCGGGAACCCACCTTGAATCTTCAAGTACCCGCAAAGGAATGATTCCCGCATGTCGACGTACTTGATCTCCACCTCGACATCATACCGCTGCCTCTCTGATTGTTGTGTCCCAACAAACTTACTCCCGGGTTGGAGGTACCGCGGCGGGGGCGGCGGGATGACCCTCACGTGCGAGTACTCCAGGCCCAGGCCGCCGAGTCCACTGTCCTCTACCCACCGTGGCCCCCGTCCTATTGATTCCCAGACATCAAGCTCGTGTACCTCTCCTTCCACCGGCGATAACTGCTCTGTCCTTGACTTCCTCCTGCTTGACCCTTCGCCACTCATTCGCCTCGCCGACTGTGTGCTCCCACCGAGGGTGCCCCTTTCTCTCTGGCCAAAGTCCTGGACTGCTGGTCTCATGGTCTCGTCGCGTCCGCCGGCTTATGCCTCTCCTCGTCACCTCCTCGTGCCATGACGATTCCCTCCGCCGCGACTTCGCGAGCGACTTCATCCGATTGCGGTCCCGGTGACATTGTGACCGACCGCGAGTCATGTTCGTGCTTAGATTTTGTCGCGCTGCTTGCTGGGTGGTGGTAGAAGAAGGGGTTGAGAGTGGGCGCCAGCTGGCATGTGATTGTGACTCAGGTGAGGCCGGAGGGATGGATACCGGCGCTTGGGTCTCTTGTTCCTCAGGATCGGGGCATGATGCGAAGGGGTGAAATGGCGACGGCGATGAAGAATCCGATGGTTCGGAGGAGGCGGGGCATGGCTATGCGGGATAAAAGGGGAGGCGGTATCGGCGAACGGGATGGTCTCGATGCGCGCGGCCGGGGCTTGGTCCGGGGTGGTGGACCCGTTACGGTTGCGATGGATGGGGCAAAAGGGCAAGCTGAACCTCGGGACGCGGCGCAAAGATTCTGGGACCTGGGCGATCGTGCCGCAGGGTAAAAGGGAACTGCAGGGGTTAGCACCCCGTCCGCGACGGGCGCGATGGACGGAGGAGGGCAACCTCCAAATGTTCTTTCGCGGAGGACCTTCGGCGATGGTCTCGTGCGTCGTGGCGCTGGAGTGGAGCTGCTTCAGCCAAGCGCCATGGGGCAGTTTCGCGGGGAAGAGAGCGGGCGGTGTGTGTTTCTCCGAGAGTCGCTCGTGCGCAATCAGCCTTCTGTCTGAGGGTGCCTGCTGATGGGAGAGAAATGCGCAAGGGACAAAATATGATGGGATTGGAAGAGGGAAAGGGTCACAGAAGAGGCACTTAAACAGGCGGCATGGAGAGGTCGAATTAAGCAATGACGACGTCGCGATTGGGCGATGCCCCATCTCCGTGTCCAGGGACCGTCTCTTCCAGCAGACAATGCCGTGGCGCTGTTGAAACTCTTGGCAGTGGGTGACAAGGACGGAGGTCCCTCCCGCCTTGCCGCCGCCAGTTAATAACAACGCCCCACAATTAACCGCATTCAGTGACAATAGCTGAGCGCCCTGCCTGGGATGAGCAATGGCTGCATCACGAAATCATGCTTCTGGATGCTGGCTGCTGGCTGCTGGCTGTACGACAAAACCATTGGCGTCGTGCGGCCACCCGCTGGTGGCGCCTGGAGCATGCAGTGACACAGCTGTCCACGAGCGATTGGCTTTTCATGAGACGTGTTGCATCAACGCTAACCGTTGAGCTGATCCATGGCGGGGAACATAACGGGCGCCGCCAATCGCCTGTCCCCAGCGTGCTGGCGGTTTGGTATCTCCATAGCTGTGCTGGGCTTTTAGCCCTCCACAACACCCAATCCCCCGCACTCTCCGTTGAATCCCAGATCTGCTAAGCGGACCACACTCTTAAGACAGTCGTTTGCTCATCCATCCTCGTCTCGACTGCTGAGTCTTCACCGACTCCCTAATCCATCCAATCTAAAACAGTGAGCTGTTGCCATAAACACACCATCTCCACACATCGGCCATCTGGAGCCAAGATCAGGGCAGTGTCCAGTCGGGTTACTCGGTGAATTCAGATAGGCTTGATCTTGAAGTGCAAGGCGATGAGACTGAAGACCAGCGCCTTCAGATCCTGCACGAGGTAGTAGAAGACTCGCAAGCCTTCCGGATCCGCGGACTCGGTCACGTCGTTGATCGAGCCGATCTTGGCAGTCTGTACGAGATCAGTCCCAAGCCCGAACACGGGGCACCGCTCCGCAAATTTACCTCAAAAGAGATATGGTCGTTCCCGAGCCGAATTTCCAGCTCTTGCCTGCCGTCCTTGTTCTTGGTCGGCCACTTCGAGTCGTCTTCCCTACGCTCTTGTTAACGTCGGACCTCCTGGTTCCTCCCGACCGTGGTTCATACTTCATAATCTCGCTCTCCCTCACTATCCGCTTGATTTCGTCGATAACCAAGGAGCTCACGGACACTGCGCAGAGGCCCAACCGTTAGCCGGGTGCTATTATCTGTTTCCGGGTTCGCGGGCGGGTCGTACTCTCTTTCCGGATCAGGCTGTCGTTTCTGTAGTTGGAGTTGTTGGCATAGCGAGCAGTAGCGCTACGGCCGTCACCAACAACGCGAAAGTCGAACTCTGCGGCCGAAAACTCGGTTAGTCGACTCGAGAGAGCTGTGGTTCGTGAGGCGTCGCAACGCACCGAGGAACTCGTGCCCGAAGCGACCTTGGTGGCCCGAACTAGCGGCATGTTAGTCCATAATCGCAGTCACGCCTCGAGGATTAGGGCGTACTAATAACGTATGTAAAAAGGTTCGTTTTGGTTCGACATGGCGGGCGGACGATATGGGTTACGATGAGGAACTTGGGAACCTTCGCGGCTGCACTCGCGAACTGGAGACAGGCATTCTCCAGCCAAGAAGGGCAGCGGGGCAAAACCCCACCAGACCCTTGCATGTCAGTAGAAACCACGTGATCTGACGCCTCCTGACAGCTGTAGAGATCTGTTTCTGACAGCTGCTGCAGCATGCAGTAATGCCACATCTCCCATGCGCGCCTGCTCCCCTTCGAGATTGACCGGCCAGATCGAGGGTGGCTCTTTCGGCAAAGCACCCAGCACCACGATCACGCAGGTGTTGCTCCGCTCATCCGCATTTCCAGAGACCACCGAAGAACATCCCACCTGCGGGGGCACTGCTTGATTGAGCGTTCTCTGCCTACCCACAAGTACTCTTCCGGACTCTTGCAGTTCCCGCAGACAGAGCTCAGGAGGAGCCTCCATCACCCCCTCAACAACTGAAGCCCGTCTTCCTCCTGAGAGTCGACCGTTGAACGCATACCGCTACCGCCGCTCCCACAGCCGGCTCGACGCCGCCCACTGCCCACCATGTCGTTCCTCGACAATGCCTACAGCTTGGTCAAGGACAGTGCCACAGAGGGCACCCCGACCTTGGCCGAGCTGCGGACCCAGCTCGAGAAGGGCAGCGACGACACCAAAGTCGACACCATGAAGCGCATCCTGACCATCATGCTCAATGGCGACCCCATGCCCCAATTGCTCATGCACATCATTCGATTCGTCATGCCGTCCAAGTCGAAGCCGCTCAAGAAACTCCTTTACTTCTACTACGAGATCTGCCCCAAGCTCGACGCTCAGGGGAAGCTGAAGCAGGAGTTTATCTTAGTATGGTATGGCGATGCCTCCTTGTACGCGGCGGCCGGGTGACGCTGACATGGTTTTCAGTAACGGCATCCGGAACGACCTGCAACATCCGAACGAGTTCATTCGGGGAAACACACTGCGCTTCCTCTGCAAGCTGAGGGAACCCGAGCTCCTTGAGCCCCTCCTCTCCTCGGCACGTGCGTGCCTGGAGCACCGCCATGTTTACGTCCGAAAGAATGCAGTCTTCGCCGTCGCGTCTATCTACCAACACTCGCCGTCCCTCATTCCCGATGCTGCTGACCTGCTCGCTACATTCCTCGAGGGCGAGAGCGACCCGACATGCAAGAGGAACGGCTTTCGCTGCCCTGTCCAGCATCAGCCACGACAAGGCGCTGGCTTTATCTGAGCACTGTTTTCGACGGTATTCCGAACGCTGAGGAGCTTCTGCAACTGGTCGAGCTTGAGTTCATCAGGAAGGACGCCATTCAAAACTCACAAAACAAGGCGCGGTACTTGCGCCTGATTTTTCGACCTTCTCGACGCAACACATCAACAGTCGTTTACGAAGCCGCTTCGTCGCTCACAGCGCTCACCAATAATCCCGTGGCCGTCAAGGCTGCTGCGGCCAAGTTCATCGAGCTGGCAATCAAGGAGGCCGACAACAATGTCAAGCTTATTGTGCTCGACCGCGTTGACCAGCTCCGCCAGAAGAATGAGGGCATTTTGGACGATCTGATCATGAGTATTCTTCGGATTCTCTCAAGCCCCGATATCGATGTGCGGAGAAGACCCTGGAGATTGCGCTGGATATGGTGTCTAGCAAGAACGTCGAAGAGGGGGTCCTGCTTCTCAAGAAGGAGCTGTCTAAGACGGTTGACCAAGAGTACGAGAAGAACAACGAATACCGCCAACTCCTCATCCACTCCATCCACCAGTGCGCCGTCAAGTTCTCGGAGGTTGCTGCCAGCGTCGTTGAACTTCTCATGGACTTCATTGCCGACTTAAAAATGCTTCAGCCGTCGATGTCAAACTTCGTCAAGGAGGTCGTCGAGAAGTTCCCCGCCCTGCGGCCAGCAATCGTTCATCGACTTGTCGACATCTCAAGGAGGTGCGGGCTGGTAAGGTCTACCGCGGCATCATGTGGATTATCGGCGAGTACTCGCTTGACGAGAGGGACATTCGGATGCGTGGAAGGGTATTAGGGCTAGCCTTGGTGAGATCCGATCCTGGCGTCTGAGCAGAGGTTGCTGGACAACATGGACAACGAGGAAGAGAGCAAGGAGCCGGAGCAGGTGAACGGCATTCTAAGTCGACACCGGGGGCTCTCGGAAGGTCCTCGCTGATGGGACATACGCCACTGAGACCGCTCTCACAAGCCAGTCTGCTGCCGCTGCCCGGCTGGGGCCGTGAAGGCGTTTCGAAAACCTCCTCTCAGGCAGCTCATTCTGGATGGCGATTATTACCTTGCCACCGTTCTCTCTGCGACCCTCACCAAGCTGGTTATGCGCCACTCTGAGATCTCTTCGGAGGAGGCGCGCACCAAACGCGCTCCGTGCTGAGGCTATGCTCATCATGATCCATCATCCGGGTTGGCCAGTCGCAATTCGTCAAGGCGCTATTGACGAAGACTCTGTGGACCGCATCATGAGCTGTGTGCGCTCGCTGGCCGAGTTCAAGCAGCAAAGAGCTCGAGACAGTCTTCCTTGAGGACAACAGGAAGGCTTTCCGGGCAATGGTGCAGGTCGAGGAGAAGAAGCGCGCGGCGAAAGAGGCGTTTGAGAAGGCCAAGACTGCCGTCCAGGTCGACGATGTTGTTGCGATCAGGCAGCTCTCCAAGAAGAACGCCGTCGACGGTGCCGACGTGATCGAGCTCGACCTCGAGCGCGCCACAGGCGGCGATAGCAGCGCCGCAGAAGACCTGTCTGGCAAGCTCAGTCGGGTCGTCCAACTCACCGGCTTCTCCGACCCCGTCTATGCCGAGGCCTACGTCAAAGTACACCAGTTCGACATCATCCTGGATGTCCTCCTCGTCAACCAGACGACCGACACGCTCCAGAACCTCACCGTCGAGTTCGCCACCCTGGGCGACCTCAAGTGGTCGAGCGGCCGACAAGCCAGAACCTGGGACCCCATGACTTCCACAACGTGCAGTGCACGATCAAGGTCTCGTCGACGGACACGGGCGTCATCTTTGGCAATGTTGTGTACGAGGGCGCGCACTCGACCGACACCAACGTCGTCATCCTTAACGACCTGCACGTCGACATCATGGACTACATCCAGCCGGCGACATGCTCCGAGACCCAGTTCCGCACCATGTGGACCGAGTTCGAGTGGGAGAACAAGGTCAACATCAACAGCAAGGCGAAGACGCTGCGCGACTTCCTGGACCAGCTCATGGCGTGCACGAACATGAACTGCCTGACGCCCGAGGCGAGCATGAAGGGCGACTGCCAGTTTTTGAGCGCGAATTTGTATGCTAGGAGCGTGTTTGGTAAGTTTTTTGCTACACCCTTTGATAGTATGAGAGGCAGGTAGTGCTAATGGTGAAATAGGCGAGGATGCCCTGGCCAACCTGAGCATCGAAAAGGAGGGCGAGGACGGCCCCATTACCGGCTTCCTCAGGATACGCAGCAGGTCGCAGGCCTGGCGCTCAGCCTGGGGTCGCTCAAAGGGCTGAACAAGATTGGGTCCGCTGCTTGAAGAGAGCGCGGGCAGGGTCTCGGTGATGATCATGTGTGTGACAGCCTCAGCAGCAATCATCATCCCTGCTCATGACTGGAAGCGTCGTGAAGGAAGCAGGGTCAAGCTAATCAGATGAGAACGACGAGGAGGCGTGATGGAGGCGGTTGGTTGGAGCAGGAGTTCGGTTTGGGAAGAAGGAGAATGAGGTTGAGAGACGTCCCCAAAAGAGCTCTGGTTGTCGGCAGGGTTTCGAAAAGGGAGAGGCGAATGTCTAGACTATTTATACAGCCTATGGATCAATGCACTTGTCGTTGTGTTTAGACTCGAGAGGGTACGTGTGGAGGTGGTGTGAGTAAGATCAGGGTCGTCGATGGGGGAAATCAACCACAACAGGGGTATTCAAGCGGCCATTTGATGGTGTTCATTATCAAAATGGAGAAGCTAAAACGCAAGCAAGACTGGGGTATTTCCCTTCTCTCCTTCATACGCCCCTGCAGTTCACCTCCCTCGTCAGATGTTATTAAGAAAAGGTCCTATCTGTGCTGTCGGGTCAATTCCGCCGCCGTCTCTCTCAAAGAAACTTCCAGCTGTCTGGTCAAATTGCAGTGATGCCCCAATCCATAGAAAAAAGATGAGCAGAAAAAAAAAAAAAAAAAAAAAAAAAAAAACCGCAACGGGAGATGTCAGTCGTAGCAACGTCAGAGAAACCAGATAGAGCGCCGGATAGGTAAAGGGTATGTTGTAAACCGGATAGGAACAGGCAATATAGGTGAGAAATGAGTCATACAGGTGACAGAGGGATGTTGGGGAAAGGGATGTTGGGGAAAGGGATGTTGGACAGACGTCCCCGTCGCTGTCCGCCCTCGGCGGGGGCGTGGGAAGAGGTGGGCGGGGTGATGGAAGAAGGGACTTGAACCGCCCGCCCCAGTGTCCCCAGTGTCTTTTTACAGAGGACATTGAGGCCTCAACTACCATGGGTGCTTGCTCGAAGCCCCGGCTCCGGTGGCTGGCGGAGAGTAGGCGCTGCCTCGCACTACATATACAGGGTTGCGAGGTAGCAGGCATGGCGAGTATTGTACGGGATCCAGGGTGGTCAGCGCCGTAGGACGTAACTGTCGTGGAGTGGTCTTTTCCGGAGAGAATTCCTGTTGTGGCTACGCTCGGTCGTCCCTCTTGAGGTGCGAGCAGACGGAGGTCAGTGTCCGAACTGACTTGGTGATATGCCAGTCCTTCAGGGGGGTAAAGAATGCCCTAAAGTCTCGCATTGCGGAGGCCAATCGGGCGCGGATATGCCCACGAGAGTGAGGGAAGCGAGAGGCGTTTTCTGCTGCATTGGCAGTACTCGGAGTGTCGATGAGAGGAGCGGTAAGAGGGTTGGCGTGGGCGATTTCAGAGGTAATGGAGCTGAACTGGGATATCACGTCCTCCGTCAATGGCGAGAAGCGGCCCTAC
>JARNGD010000045.1:0-210169 GCA_031001845.1 Achaetomiella virescens
ATAGCGCGGGATTGGCCGTATAGCCTAGGGGTCTTGTCGTATAGGTGCTCTGACGATCGGTATAGTATATTTATGTTATCAATAAAGATCTTAATATCGCCGCTTATCCTCGGCTACTAGTATTGGGCGGCTACTAGCTTCTTGGTCTTACTCTAGCTAGGGTGCGCTATAACTAGTGCTATAACCTCCTAGATAACCCGGTCCTCAAGTATCTGGCCGCTGGTATAACTAGTCTACTACTATATAGGAGTAGCTAGTCGCCTAGGAGGGAACTCGGAGTAGCCCGCGTACGCTTGATCACGCTACTCGTCTAACATAGGTAATATATGGTTAGCCTCTAAGAGATCGTTAACTAGTTGGAAACTAGAGCCTAGTAGTAGGGCAATACCTTTGTCAAGGCTATAATCATTTAGCTATTAGCTCCTATATAGCCTAGCCCCTAGCCTACACTAGGGCGAAAATTTGCTTTATATAGTACGCCTCGCATTTACTTCATATAGCGGCGTCTTCCGTCTTCTAGGAGAGGGCGTTTAGCGGTAGCATTCTTACTTCCTAGCTAGTACGTAATATAGATTTATACTACGAGAGTAGCTCGGCCTATCCTGCCTAGTAGATATTCAATAGCCTCTTTATACTAAAGTACTTCAATGCTTTATAGTTAGAAATAATTAGAAAAGGCTCTTTACTCTATAGACCAATTAGTTCGGCCCTCTAATACTATAAGGCCCGAACTATAGCTAGTAGCTCCTTATTATAGATATAGTAGTTGAGCTTAGCGCCTTGCATTTGTCTTGGAGAAGTAGGCTATAGGGTGCTACTAGCCGTTGTCCTACTTCTAGGATAGCACTCCTACAAATACGCCATTATAAAGCATTAGTTTTAACGCGGGTTAGCTGGCTCTTTAGAAGTAGGCTAGGACTAGCCTAGTAAGGAGACGTACCTTTAGTTCCTTAAAGTACATTGGCAATCCTCTATCTATATAAATAGGGCGTCCTTCTTCGTTAAGTTAGTTAGAGGGTAGGCAATGCGCCTATACTTATAGACGAAACGGCGATAGAAGTTGTAGAAGCTAAGGAGGATTATCCCTGCTTAATAGTTGGGACCTCCTAATTGCGACCGCTTCTAGCTTCTAGGGGTCAGGAGCAATGCCCCTAGTCCCGACGATGAATCTAAGGAATTGGTCTCTATAATATGAAACTCGCATTTCTTCAAGTCGGCCTACAAACTAGCCTTATATAGGCGTTCTAAGTATACGGCGAACGTAGATCTTTACACTCCTCTTATATAGCCGAGAAGATCAGGATATCGTCGATATAGGCGCTATAGAAGCCGTCGAGGTAGCCTATTAGCGTATTGTTTGATGAACTACTAGAAGGTTGCAGGTCTATTAGTCAAGCTTAAGGGCATTACTTTAAATTTATACGCGCTATACTATATTCAAAAGGTCGTTAAATCTTTATTTTTAGGGCTGATTCGAATCTAGTAAAAGGCTTGCTAAAATATCAATCTTCGTAAGGATCTTCGCTTAGGCAATTTAGGCTAGGGTTTCGTCGATTAGGGTTAGTAGGTATTGATCCTTCTTAATTATTGCATTTAGCTTTATAGTAGTCGATATAGAAATGGAGGCTTCTATTGCTCTTGACAGCGAATAGGATTAGGGATACCTATAGTACGTTGCTTAGCTCGATGAAGCTCATTCTATAGCTTCTTAGTAATAATATTTCTAGGCGGCTTCTAGTTCTTTGGTAGAGAGCCTCTATACGCCGGTATATCCCAGGTCCCTAGGGCTCGATCCGGGTAGGAGTTCTATCTTATAGTCTATATTTGGTTGGAATAGGGTAGCGTATCGGATTCGGCCTTGCTAAATATATCGAGGAAGTCGTAGTAGTAAGCGGGCACCTATTCGAGTACCTGTCAACGTAATTGCTTATCTTCGCTCCCTAGGGTCGTTTTTAGCTCTAGGATCCTATTGATTTTATAGAGTATAGTAATGCCCGTTGCGGCTATATATTGCCACTTTTTTTAGCTGATTTGCTAGAAGATAGTAGTACTAATTACTACGATATTAGGGGGCCGGGACTTGTACTATGCCAATAGCATTGCGATATAGGATATAGGGCCCCTAGGTATTAACGCCCTACTTCGACGGATCAACCGACGTTGCTAGCTTCAGGGGTTCCACTTTCTCGGGTTACTTAGTAGGTAGAGAAGATCCTACAGATTCCCTTCTATCTTAGTAACGCCCTTATCTTGCAACGCGGAGGGTTAAGACTTTAGGGGCTTAGCTAGCTAAAGCGAAATCGTTACTTCCTTTAGTACTTTCTAGGTCCTAGGTTCTATATTCGCCTATACCTCTAGTTTAATAATTCGCTTCTTGACTATAGCTCGGCCTATATAATAGCGGCGGTCCTCTTCTTCTATTAGTCTTTCCTAGCGTTAGATATCCTCAATGTTCTTTAGGTCTATGCTTTGTAGGTAACTAGTCTAACTATATATTCATCTTTGCCCACCCAGGCTACCAGGCTACACAGCCCACCCAGGTTACCCAGCCGGCCTGGCCTACTAGGTCTACAAGACCTACTAGGTCCACCCAGCTCACCAAGCAGCCGAGATCTATATGGACAAGCATAGTGGTATCTATACTGCTATGGAATGTCGAAGGCAATAAGCGAGCGCTTCAGGTCCTACGACATCCTTGCAATACAGGAGCCGCGATCAACCCGCAGACTAAGTCAACCTACTGCCCAAGGAGCTGCAAATACTACCTAGTCCACTCGCAAGAGGGCCGTACAGCCCTCTATATAAGCAAAGGCTTCCCAATAAGCCAGTGGGACTACGAGGCTACCGATGAGTGGTGCTGGGCCCGGCTTAGGAACTTCGAGCCGGGCCTAGAGGTCTGGTCGATCTACAACCCTCCTAATTCGAAGGGGGTCCCAAAGGCCCTCCTTGGAAGGACTAAGCCAAGCCTACCTACAATCCTAGCAGGGGACTTCAACCTATTCCACCCACTATAGGACTACTTCGGCCGGGAGGAGCAGGAAGCCGAAGACCTATTACAATAGCCCTACAGTGGGACCTCGACTTCGAACCCCCTGGGGGGCTATAACCAGGGAGCCGCAGGGTGCCTAAGAGGAAGACCTTCAACAATCGACCACTTCTGGGCCTCTATAGGCCTACAAACTGCCTACTACGGCATCGAGAGCGGGGAAAATCCGACCACTACCTACAAGTCCTTGAGGTCGACCAAGAGCCTCAAAGAGGGCCTAGCCCCCTACGGGCTGGAGCTGGGCCAAGATGGACAAAAAGAGGGTGCAAGCCGAGGCCGCCCTCCTCCCTAAGGCTATCGGCCTACTGACCGGGGGCCACGGGTCTACTAGCCAGAATCTCTACAATACAAGGTCTATCCAGGCCTTCGACTGGCTAGTAGAAGAGCTACAGAGGATAGCCAAGGCTAGTACCCCTCCTCGAAAGCCGAACAGGGGATTCCAGGCACCCTGGTGGACCTACGAGGTCCAACAGGCTACTAGAGAGGCTAGGAGGGCCGAGAGGGCCTTCAAGCAAACCCCAGGTATCCCCGGCAAAGGCTCAACCGGAGCCTACGAGAGCGATCAAAAGCCATCCGGCTAGCCAGGCAAGGGCCTGGAGATCTACCCTACAGAAGGCATCAGTGGATCCAAGCCTCCTTTGGAAGCTCGAAAGGTGGGCTCGTACAAAAAGCTTCCTACCTAACGATCTACCAAAACTACCCCCTCTTCAGGGGCCCTGGCCAGCCAGATCTTACAACCTACAGCCAGAAGGCCGAGGCTCTAGCAGCTAGATTCTTTCCAAACCCACCGGCTAACCTTAGTGATATCCTCGATACTACCTTCGCCCAAGCCTTCGACCGCAGCTATTCGAGGTCCAGAAGAAGGTTACTATCGAGGATATAACTGAGGCCCTCTCGAAAATCAAACCTTGGAAGGCCCCGGGGAAGATCTAATACCTACAGGCCTAATCAAGGCCTGTGGGAAACCACTATTCAAGATCCTAGCGGTTCTCTACACTAGGTGCCTAGAATTGCAGTGGTACCCCCAGAGGTTCAAGAAGGCTAGAACGGTGGTTCTAACGAAGCCGGGGAAGCCCCTAGCTACGTATAGAACCCCTAAGGGCTATAGGCCTATAGCCCTTACCTACCCTAGGGAAGGTTCTAGAGGCTATACTAGCCAAGAGGGTAGCCGAGGCTGCAGAGCGGAACGGCCTACTACCTGACGAGCAGATGGCAATAGGATAAGCAGGTCTACCGAACTAGCTATCGGCTAGTAGTAGCCCAGGTTCAAGAGGCTTGGAGGCAGGGAGCAACCGCCTCCCTACTTCAACTAGAGATATCTGGAGCCTTCGATAGTCAACCATATAAGGCTACTAGATACCCTCCGAGCCTATGGCTTCCCAGGATGGCTAGTACGGTGGATCAAGGCCTGGCTAACTGGCAGAGAGACTACCCTTTTTCGACGGCCAGGCTACCGAGCCTATACCAATCAAGGCCGGGGTTCCAGGGCTCCCCACTATCCCCGATCCTCTTTATCCTTTATATTGCTTCCCTATATAGGGCTTAAAGGAAAGCACCCGGGGGTAGCCATAGTAGGCTTTGCAGACGACACCAACCTACTAGCCTTCGGCCGAGGCCCCCAGGCCAACTGCCGGCAACTAGAAGAGGCCTAGAAGACCTGCCTACAATGGGCCGAATCTAGGGGGATGGTCTTTGCCGGGGAGAAGAGCGAGTTGATCCACTTCAACAAGGGCCGAAAACAGTGGTCAAACCCAGTCAACCTGGCCTACCCAGCCGGGGAGGGCTTCGATACAATACAGCCAAAGCCCTCTAGCCGATTCCTAGGGGTCTGGCTAGATTGGAGGCTAAATTGGAGGGCTCACAAGGAGGCTATAGAGCGTAAGCTGAAAACGCAGGACTTTGCACTATCTAGAATAGCTGCTAAGACCTGGGCCCCGCTCTAGTCAAGGCCCGGGAGGTCTATACTAAATGTATCCGTAGTGCCCTGGCCTATGGAGCTTCAAGCTTCCATATACCCACCCCTTTGGGGGCGGCCACAGGGCATTGCGAGGGACCTCCAGAAGGCTCAGAGCAGGAGCCTACGTATAGTAGCCGGGGCCTATAAGGCTACGCCTATTCGAAGCCTAGAAACCGAGACCTTTGTCCCTCCATAGACCTCTACTTCAACCAGAGGCTAGCCGACTTCGAAGACCGACTTCAGATGCCAACCCTCCCAAGCCCTCTAGAAGGCTATAGACCCCCAGGTCTACTAGTCGAAGAGGCCTGCAAGAAGATCCAGAGCCGGTTCCGCCGGCTACGGGCGTGTCAGGGAGCCAACCCAGGCTCCGATGGGTTAACGTTAGAGTGAAGGGGTACGAGCTAAGCACACGATGTCTGCACGCTGGTGGGTAGCCAAGTGAAGGTAGGGGTGCCAACGGGATTGCATTGAACTCTGCCTTCTTCCAAACCCTCCCCGACTCTCCCTTCCTTATCATCCTTCTCATCGGTACAATATTCCTCCATCTTACTGTCGCTTCCTCCAATACCTTTGCGCCCGAAAGCCTCTGAGTTGCGTGCGAGGTGCGTGGCTACCGCCTATTGGTCGCTGAGGTAGGTGGCTTCAGATAGTCTGCTGCAGCCTCGCCGTCTGCACACCTCCGGTGGCAACAGGTCGGCCCGGAGGTTCGGGACAGTCTGTCACCGCCGACCGGATCCTGACATAGCTGAACAATTCTATATAGGGGATAAAGTATAGCTACGCCTAAAGAACGTCAAGACTGACCGGCCTTCGAAGAAGCTCGACTAGCTCAACGCTAAATATATAGTCACGGAACTAGTTAGCTCGCACGCTTGCCGGCTAGATTTTCTACTAGGCATCTACAACGTCTTCCACGTTATATAGTTGAGGAGAGCTAGCAATGACCCACTTCTATCGTAGAAGCAGGACGATACCCAACCCCTAGCAATCATCCCTAAAGATAGCTAGATAGCAAGAAGGAATGGCAAGTCGAGGAAATCCTCTAAGCCAAGACAATAAGAGCCGGAACCAGAGTGCAAGTCAAGTAGGTGGGCTACGTACAACCTATATAGGAACCTTTGAGCGCCTTCCTAGAAATAGAAGCATTGGACTGGTTTGAGGCTACCTATAGAAAGAGACACGGAAAGCGATGCTTCCCCTAGGAGGGGAGGGGGGTAATATAACTAGCTAAGCCCTAGGCAGGCCTCGGCCACCCACGGCCAACCCTAACCCTTGTATACGCCCCTGCCCCTAAACGTCAACACTAACATCGCTAGCAGCGACCCTCATCGTGCCTACCTCTTTCGGGTTATTGCCTTCCTCTAGTCCGGCAGAGGCCTATAATCCATTTTGCTACGTCTTTCCTCTTCTCCTTCGTTCCCTTTCTCTTCTTCTTCTTCTTTTCTTCAAGATTGGATATACTCTCGTAGAGTCGTCAGCAAATAGTTGCAATACACTCTTAGGACCGTTACAGTTATAGCCTATATCTATCTCCAAACCCTTAATAAGCCGGTTGCTAGTCGAAAATACCAACAAGAGTATTACTACCCCTAGAACCCTGGCTCCAATAGTAGCAGCAAGGCCTCCTATAACCCCTATACCTATTAATTCGAACCTCCAAGGACCGTGGACCACCCCAACCAAGACCATTGAGGTACGTGGTCAACTAACCGAGTTGACCGGCAAATACGGCCATCTAGGACCTAACGGATCCTCTTTAGTAAGGTCGCTAAATCATTTGACAACAAGGACTTTGACATAGCCATCTTACAAAGGGAAAACGAGGCCCTCCGCGCCTAGGTTGAAGCAATCCGGCCCAGGAAGAAAAGGAAGGTCAGGACTAGCCCGAATTCTAAATTCGCTAGCATTAGGGCTATTTGGAAGGCTCAAGTGGCTACAGGAGAGGTGGAGGATAATATTGTTGAATCGGGGAGGTCAAAAAAACCTCCTAAAGACGGTGATTGTATTATAGTAGCTTCAAGGGTCGTCAATGATATAATGTTGTTGTGTGGTGGATATATAGGTCAAAGTGTCCCAAAAGCAGGGGTGTCCGGAAAGTAGGGGTTCCGACTTACCCATTACAGAGTTGAAGCGGTTAGTACAGCACAGTCACTAGCGGAATCTGTTTCCGCTTTTCATTCTTTGGTTTACGTGATTAGCAAATGGGAGGTGCATATAGGTGGCCAAAGCATGCGCTTTCCGGGTACCATCCCATTTTCCAAAACGTAGATGACAAATTCTCCTATGCTTGGGCGTATAAAATGCTCGACCCCCAGGACGTATATCTCCAGAACCACTCTTCCCCTTCAAATCACTGGCAGCTTCTGGAATCCAGTTAGTTGTGCTATACACTCACAGACACAATGGAGATTCTCTGCCTTGACAAGCAAATCCTTTCTACTAGCCCGGTGCCGGAAAGCGCCGAGCTCCCTCGGATCTCCGGAAACCCCTCCTATAGAACTCTCCCACCCGCGGCCCCGCTGCGGCATACATGGGATCCTCGATATAGCAAGCCCGGGGATCAACCAGACGATGAAGTCCTTGGTAATAGCGAGTCTGATTACGGCGCTTTCGATAGCGACTAGGGCGTTGCTCCTTCCCCAATAGTAAGGGAGCTCTTAGATACGCCCAACGGCATTTCTAGTATAAGTTGTATATCCACTTTCCTACCCTTGCAGTAACCATTCTTGCTAACGAAGCCTGAGCAGGCGAGGGTGTCAATGCAATTCCCGGTGGCAGTGAGGCAATTACACCAATGCTGCCGGACGGTGACAGCATTAGCCATCCTGAGCTGGCCATTACCAAGCCATCTATATAGTCCCCCGCCAACCAAGATCGCATTAACCTACTATCGTCACGAGATTCTACCTATCCTAGAACGGGCTACTATAGAAAGATGAACCGAAGCTCCGTCCCTCCAACCAAGAGGCGCCGCGTAGCGAAACAGAGCAGCACGCCGTCTATAAGGGGCGACCCCAAGTCAACTTCGACTTCAAGAAGGGCGGGATATACGCTAGAGGAAGATGCAGAGATCCGCCGGCTAAAGAACAAGGACTGCCCTGGCTCAAGATCGCCAAGCATTTAGGACGTACTCCTGGGGCCGTTAGGGTGAGGTATCATAAAAAGCTCAAAAACATCCCCTCTCGAAGCGGAGCTCGGAAAGAGCAAGAGTGGGAGGTAGAAGAGATCTATGATCATAGAAAGCTGGATGACGGCAGCCTGCAACTCCTTGTGAAGTAGAAAGGTGGAGACAAGATATAGGGACCTTACAAGTATATGGAAGAGACGGAGGCGCTTGACAAGTATTAGTGCCGTCGTGGCCTAGTTATTGTAGATATTGTCTAAAAATTTGCTTCGACTACACAATGAATCCTACTTCCATGGTTATCCTCGCTAAGTGTCGCCTAGGCTTGAAATCGCTCAGCAGAAGTCCAGCGGACTAGAGAGGATAGTCAGGACCTCTATTAAGGAATTATTAAGAACCCTACTCTCTATAGCAATAAAGATATACCCGACTCTATACAGCTTGAGTAGGTCAATTACTAAGGAGCGTTAGCAGAGGAAGCAGGGATGGGAACAGACATCAAACGGCAGATCTCTCGCTCTAAGTATTATGTCTCTTCGTAGGACTCCAAACTCCAACTATTTCCCGGAAATAAGTGCTATAGCTCCAACTCTATGCCGTCAGGAACCGACCCTCTAGAGATGGCTCGAGCGTGGACTCCCGCTTCTCTAGACCGATTCCCTCTTCTATAGTGTGACAAAGTAAACCGCATAATTCCAGCTACCGAAGCAGAACCATAGAGCCTAGTCCCTGGTGATACCCCGCTCTTGGATACCTTTCGGTGTCTATAAAAACCGTAAACGGTATAGCGGAGAAGAGCGTAATAGAACCTATAAAGGCTACCCACATTAGTATTCTCCGTCGCTCTTAAGTCTGCCACTACCACTAGAGCTTGCTGCAGCTGATCACTAGCAACGAGAAAAAAGTGAGGTGCGATATAATAACCGTGTACTATATGGCGTTATCCAAGGAGCTGGAAAATCGGGCTGCGAGAAACAGGGCGGCAGCTAAAGCAGCCTATATACACCAGACGGCAATAATAGCGGGAATAGCCTAACCCCGAGTGACTCGGCAACTACCTAACCACTTACGATGTTCTATAGCTTGGTTAGTTAAATTTTCTAGATAGAGGGCACGCATATACCTCAACGAGAATCGTATGACCGACGCAGACCATCTCTAAGGCTAGCTCAAGACCTTTCTTGTTGTATTTTGCAAAGAAAGACGTAAGAACGATGTTCGCAAAAGTGAATAGGACGATCGTAAAGGTTAATATAGTGAACCTCCATTTTCCAAGAGAAAACGTAGGAATGCTAGTAGTCGGGACCAAGAAGATCTACACCGCATGGATAATGGTGATTCCGGTTGCCGTAAGGGAGGATGCCGCAACTACGCTGATGCCGCTCAGATGTTCTAAGTAGTCGCATAGCGACGCAACAAGAATCAAAGAAACGGCGGCCACGCAATAAGCACTAGAGAGCACCCAAACAAGAATGGGTCGGGCCTTGAAGGACATTGCGTTGAAGTTATATTAAGTGGGAAACATGAAGTAGCAAAGACGTAGAAATATATAATGAACACCGCGGGCGTTGGGCAGATTGTAGCGTTGGAGAGTCTTTGGATTAATGAGGGCGACCTTACGGCTGTATTATCTATCACCCGGGCAAATAAAAGGGCTAACGACACTCTACGTCGGGCTCGGGCTAACGCCCCCATCGTCAAGCCGACCCGCTTATCGAGTAGCGTAAACCCATCTGCTCTTTACAGGCAATCCCGGCATCCTCACTTAGAGGGAAGTAGCGTAGCACCGTTGGCGATGGCGTGTCCCATTTGCCTGATTGTATGTACGCTGCATGTCCGCTGCACGTCCGTTGCACGTCCGCTGCAGGTTTCTCGTAACTTGCCACGCCCGGCGATCATTAGTCTTCTAGATGGCTGGTCTTGCTCGTCTTACTATAACTAGTCATCTAGCAATACTATTATAGAGAGGCCCCGGTGTAGCACGGAAGGCGGGACCCTCTTTGTTATGTTAAGGATTAATTTTTTCTAGTTGAGTCAAACACTTGATAGATGTCAGAACCAAGGGGCAATTTGGGCCATACTGCGGCAGAAAATTGGCCCCACCCACATGCAGTTGAACCTCCTGAGTGGAACACACTCCTCGAACCTTACACAGAACAAGTAAAATACACAACCACAATTGAAGCCATCGCCAGTGCCTATTTTGAAGCCATCAAAGCCATGGTTCCAACAATAGACTTCCCTTCAAGTTGCTCGAGATCTTACAAAGGCCAGCTGAAACTGTAGCGGTACGGAAGGGAGCCCGTAGCTGTGCCCGAATGCCATAGGCGAAGGTGTTGCCAGCGTTGCGGGTGGGCAGAAAGCCGGTCTGGATGCACCATGCAACATGACGCAGGCTGCAAATGAGCGCCTCCGAGAATCCTTTTCGATGTGCGTCAGCGTAGCAGCCGGGAGCTAGAATCCATTACAGGGCGGACTATTCCAAGGTTTGAGCAGAGGAAAAGTGGGGAAGCCAGACCGTTGATCTGCTGCTGCGCTGACCGTGGTATGGCACCCTCAAAGCCATTACCAGTTTCTAACGCTAAGCCATGGGAAGGAAGCAGGGGCCAAAAGTGAGGCGAGGTTGAAGCCAGTCTCGGTTCGAACAAACAACGGCCCCTACGCCCCCGCGACCCAGGCTGGCTGGTTCGCGTCGCATCCGGCAGGATATTTTGCCGCTAAATATAGCACGAGTGCCTACTTGAACACAATCGTCCACCGCTATAACCATCTCATAACAGCAGCTAGCATTGTTAATGATGGTTGAAAGCCCTAGTCGTCCTAAGGAATGTGGTCAATATAAGGTACGGGCCGTATATAACCGGCACGTCGGACTTGGTGTGAAGCACGGCGGTCTCTGCTTCGTTGGTGCTAAGGAGGGAGCAGTCCATGACACTACCCTATATAGCTGACTGAGTGTCAAGGTACTTAAACCAAAACGGTAGAAAGATAGGAGCCAGTAATGGCAAACAAGAAGTACTTAGGAGTGATGCTGATCAACTCGTAGGTGATGTATAGTTGCGTGACAGTCCTGCGCAGGTCTGCAATAAAGCTACCTGGCTTATAACCCTTAACGCTATCCTAAACATAGCCATTATAGCTAACGTACATTATAAGCGAGTCGCGCATATAAGCGAGTCGCGCATTCTCCACTACGATGCGCTCCCTTTACACTTAACATCAAATTTTTCTACCACCCAATATGCCTCCTACTTCAAAGGAAGCGAGGGTAGTCAGAGCCCTTGAAGCTCTCCGAAACGACAAAAAGTTAAGCCTCAGAGCCGTAGCCAAGCTCTATAATGTCCCAGCTTCAACCCTCCGTAACCGACGCGCTAGCCGACCTGCACGACGCGACACTACACCCAACTCGCGCGGGCTCACTGATTCCGAAGAGAAGGCTATTGTTAGATATATCTTTGAGCTATCTGCGCGATCTTTTCCACCAAGACTACGTGGTGTAGAAGATATGGCCAACCAACTGCTGCGCGCACGCGACGCGCCACCTATCGGCAAGCTCTAGGCCCACAACTTCGTCAAACGCCAGCCAGAGCTCCATATGCGTTATGCCCGTCGATACGACTACCAGAGGGCTAAGTGTGAGGACCCAAGGACCATTGTCGAGTGGTTTACGGCCTGGCACTATATAACACTGGGTCTTCCGGATATACACAAACTCTCGAGAAACCGAAGCGTAGTCAACGCTCATCAAGACTCGCATTGCCAACCGCCAAAACAGCTCCCTAACCTCGATGTTAGCGGTAATGCACCAGGTGGCTCTCCTTCAGGCAGAGGTCTCTTCGTTCCGCAAGGCCAATGAGGCACTAAGCAAGCGCCGGAGGGCTAAAAAAACACGCGTACAGCTTGGAGGATCACTTACGGTGCAAGATATAGATTTACTAGGCCAGAAGGCCGTAGGTGGGGATGGAGCACAAGAAACGCAGCAGGATAGTGGTTGGTGCAGGGGGGTCTCGTATGAGGATTCGGAGCTGTAGTGTATATGGCAAGCCTGGCTATAATGCGCGCACTTGCCAGGAGGCCGCAGAATCATCTGATTCAGCTATTCCTGATGTAATTGTAGTTGGTTCCTAGTGTTGTTGTGTTGCATTTAGGTATATATGTTGGAGGGTAGTGGAGAGTGCGCGGCTCGCTTATATGCGCGACTCGCTTATAATATACGTTATGCCCGTGATTGAGGGAACCAGCTCCTACGATGCGATGCGATGGGATGCGGTTTCACCTCGGCAGCCAAACTGACGTGGTTAATGACAGAGGCACTAGACTTTATCGGGGTTAGCCATTACTAGGTGTATAGGAATTTCGATTCTCGTCTTTTTACAAATTTTAAATGCTAAAAATAAGAAATAGAGAGATAAGATATCCTGAGAACCGCTAAGTTATTTAATCCGCCGTTCCTAGCTTCAAAGTACCTCAGTTAAACATATTTCTCATCTCTTTTTATTTTTCATATCATTTAACATTATAACCTCAAAGCGCGCCGCAACTATGTCCCTATACCCTACGCTAAAATGGGACTTGTCTAATTATCGCGACTTGTCCATTCCTAGGTTCTTAAGGGCTGATTGGTTACCGAGGAAGAAGCTATATCGGCTTCTCAATAATAACGAACAATCTGCGGTTTCCAGATCTCAAGATCTAGGGGCAGAAAAACTAACGTCGGAGGTAATGACTTGCTTTCGGCGCGATATATCGTACTTTAAGAGTGTTGAGGATCAGCTTATCTCCTTCCTTATCGTATAGAAGTGCGTGATATATAAAAAGAAAAGATTCGACAAATACATCTAGGAGGTGCGAATATCTAGGACTGGGTAGAAACTGGACAAAGAAATCCTAAGTCCTTAAGGATGTTATTGCATTCTCCGGATTATTCCTCCCCGCGCCAAAATTAGAATACCCGACCTTGAGACATTAATACTACTAGAAATAGAAAGTGACGAAGACTCATCCGAAGAAGACCTGCCCTTCCCAAGCGTAGAGAGGTTGATGAGTGGAAAGATCAAAAAAGATTCCTCCAATGAAGAGTCCTCAGGCAACGAATTAGTAGTTAGGATACGGGATGAAGCCGAGCTTTTTGGACCTAGCGATGACGACGGAGAAGCTATAATAGAGTCGACTAAATAAAACTTTGGTAAAACTGGACTAGGGATAGAAAGGAAGTCCGCGAAGGTAAACGAAGATCTGCACTTCCCGGTTGCGGAGTAGTTGAGGAGTAGAAAGATTAGAAAAGATTCCTCCAATGAAAATTCCTCAGACAACTAATTAGCAGTTAGGACGCGGGATGAAGCCGAGCTTTTTGAACCTAGCGACTACGAAGAAAAGTCGACGGACGAAGAATCGAGCGACGAAGAGTCGACGAACAATTAGTCGACGAACGAAGATTCGACCGATGAAGAGTCCATTAACGAAGCGCCCAAGGAGTATATTATACTCCAATATATAAGGGCCATAGCTTTCTCCAATATAGGGACCCAGGATACTAGTGGAACCAGCAAACTATTCTTTTCAAATCAAAGAGAGCGCTTTTCAAGCAACCTAAAGATAGAAGGTCTAGGAGAGAGGGAGGGCAGCAAAAGACAACAACGCTATATCAGCGTAACGCAGATTCCTCTAACAAGTTGATTCAAGAAGAGTCAACCGACAAAGAGTCAGCCGACGGAGAGCCTATTTATAAAGACACAACTAACGATGAGTCTATTAACGAACTAACGGAGAGGATAAGGCAACTGAAGCTCGATTAAAGAGACTAAGAGCTTAAGAAGAGTATAAGGTCATATTGGATCCAAATGTTAAATTTCCTACTATGGTAGATATTGTCAAGGCGAAGTTCGAAGCTAGGGAGTCGTTAGAGTTATCAGACACTCTAACTACGTCGTATTACATAAGCATTTGAAGGATTTTAGAGAGTATATTAAGGCTATATTGAAGTTGTTCAGGAGATTCATCTTCCACTAAGTCAACTATATGCTAGCAACCGAGCTGCTCTATTTATCCCCGCCATTCATGCGGGTTACCACGACAATTTCGCTGTCCTTAGCCTAGGGTATTTGTCTCGATGCTCCTATAGGGAACACCTCTAAAAATCTGCTTATTGAGGAAGCCATCCTAAATGACCATAGTTGGCATGATGACTGCAATCTTTATAAGTTGCTCTTGAGGTATCACCGAAGGTTGCTAGAGCCGTGCTGAGTCCCTCTTGTCTTTCAGAACAATGGCACAGATTGAGCGGGCTTACCGCAGAATAAGACTAGTCGGACCGACGAACTATTCTATCGCATAGCGATCTTAGGGCGGAAATGCAAGAAGGGCTACAGCTCGTAGAAGAGAAGGCGCAAAGGGAACGAAGGAGGACTACAATACAACGGCTCTACGGCCTCTGCAAATTGCCTGGTCACCTTTAAAATAACTATCCTGAAAGCCAGGAATTTACTAGAACTTCAATTCAGGGTTTGACTATGTAGCTTGCTAGATAGTTATTTTAGTTGGATTTGTTTTCGGATTGAAAGTTATTTTTTTTCACTAGGTGATGAATTAAGTTGCTACAAGCCCTCGTAATATCGTAGAAACATAGCCGTTTCTCTCGAATAATGGTCATCATTGGTGCTCTCAATTGATTGCCTAGGGCTGCTCCCCCCGACGAGCGCTCGTGGACCTCACTTCCTATCTGCCCGCGGAAGCATTAAGACTATAAGCCTCTTCTGGCGCACTTGCCAAACGTTTAGCAATCCAACTGCTGCCTACTGAACTAGTCTTGTGAAGATCCATATCCAATCATTGCCATTTTTGGTTCCCTCACCAATGCTAAGAAAAGCCTGAGTTTATCTCCAGTCAAGTAAAATAAATATGTTGGAAGGTGTGGCAGACGCAGAGGGTGAAAATGGGGTAGAGAGATGAGAGACCACAATCGGCTTCGGAAGCCATTTATGCCGTATCTGTTGCAAAGAGGTCTTTGACCTCCCAGACTTACAAGACCGCTTTGCCTGCCTTTGTTGCCCGCCATTGCACCCATCTCCCACCTCTTCCACCTTTTCCTCTTAGAACTAACTCAACACACCTCAATACAACACATACATCCCCAATTTCTCTACATTTGAGCCCACCATCGTAACAATCCTCGAGTTTGCAAAAATTGACCAGTAGGAACGGCGGTGCTGACTACAAGCCCCACTACTGTACTCGCCAGCGAGTACGGCGGTGGGTCAACTACAATTAGAATTTGTCCTGCGGAGAGGGCAAGGAGAGGCAAACACTTAACGGGATCCCTGTTCCAACACATTGTGCATTTACAACTATGGATGTGGATAAAGTGAGCGGGGAGGCGGTTCAACCAACCAGCGAATGACGCGTCCTCACCGGTCTCATGTCTCCTGAATGCGCCATTTCCCGAGTACGACCAAGGAGGCTCAAGGAGACAGGTATTTTCAGGTCGAGGACATTCTGGACTGGCGAGTGGGAAGGGTATGAGCATATTGAGACCTCAAGAATGAGCCAGAGGTGTTCAACGGCGTTCGTTTCGGGGCTCTGTCCCCATTTAGGTATAACGTTACCTTTTGAGTGTAACGTACTTTATAAGCGAGTGTGCAAACGCTAACAGATTTTAGTATGGCTGCACGCAACAATTCGTTAAGAATGCATAAGGCCCACGAATAACTTTTTAAACAAATACCAAGGCCAAGTACGGGATTGTAGATGAAGATATCTACAATTGCGACGAGACCGGGTTCATGATGGGCATCATCTTGCAGGCATGGTGGTTACGACCTCGGATGGCCGTAGCAAGGCAAAAAACTGGCCCGGCCTGGCAACCGCGAATGGGTCCCAGTTACCCAAGGAGTCAATGCCCTCGGCTGGGCCATCCTTCCCTTCACCATCTTAGCCGGGCAGTATCACCTCGCCAACTGGTATACCGAGTGCAACCTCCCAGCCGACTGGCGCATCGCAACCACCGAGAACGGCTGGACTACCAATGCGGTAGACCTAGATTGGATCAAGCGACTACCATACAGGGCCTCGTACGAAGGGCAAATACCGGTTGTTGATCCTCGACGGCTACGAAAGCCACCACTCGACCGAGTTCGAGCTCTACTGCCGGCAGAACAACATCATTACACTCTGCATGCCTCTATACTCTTCCCACATACTCCAGCCACTCGATGTTGGTTGTTTTTGGGCCGGGGCATAGCCAACCCCACAGCTGCAGTGGGCAGGCTGGCAGGGAAGAGGCTGTCTGGAAGTGGGGCAGGGCCAGTGCTCTGGCCCACACCTACAACAGAAGTTTTCGGCCAGCTTTAACGTGAGTCTTCCGATCCTCCGTCCACTCGAATGTTTCGCAGCAATTCATGCACTAATAGTATAGGGAATCGACAGCTCCGTACAGGGGTACGCATTCTACATTGTCTGCCGGACTGGTCGACAGGCCGGTTCGTTCGTGAAGCTGATCGACGTTCTGAATATATAGCGTTGCCTCTGTTGTGTAGCTGTGACAATTCGTGCACCTCCGTCGGTCGGCTGTCCTTTGTAAGCTCGTGCAGACCCAGGGCAGACCTGACAGTATCTGCCCTCTGCGGACCCTTATTTACAGAGGACTCATCCTTAGGGTGGAAAAATCCTCTTTCCAGATCCCATGCCAGATCTTAATGAAACATGCGTGTTCTATGACGTTAACCTTGTATGGCCTGTCTTTACACCCTGGTCACTAGGTCATCTTTGCTGTTTGTTTCCCAACAAACGTCATTGTGGTGGAAACATGGCACTCTTTAGCATTAAACCCGCTGCATTGGTCCTCCCTGCCGCTCTTGCGCCATATGGATTATTCGCGTCTTGTCGTCCTTCCAAAGATGAAACCTGGCTAACGGCAGAGCCAACAGCAGCGCGTAATTCTTCTTCATTTTGCTATAGACATGTCCGGTCGCGTCGATACGGTGACACCGTTTCAGGAGCAATGTTGCGTTGAACAGCCAGAAATCCTTCGAAACGGAGGAGGAATAAGACGGCAGCGGAGAATAGAGTGACTAGCCCATCTTACCCTCAGTCTCCGCCAACCCAGGCTCGAGCTAACAGTCCCGCTAACAGTCAGCTCCCTTTTCCATCCGGCTCTTAGAGCATGAGGCTGATAACGGAGGTGATACCGCGCGACACGTTAATGAACATCTCTCGTCGGTTTTGCCCGCGTCGTACCGCACTGAGTCTGACGATCTGGCGGCCCCGGCTCGTCATGTTACGGCCTGCATTGACAAGGAGCTCGACCTCCGCAGACTGACTAGCATTCATGACTGGCTGTGGATCGTGGGTCGGCCCATGCCCCCTCGTCCGCTGCACTACCAGCTCCTGGTTCGCCGAGAGATACTAGTAACGGAGCAGATGGACATGCACCTCGTATGGACTACGGGCCGAATATTCGTTAAACCCGTCCCGAGCTTCCTCCTTGACCCGCGCTTCTGGACGGAATATCTCTGCTGTACGCAAGGATGCAACTGTTCCATCGAACAATGCGAGCGCAGAGCGAATCGGAGGTGTGCACTAGGCTTCCTCTTCTCCTACGCTGCCCTGATTTCCCACGAGAGCGACTTCCGAATCGCCGAGGAAAAGCACTTGCTTCCGCAGGGGTTGAAGTGGCCGGCGTGGAGGACGTTTGTCGAGCAGTTGGACACGGAGCACGTCTACGGGGACATCGACCCGCGATTCTGCTACGGAGAACTTCGTCTGAGCCGGCTCAACGAGATATACTTTTTGTTCCGAACGCCGTTTCGCGGCTACATGTCTCGTTGGAATCAGTACGGCTCCTTTTTTCGGGATAACTTGGCGTGGCTAGCGGGCACGACGGTATACATCGCCATTGTCCTGACTGCGATGCAGGTCGGGCTCGTTACTGATATACTCAAAGACAACCACGGCTTCCAGTCTGCGTCGTACGGCTTTACAGTCTTTTCGATTCTGGGTCCTCTTATCTATGCCAGCCTTATCGTCCTGGCATTCTTTTGCATTTTTGTCAACAACTGGGTTGAGACCGTGAAATACGGAAAAAGACGGTTTCAACATATAAGCGGACTAATGGAATGAATTTAGGCAGTGGATGGTTATCGAACACGGTACCCATCGCGAAAGTGCGAGAGGAAAGGGGCAATGAGGGGGTGCAGCCTAAGAAACACAGGATTCATGTATATAGCTGACGAGAAATATTGACCGTCGCAGTCAAATACCTACTAGGGAGTCTGGATATGTAGGACTCGGCGTGGCATTTTACAACGGGAGCTTGCTGGAGAAAGTGGCATGAAGCTTCAGCACTTGTGGGCAGCTGCTGTACCGGCTATAGCAGGGACCTGCTAGAGCCATGTGGGATGCGGGAGGGAGCGATAGGAGCTTAGGCGTCGGACTGGCACTGGTCGTCACGTCTACCTGTCTTCAAGAGCCGGAGGGAAGCGGAAGCCACTAATGGCAGGCTGTAGCTAAAGCTACAGACTATGATTAGAGAGGCCCAACTAATGCTACTCTACCAGCACCCGCCATTCGACTTGTTCCCCCGTTTGCCTCAACGCGAGGAAGAGCGTCGTGAGACACTCGTCCTCGTCCGTAAATGACGCAACGCCTCGGTTTGTTTGAGCTCCTTGAACGTCTGTATCGTCACGTGCCCACTTATGTCACCACGCTGCTCAGAGTGTCGTCACATCTGCTGGCGCGGGGCCCACCTCGACAATTATTGCCGCCTGACCCCGCGGATCGAGACGATATGAAACGTGAAGGCTCTTCGGTGCCTCAATCTTTCTCCTCTATGCGGCTGAGCGAGAACCGCCAAGTGAAATTTTGGTTCAGGGGTGGTTTCCTTGGTGCAGCTGGTTGACGTTCTGCAACGGGCTCTTACCCGCGCACGGTGATGCGGCCATGGATTCAATGATCGTTGGTCTTGTGCTGATTCTCTTCACGTTCATCATCCCTGTGCTGCTCGCCACCTTGACTCTCAAAGCCTATCTTTCCGTCATTACTCCGGCCATTCTACTCCTCCTCAGCTACCTATGGCTCATAGAAAAGATCGCACCGCCCGAGTCCCAGTCCCGCAAAGATTCCATCCTCGGCCTGTCAAGGGTATACCCGCTAGAAGAAGGCTCAATCTCGTCGACTGAAATTCCCGGCTCTGATACGCGAACTGCGTAGGCTGGCCCCGACCCGGTTCTGGATTCGGACTAACTTGGTGCATGGCAGCGTGATTTTTGTACATGGTCTCGGCGCAATCCAGCCACGACCTGGAGGTCTGGAGGCATCTGCTGGATAACAGACTTTCTCCCAGATGACTTCAAAGACCTCGGCTATCAGTCTCGCGTACGGCTGTTCCTGTTCAATTACAAGTCATTTTGGCTACGGCGCTCTCGTCTGCGGCTCGGCGAGACTGCAAACGCCCTCCGACAGGAGCTGAAGAGCGACGAGGTACGAGACTGAGCTAATGTGATTTCTTTAGAGCTGACGTATTGTAGGTTCTCAGAGATGATAATCATCCTCGTCGGCCATAGCTATGGAGGACTGGTCATCAAGAAGGTTAGTGAACTGTGAGGAGAGATGAAAGAAGGCAACTAAACTGTGTAGGCTCTAGCCATGTCACCTGAGCTGAAGCAGCGTCTGAAAGGGATTATCTTCCTTGGAACGCCCCACCAGGGGGCGTCAGCTAGCCGGTATGGACGTCTTATATCCTACATACTTGCTCCCTCGGCTCAGACGTCGACATCATGCGTGTTTTGGAACCGGGAAGTGAGGATCTGTATGATCTCCAGACGGATTTCCATAACCACTTCAAAGACACGACCAGGAAGTACTTCTTCGAAAAGGAGAAGACATACCACCAGCTTTGGGGTTTCATAACATGGCTGGACGAGTTTGTGAGCAGCTCTCGCCGCAGCGTCACCGTCTTCTAATCTTCGTTTAGGTAGTTACGAAGCTGTCGGCTACCTGGGGTGCAGACGGGCTCGACGTAGTTGGACTCGACACAGATCACCGAGGCATGAATAAATTCAGCAGACGCGATAATAATTACAGGCTCGTATATCGGAGATTCTGGCGATGCTCCGGAGGAAATCCGTGATCCCTTACACGAGTAAGTTTGCATCTACCGCGGAAGGAGAAGCCGTTGACGATGCGCCTGACAGGATCCCCGTGGCAGACCGAGCTGCGCGAGTTTCTGAAAGGGAACCACCACATCCCCAAGTACGACCCTCCGTACGTCAATATACAGCCCTGTGACTGGCTGTACAAGCTGGAACGGTATACTGCCTGGGCTGGCAGTAAGCAAACTGCCATTCTATGGCTCACCGGACCCCCTGGGTGTGGGAAATCGGTGCTTTTTAACCAGATTCTTCGACAGCCTCCTGAGACGCGTGCCACCCAAAGACAATACGTCTTGGAATTCGTTTGTAATTCTCAGCACAAAAAATTGGCAACCACGCCCATGAATATAGCGTCAGCTATGCTATGGCAGCTTACCGAGTGGTTGCCGCGTCTCGTGGATGAAGCGCAGCCAGAATCGCAACCGGAAGACAGAGTCTCGAGGCTGACCCGGAAGTATGCGTTGGAGGATCTTTGCGTTCTGCTTCGCCGGACGCTGAGGAAGCTTGCTAATCAGATGCCGTGCTCGTGGCGATTGATGCGCTGGACGAATGCCGGTTTTGCTCGGGAGTCGATCCATTTCTCCGCTTTCTCGAGGACCTCGCACTACACGATGCGCAGAGACAACTCTCACTAAAGCTTCTTCTCAGCGCGAGAAGCCACACTTTTGACGACATTACTAGGGGGCACCCTCAGCTCGTATCTAGAGAAGCTCAAGGCCGCGACGCCTCTGTCATTCACGTTTCTGACGAAAACTCGGTCGCGATCCGGTCATACGTAGAGCAGCAGCTGAAGGTCTGGGCAGGAGAGAATATAGAAAAAAAGGATTCGAGACCGGATTTGGAAGAAACAATCATTCGTCAATCCAAGGGTATTTTTCTATGGACAGCTCTCGTTGTGGAAGGTCTGTTCCACAGTGGTTCATCACCAGCCGACTGGGAACGGGCCTTGGGGACGTTGCCTCCTGGAAACGACCTCTTTCAACTTCTCCGCCATATAGTGGAGAGGATTCCTGCAGCGGACATCGACAAAACGCGTAGCATGATCATCCTAGCCATCACCAGCACCAGATCCCTTTCTACCTCGGAGTTTGCAGCCTTATTAGGGATTCAGAAGAGTCGGAGATCTCAAGACGTCGTCCGGAATACTCCGACAGAGATTGAGCACGACATACTGACTCTTTGTCGTTCACTGCTCACCTGCAGCCGAGGATTCGTCGACCCTTTCCACCTCGTTGTTATCGAGTTTTTCCACGACCACTCATGTCCCGAGAGATTCCGCATCGGGTACGAAGACGCGCATGGCATTTAGCAGATGTATGCCTCAAGTGCCTGCAATTTTGCGAATACCGCATGAAGAGGATGCAGAGGCTGCCGATCCGTTACAGTACGGGGCTGGCAATCTCCTCTACCACACTTTGCAAACGTCAGAGACCAAGCAGATGGAGCTCGCGAATCCTATTCGACAGTTTTTGCAGTCGAAAGATGATTTCACATTGTGGCTCCGTTTTGTCTGGGATACAGGGGAATTGCTACGGCAAGACCTTGTCCTCTTCCAGCTGAAATCTGCCATCCTTACTGGAGACTTCCAGTTGCAGATGCCGCAGAACGCTACGCCTATGCACGTCCTCGCTCTAGTTATCAAAAGCAATAAGCTCTTTTCGGCTATATTTTTCCAAGAAGGGGGGGGGGCGTGTGGTTCGATTTGAACCAAACAGATAGTGATGGACGAAGTGTGCTTCACTGGGCTGCAGGTCAGCAGGCCGAGACAGTAACCCAAAACGACGACGCGACGAAAGAAGAGGAGATTTTAGCGACTTAATAGCTCGAGGCTTGAATACTGACGCGAGAGCTAACGATGGCCGCAGCCCAATGCACATCGTGGCACAACACGGGAGGCGCGAGAATTTAATCGCACTGTTCCAACACGGGGCCGATTACAGCGCGAGGGACAAGTTGAACTTCACGCCTCTCCACTTGTCAGCAGTGTATCCGGAAGCATCGAAAGGCTATCAGATTTCATCAAGATTGGCGCGGAAATCGACGCTCGAGGAATGGATCAATGGACGCCTCTTCACTTGGCAGCCCTGAACGGCTATACCGAGGCTATCAAAGCTCTTGTTGCTGCCGGAGCCGGTGTCGATGTTCGAGGAAAGGATCAAGTGACGCCTCTTCACTTCGCAGCCCAGAACGGCTCTACCGAGGCTATCAGAGCTCTTACGGATGCCGAAGCTAGTGTCGATGTTCGAGAAAAACATCAATGGACACCTCTTCACTTTGCATCCCTGTACGGCCATACCGAGGCCATCAAAGCTCTTGTGGCTGCTGGAGCTAGTGTCGGTGCTCAGACTAGCGAAGACGACTCACCTCTTCATAGCAGCCCAGAATGGCTATACCGAGGCCGTCAAAGCTCTTATAGATGCCGGAGCCGGTGTCGATCTTCGAGGAGAGGATCAATGGACGCCTCTTCACCTAGCATCCCTGAACGGCCATACCGAGGCTATCAAAGCTCTTGTTGCTGCCAGAGCCGGTATCGATCTTCGAGGAATGGATCAACGGACGCCTCTTCACCTAGCAGCCCAGAACGGCCACACCAAGGCCATCAAAGCTCTTATTGCTGCCAGAGCTAGTGTCGATGTTCGAGAAAAGGATCAATGGACGCCTCTTCACTTCGCAGCCCAGAATGGCAATACCGAGGCCATCGAGGCGCTTGTGGCTGCTGGAGCTAGTGTCGGTGCTCAGACTAGCGAAGACAACTCACCTCTTCACATAGCAGCCCAGAATGGCTATACCGAGGCTATCAAAGCTCTTGTTGCTGCCGGAGCCGTATCGATCTTCGAGGAATGGATCAATGGACGCCTCTTCACCTAGCATCCCTGAACGGCCATACCGAGGCTATCAAAGCTCTTGTTGCTGCCGGAGCCGGTGTCGATGTTCGAGGAAAGGATCAAGTGACGCCTCTTCACTTCGCAGCCCAGAATGGCTCTACCGAGGCTATCAGAGCTCTTACGGATGCCGAAGCTAGTGTCGATGTTCGAGAAAAACATCAATGGACACCTCTTCACTTGGCAGCCCACGGCAATACCGAGGCAATCGAGGCGCTCGTGGCTGCGGGAGCCAGTGCTGATGGTCAAGAAAGCAAACAATGGACGCCTCTTCACTTTGCAGCCAAGAATGGACATGAGAACGTCGTGATAGCATTGCTTAACCACGACTTGCTCGATCCCGATCGGAAAGACCATTATGGTTTGACACCGCTATCAATAGCTGTTCGAAATTGCCGCACCGTGGTAGTGAAGGTGCTACTGGCTACTGGGCAGGTCGCCTTCGACTCTCAGGACTGTTTCGGACGGACTTCGCTGTGGTGGGCTAGAAGGGTTGGGAGTGCTGAGATAGAGCAACTGCTACTTGACTATGCAAGGAAGAAAGGCGCGCCGGTACACTGTGAGGACGGACCTATAGAGTAAGGTCGATATCGAATGACGGGGCGACCAAGTGTTGCGACGTTTGCTCTTTGAACATTCCAGGAGACGAAGCTATTACGAATGCGAAGTGTGTAACGGTGGGGATTTGAACATCTGTTTGGAGTGCTACAAGACTGGAGGGCGGTTTAAGAGACGATCACCAGTTGGTCTACAAGGTAGACAAGGAGAGTTCAGATTAGCCTGAGGTTGACGCTAATTAGGATAGCTCCAACTCTGTTTCCTTCTGGACTAATGAGTTCTGAATAATATTAGTTACTGTGTTCTGAGGCAGAAACTACCTTCAGCCGAAAAAAATATGCCCCGAGTTTTCCGTAAGGAAAGTGCCGAAGCATATGGTTCATTTTTACAATCACCGGGAAACGGTCAACCTAATCCATCCGTCGACCAAAAACTAAAGTGCGCGGTAACTTACTTGAAACAGAACATGGGCCGGATCACCGTACGATTGAAACAGTCCTCGACATTTCGAGCTTGCATATGGTCGAGATGCACGCGCATCAAGTCCTCGATCTGGCGAGCGTATGCCGGCTTCAGTGGCCCAAAGCAGGCAACATCGAGTAGCTGGAGCTGTAGGTGGAGTGCGGAGGCATGCATAGAGTAATGATATTATTCTCCTTGCAGTAGAGCTCGAATTTGGTAGAGTGGTGGCTTTCGTGGCCGTCGAGGAGCATATAGCCGTTTTTTGCCCTTCGTACGAGGTGCCGTATGGAAGTCGAAGTGCTTGATCCAATCCAGGCCTACCGCATTAGTGTCCAGCCGTTCTCGGTAGTTGCGATGCGCCAGTTAGCTGGGAGGTTTGCACTCGGTATACCAGTTGGCGAGGTGGTACTACGCGGCCAGGATAATGAAGGCGGGAGGGCCCAGCCAAGGGCATTAACTCCCTGGATCACCGTTGCCCATTCGCGGTTGCTAGGCTAGGCCAGTTTTACCTTGCCGAAGCCGTCTAAGGTAGTAACCACCATGCCTATAAAGATCATGCTATTATGAACCTGGTCTCGTCAAAGTTGTAGATATCGTCATCTACGATGCCGTACTTCGCCCTAGTGTTTCGTACGAGTGCAAACCACTCGCTAATAACCTTCGGATCCTCGGACTTGGCCCTCTAGTAGTCGTATCTACGCGTATAACGCGTGTAGAGCTATGGCTAGCGTTTGACGAAGTTGTATGCCTAGAGCTTGCCGACAGGGGGCGCGTCGCGTACGCGCAGGAGTTGGTTGGCCATATCTTCTACACTACGTAGTCTTGGTGGAAAAGCGCGCTTAGACAGCTCAATTATATACTGAATTATCGTCTTCTCTTCTAGATCTGTAAGCTTCCGCGAGTTGGCTGGAAGATCGCGTCGTGCAGGCCGGCCGGCGCGTCGGTCGTAGAGTGTTGTAACTAGCACGTTGTAGAGCTTGGCCACGGCTCGGAGGCTTAGTTTCTTATCGTTTTGAAGAGCTTCGAGGGCTAAGATTACCCTAGATTCCTTTAGGTGGAAGACATTTTGGGTTATAGAAAAACTAGATGTTAGGTAGAGGAAGGACGCGTCGTGCCAAGAAGTGTTCGACCCGCTTATATATTCGGCTCGCTTATAAGACACTTAGAACTAAATTTTACCCCAATGCCCAAATTTACTAGCCCAGCCAAAAAGCTTAGCACTGCTAATCAAGTCTTCAACATACACTTTGCAATGCCCTAGAATATCCTCCCTTATAGTGCCGTACTTGTATCTGCTCTCCCGGCAAGCGGTTCTCCGCAAAGTTGGCGATGTACGAGATCCCTAAAATGTTGCCGTAGTTGTTGGTAAGGGGACAGAATGCCTATAATGCAAGCTGTTAAGCCATACCTATAGTCCTGTAACTCGTCGCTTAAATGCACCTAGCAACGCCGCTTGATAAACAGGTCGGCGCCGTACTAGAGGAGGACCAAAACCATCTCGGTAACTAAGCGATTACCGTCTAGCTTTCCCTCGAAGCATGTACCTAGGCGATATTTTTCTAAAAGCGAATGCAGGATAACCGAGTTTTCCCTAGGCTGTCGTATATTTGGGTCAGCGCTACATTATAGGAGTTTATGGACTAGTTCAGAACGTAGAAATAAGGCGGCCTGTTCTAGGGCGGTATACTCGAACCTATCCAAGGTAGAGACGACCGAGTTTTGGTTAGGCATCTTTTGAACCAAGTCGATGGCAATATCGTATGACCTTCGTGTAACCGCTAGAGATAGCGGGTGTTCGGGAAGGCGTTGACCTATGCATGGTCCCGTACCGAGTAGCAAGAACGCCCTCCATCCTAGCGCAGACATCTGCCCCGTGCTCTAGTAACAGCCGAACGATCTGTCTCTAGTTTCTTACTATAGCCGTGGCTAGTAGGAGTGTATATCCCGAAAAGTCCTTAATATTAGGGGATATATCGACCTTGGCATTGACGTCGGCGCCCGCTATAATGAACTTGGATACTGCGGTGATAGTGCCGGCCCTGATACAGCGAATGAGGCCAATAGACTTGTTATAGACAATATCTCTATTGTAAAGATCTTTCCAAAGCAGGATATAGAGAAATCTGGCGGCGCGGACGAGATATGATAGGCTACGCTGGTCGAGAAACTCGGCAATTTGTAGAAGAATCTCAGGGGGCAACGATCCTAGATTATACGCTATCGACTTGTAATATAAATAGCTTAGAAGAGCGCGACGCCGCGTATATAATAAGCGGCATAATGCGCGGCCGAGAAGGTTATACTAATACCGACAACGCTATAAACCTACCGTGCTTATCTAACTTCGTCTTTTAAAGCCGGTATATTGTAACACGTTTTAAATAGCGCTTGCCGTATCCCTCTAGCGAAACCTCGTTTGGTCGAGGCTCGCACTCACTCGCATCCCCTAAGCTTATCGTATTATAGTGGTTTACTAAGTGGGAGTGGGATGTTGAAGTTAACGTGGTATAGGCTATCTAGTGGCATTGAGCTTGCTTAGAGGTGTAGCTGGATAATGGTAATGGAAAGTCAAGTAGTCAATGTAGCATTAGACTATGCGTTAATGCCTTCTTAATGGTTAGAGGTGAGGCGGGCAATGAGAGACAAGCGGACAACGAATTGTGTAGTACCTATTTTAGTATCCGCTAAGAAACTCTAAAAGCAGACGTTTATTTCTATTTTCCAATTATTCAAATACATTTTCTCTAGAATAGATTATGGCTAGTGCTCCTAGGAAAGATGAGCTAATCCGTTAGAAATAGAAAATAAGAGCTGCCGCTAGTATCTGCGCTAAAGGTAATATCATCGACCCTAGGGGTGTAGGCATCCTTATAACGATCCGTTTGAAATGGATCTATAAACGGAGATAGGTGTAGACGGCCACCACCAGGTCGCTATAGAATTTGTCGACGACATCGAACGTATCGACTCTACTACTAAGAAACTATCTCTTAACCTATCACTTCCCTAGTCTGATATATCCCTATCACCCCTACTTGATTAGTCGCCAATGTTGCTTATAGCAACCTCGCTTCGACCTAGTTTGGCTCGCAATCTATGACCAATCTTTGTACTCCTTTATATACCTGTAATCGTAGCTCTTCGAGACGCGACCAAGCGAGCCTACCTCCGATTTAGCTAGGCCACTTTTTCCCTATACTTTCTTTGGTTTTTGGTAGGGTCCACGAAGCAATACGCTATACCGGTGTTGCCTAGAGACTCCGTGACTCTTGGCGGCCGAGTAATGACATAGTCATGTTCTAATTCAACTATATCGTCGACTTTTTGGCATTCGTTTTGTTATTCCTTAGTAAGGCTGTTAGGCAGATGATCTCGATTCTCGAAGATCTCGAAGGTTTCGGCTAGCCAGGATAACCATCTGCGGGATCCAAAGCGCTTTCGGTATCCCGATTTCGCGGCGTCGGTTCCCCTTGGCTCCTATAAGCTCTGGTGTTCTTTGCTAAGGTATAGGCGGTTGACTAGCGGAAAGGCCTCATCGGAGGTATATTGCTAAGCCTATCTTTCCGGTTGCAGAGCAAGCTCCGCATTCTAAACCTCTTTTCGCCAATAGAGTGATCAGCCTCGTAGGTTTAGGCGCTATTTTCAATAGCCTTCAGCTTTGGTCGTTTAGCTGTATCTGAATCTCTGTAATTCGTAGCGTCTTCATCTACTTCGCTTCCGCTATAGACCCGTTTTTAATGGATTAGGATGCTCCTCGTGCTCGGCCGGCGATAACTCAACCTAGAGGAAACAGTAATACCGGCCTTAGTCGGTTTACGCTGGCTATTCGCGGCCTCTATATCTTATATAGTTGTAGTAACCTATCCTAGATACATAGCGTTAGTGCCTTAGGCGGACCAGTCTCCCGCCGAGATGTCGGCTTCGTAGGTCTCGAAGATATAGGCGGTGCGCAAACAGGGGCAACGTTCGATGCAACTTAGAACTGTCTAGACAAGGAGAGACGTATCCAGTCAGCGGACGTACTTCAACGGCGGCCTTAGAATCTAATGCTCGGGTTTTCAAGGTGCTCGCCATATTGCTGCGCCCATTTGCGCTTTTGCCCTCCTCGAACATCTGAGAAGTCTCGTACGTAGCCTTGTTTGCTAGTATCGATCGGCTATATCGCGGATAATAGATCGATTCTCGGCCTCTTCCTAAAGGCATAGAGCTGAGTTTCCGACCCCAGTCGTCGCCTTTAGGGCTTCTTAAACCTGTAGCTAGAGCGGAGGCAACCTGTTGCCTAGAATTCGAAACCATCCGTCTACAAGCTCGGATAAGGACTAAGATGCTGAAGGGAGAGTAGTAGGGGCTAGCATGCTCGAAGTCGCTATATTGTCCCAATGTTCTCTCGGAAGCTCTGAAATGAGCGAGACATCTTCGATATGGTTGATTGCTTTGCCTATATATATATATATTCCTACTCCGCGCGCCTGTAGGCACGCCGGACCATCTACTACTAATTACAAAGGAAAACCGTGCCTGAAAAGGTTGGACTAAAAAACCTCTGCCTCCCCTATTCTAATCTGGATCTTCCGAATCCTTCCACTCCAGTGAAAAGGAAGGCTAGGTAGCTAACTAGGCCAGTGGCCTAGCCTAGTTCTAGCCGGATGGCTAGCCTATACTCCGGGAGCCTCCCAGAGCCTAGTAGCCACCTAATAACCTTCCTTGCAAGCCCTCTCTCTTTGTCTTCCCCCCCATCGAGGGCCCCGTATAGGTCCCCCGTGAGCGTATTGCTGTAGCCGGCCAAGTCCTTGGACTTTGCCTATATATGTCGAGTCACTACCTCGTCCAACAAGCTTAATAAGGGCCCTCATCTCTCGAACCTTTACCGACTATTAGCGGTGATTGCTCAATAGCATACTTGGTTGGCAGAACATATAGGACTCCGTTGTTCGAAGGCCTGCCCGTCAGAGCCGCGGGCATAGATGAAGTGGCTGCAGTCGAGTCTCTATTGTAGCCCACGTTCCAGGCATCGACACTAGGGAAGACGGTCTGACTAAACCCGTCGAACCCGAAGGTGTAGCGTATAAGTGGAGGGTTGCTCGAAGGCCTGCCCATCAGAGCCGCGGGCATTGATGAAGTGGCTGTAGTCGAGTCTCTATAGCGGTCCGCCTACTCGGCTTTCTAGGCATCGACACCAGGGAAGACGGTCTGATTGAACTCGTCGAAGACGAGAGTTTGGGCCTATAAGCGAAGGGTTGCCTTCCAAGAAGCAATCTCCAAGACTATAGCTCTCTTAGCATCTTTTTCTATAGGTATTGGGTTATTCGAGCAAGACGATACTCTAGCCGTAGACAAACTATGTAGTTGTTTGCTAGGCGGCGCTTTAAGCTTCGCCGTCGATGGAGTACGTTCGGATTCTCGTTCGCGGGGTTGTCTCCAGGACTTGATAAGCCCCATCCCGGGGTATGTATAGTCGGATATAGCATCTGTAGATTTGAGATCAAGAGTATGAGACAGCGGGGTTCGAACTAACCCTTACAAGTACTAAAACTTCCAGGTATATTGATGGGAGATTCTCGTTAGTGGGAATAGGGAGATACATCAATTCCTAGGGAGAAAAACACCTAACATATATGTACGTAAGTTCACGGCGGCGCTAGGCCAATCTATAGGAGAAAGGCCAGGGAGCTGGATCCCAATCTGTTCCTAGGCCTAAAACTATAGAAGCGTCGGACCGATATACTACTGCCGTACCTCCAGACCCTGTATTTGGATGCCTTCGGCTCTACCAACTCCCGTACATTTTTCTTTACCACCTCATATCTTGCCTACCGCCCCTCTTGCTAGCTCCCTGTTGGCCCCCCCAACTAGGCCTCTATAGGACGTACTATGCCGACCAAGATCCGCTCGATTTTCTTCATGCTGCCAGGCTATATAGCAGCGTAAATATGAAGCTCCGCTTATTACCTGTCGGTCGGCCTCAGTCGACTCCTTGGCTATCTACGCCGCCTATGCTATCTCTTTGGCTGCCTCTCCCTGTCGAGAGTAATAAGGAGTAGGCAAGGTCCGAAGCGAATCGCGCTTCCTATTAGTACTATATCTTACGGCCTCCCTACGCTGATTGTCCCTTTCTCTTCTCGTCCCGCTCGGGCATTCTTCAATTAACTATGCTGGCGTAAAGAGCTCCTGGCCACAATAAGCCACCTAAGCGTTCAGGGAATTAGCATATCTTTCTCGTCGAGCAATTCGGAGATCTAGCTATAGTGTTAGCTATTCGCTAAAATTGCCGGCCCGTAATTTCAATTGCCTACGCCTTCCCCGAATTTATGCAATCTAAGTCATCGTAGACCAGCCGTCATGATCGCCAACGCGGCCGTTGAAAGCAGGCGGCCGAGTCGGGCAAGCATCTTCGACACTACCTAGGAATATGCCACTCGTATCCGGAAAGGGAATGTGATGCCTATCTTGCCGTGTCTAGAAAGTCTGGATTGCCTGGTCGTCGGTCTCCCCGATACCTTCCAAAACGGGACGCAACTCTTCCCGTGCCATATTGGGAGAGTGTTGGCCATCGCAATACGCAAGTCCTCGTGCAGCATCCGGAAAGTCTGGATTGCCTGGTCGTCGGTCTCCCCGATACCTTCCAAAGCGGGACGCAGCTCTTCTCGTGCCATATCGGGAGAGTGTTGGCCATTGCAATACGCAAGTCCTCGTGCCGCATCCAGGAGGTCTGGAATGCCTAGTCGCGGTATCCCTACCCTGCCGAAGGGTCACTCTAGGCCAATAGACGTCGACATCCTATAACCGGGCGCCCAGTTGATTGCCTAGGCTTCTGACCATATCATCGTAGGTCAGATCCCTATCAGGGGTAGATGCGCTAGGCTGCAGGTCGGTTTAGGATGCGGCACCCCATCCGAGAATCTGTAATCGTTCTGAGCACATTGCGAAGAAGCTACGGTTGAAACGACCTACTAGAATGGACGAGCGTATAAAACGCGGCTCGCAAGAGACCGGCGTTGAGGTTATTTTCGGAAAATGATGCTCGCGGATTCGCGCTGACCGCGCTAGATTAGGTGGGGTAGCGAGGGTGGGCGGAGCAGTGACATTTGAAGAGACTTGGAGGTACATTGGAGGACTGGCCCTTTTTATGGGCCATCCAGCGCAAGGCGGGTATGGGGCAGCCAAGACCTTCCCGACGTGGCAGGTGTCAGAAATGGCAGGTGCATGCCGCACTTTCCGGAGGCGGACAAGCCGTCACGAAATATACTAAGTATAGTAATAATGATATTAGTAATTTAGACGATATAGCCGAGGACCAGCTTATACGATATATGTAACGGTCCCAGGAGTATATTGCAACTAGCTGGTGACGACTCTACGAGTATACTAAACTTAGGGAAAGAAAAATGTCACAAACCAACCATATATTGCGGCCAGGTGGGACCAACCGGAAGCAATCAGGGCCAATCAAGGGTAATACGGAGGCTGAGCCGATGCAAGAGGATCAGTGGTGCTAAGAAAATGAGCTAGCAGCAGGGATCAGTATACACCTCCACCGGGGAAAATGAATGTTAGTGCGGGACTTTGACCCGCTAAGCCAAAAACAGCCAGGGTATTGGTACAATTAGTCCGATATAGTTTTCTATTGCAAGGCAAGTACTAATACTTGATTAGACCTCCCTTATTTGCAATGACCATTTGCAGCCGTCGGGGCATTGAGTGAGCGAGCTCTCGAAGCAACTCGGGAGGTATAGCCTCCCAAGCCTCGAGGATAGCTTCCTTAAGCTGCGTATAGCTTAAGCGCTATATATCGTACCGTTCCTCAAGCCAGTTTTTTGCCAGAACCAGAGGTTCTCGATGGGATTGAGATCTGGGCTTCGGTCAGGCCACTGAACGACCTCAATCCCCAGAGCTCTGAGGAGCCGCTTTGTTGACCGCGTAGTGTGGGATGCCGCGTTATCATGCTAGAAGACTATATCGCCGTATTCCTTATAGAAACTATAAACCAACGGAAGAATAAAGCGTTGATACTTCTTAGCCGTATTCCCACTATATTCCTTTTCCTATATAAAAGAAGGGCCCTTGATACTGCCTATAAAAGAACCCCAGAACATCTAGCTATATGGTTTGGTCCTTAACATTGCCTAGGTCCTTGGTCTTCTATATCATAAATAGAAATCCACCTCTTCTATATTGGGTTATTAGTCGCCTAGGTCTCGTCAGAAAAGAGCACCCGTTCCTAGTCCTTAGGGCGAGGCCGTAGATATAGTTGCTTGTATGCCAGGTCTAGTCGCTCAGCCAAGTGCTGATCAGTGAGCTCGATCTGCCGTGGTTGGATTCGACGGCTCTAACCAATCGATCGCAATGCAGTTGTGATCGCAGTCTCTCTATAGAGCTTGAAACCTAGGATATAATACCGCAAATCTGCCTATAGCAGCTTGCGGTTAAGAGGATCAGCACGGAGGAATTCTGCGAGGGCGTTCTTCTCGGGAGACTTAAGTAGAGGCTTCCGGCTATAGCGGTTTCTCTAGGGCGTAAGTGGCCTAGAGAGAGCATCCTGGACCTATCGTTGCGTATGCCTAGTAAGCCGGGCAATCTGCGAGTTGCTATAATTGGTATATTTCCGTAAGGTTCGAATCTCGAGCTTCTCGTTGCGAGAAAGAGGCTTCGAGTGAGCTAGTCCTTGAAGATATAGGGCATTGCGGGAGGGCTGTTTGCCTTTGTAGTTGCAGCCGGTAGAACCGTTCAGCTGCAGGCGAATTATAGATGTTGTTGCAGGTGTTGATCAAGGCTTGGATATGCATCTTAGCTAACTCGGGGATGAGAGCTATAGCTATGAGATCTTAGTACGGTTGATAGAGCTTCGTGGATTAAGGAACTTGTTTATCTTTGGAAGTACTTTCCTATAGAAAATGCTAGAAAAGTGACCTATGAACGAAATTATGTCATTAACCAGGGTAATTCTGCGCCAAGTGGGACGAAGTTCCCCGCTAATATTCATTTCCCCGGTGGAGTGTAGATCAGTGAATGAGCGTAACGAAGCCTCTAGCTTAGTAGGTGTAACGGGCTGAGCCCGATGTAGGGCCTCGGCGGCCTTGGCCAAGGAGCCGGGCCCGGCGCCCCGGCCGGCCCCCGAACCCCTAGGCACGTTGCCCCTAACAATAGCGCTAGGCACTCAGGCGACGACATGACCTACAGCCTCCCTCTAGTTATAGGGAGCGCTCACCGCCAGAATGGCCATTTCCCTCTTTTTCCTTTTTCTTTTTTCTTTCCCTAAGTTTAGTATACTCGTAGAGTCGTCACTAGCTAGTTGCAATATACTCCTAGGACCATTACATTACACTGAACTTCTATAATGGTCCCAGGAGTATATTGCAACTAGCTGGTGACGACTCTACGAGTATACTGAACTTAGGGAAAGAAAAAGGAAAAAAGGGAAATAGCTATTCTAGCGGTGAGCGCTCCTTATAACTAGAGGGAGGCTATAGGTCATATCGTCGCCTGAGTGCCTAGCGCCGTTGTTAGGGGCAACGAGCCTAGGGGTTCGGGCACTAGGCCGGGGCACAGGCCCAGCTCCTTGGCCGAGGGCCGCCGAGGCCTACATCGGGCTTAGCCCGTTATATTACCCCCCTCCTCCCTCTCGCAGGTCCGAAAGTAGCTTCCCTCCTCTAGTCAAGGGGATATCTTGCTATATACCGCTTCAAATATGTTAAGGGCCTCTATATCGAGGAGGGTACTTAGGGGTTCCTATATAGGCTACACGTATCCCGTCTACTTGACTAATACCTTTGTCCTACGCCTTATCGTCTTTGCTTCGAGGATCTCTTCAACTTGCTACTCTTCTTTACTAGTTTCCTCAAAATTACGGCTAGTAGTTGGGCATCGTCCTATACCTATAATAGAAGCGGGTCATCGCTCGCCCTCTTTAAGAGCGAGATATAGAAAACGTTGTAGATACCTAGAGGTATATCTAGGCGGTAGGCGTAGGAGCTAACGAGCTCTATAATAATATACTTAGCATTGCGCTAGTCGAGCTTCTTCGAGGGCCTATCGGTACTAACGTTCTTCAGTAGAGCTAGACCTTATCCCCTATATAGAACTACTGCTACTTACTAGTCTTGGTTTATATATTCTTCCTATTGCTCCTATATAGCGGCTATCGTAGCTTAGGCGAACTTAGTTGCCTCCTTGAGTATATAATAAAGGCTTCGCCTCGAGCGATTAGGGACCTCTCTATAGTCGTAAGTCAGCTGCCCCTCTAGTTAGGCCGAGGAGGTCTACGTCGTAACTATATTATAAAGAATAGGCTTAGGCTAGTAGATATAGCGACCCTATTATTAATAGCAGCATCGCTATAGGTAGCAGCCGGCCTAGTTATCCTAGCGATATATTATAAAGTAGTATAAGTAATGCTCTATAACCTAGTTTATATACTCTATTGCTCTATCGGTTTCGGGTAGTAGGTAGTCGACAACCGCCGAGTAATCTAAGTAGCTCGCAAATCCGTTTCTAGATAGACTTATAAACTAGGGGCCTCTATCCGAAACAATCCTAGAGGGAAGCCTATAGTAACGAATAAGGTAGTATAATAGTGGTCGGCTACTACCTAACTATAGTAGAGGCATTACTTCGAAGATCACTCTTCGATAGCCGGTTAGTAATGACTATAATTATATCGCCTAGTTAGGGCTAGAGGGGTAGGTCTATAATAAAGTCTATCGATATTTCGCTCTAAATCCTCTTAGGGATAGGTAGCGGCTTTAATAGCCCTCTACGCTTCTCTCTCTAGACGGCGGTCCTTCTATATATCGTAGTTATATAGGAACGCTAGATATCCTGACTAAGGCCTAAAGTGAACTTCTAGCCGATTAGCGCCTTTATAAGGTCTCGCCTAGGGTAGCCTATAAGTATAGAATCGTAGGTTTCTTAGATAACTCGGGTATATAGAGGTTCGAAGTGAGGTAGCTAAATGCGGTCCCTCTAAAGAAGTCGGTTTTCGTCGTAACAAGCACTCTAATATAGAAATAGGCAGGCCCTATTAGGAGGGGAACTACCTTCGCTATCCTTAACTATCTAGCGAATCAACTAGTACTAGTTATTAGCCTATAGCGCTTAGTCCTATAAGCCCTTTAAAGGCTCTTCTATAAAGGGGTTAACTAGGGGGTCTAATTTATCCGCTATATCGTCTATCTCTCTATCTTGATCGCTATCTTAATAAAGGTATACCTCGCTCGAACTATTACGACGTTAGCTTTCTTCCCTATTGATAGGAGGGCCTAGACCTAGGTTAGTATACTAAGATATAGTTCCTCTTAGCCTTTAGTAGTTAGAAGTACTACCTAGCAAGGCGCTTATAAACTGTCTATTATATATCTTGTTCTCTCCTTGAGAGGGCGTCTAGTATACTACTTCTTTTACGGTATTTTAGTATAAAGTTATATTAGGCGAGGACCTCTACCTAATAAACTTGTCTCTTACTTAGCTATCTCTTCTTCTAGAAGTATTCGAGGTTCTTATAGTGTCTAGACTTCGAATAACGGTACTCTATAGTTCGGCGTCCTACTACTCTAAGCACTATACTATAGCTAGGAGTTCCTTATCGTAAATTAGGTAGTTGTACTTGGCTAGGCTATTCTTTTTAAAAAGAATACAATAGGCTATAGACTCCTTCGTCGTCGTACTAGGATAGAGCCCCTCTAATAGCGTATCCCAATAAGTCTATCTCTAGCACTATTTTCGTTCTAGGTCCTATTACGCTAAAACTAGGGCTCTAATCAAGAGAGCCTTTAGCCTTTAGAAGGCCTCTTTATACTATAGTAAATAGATAAAGGGTATACTTTCTTCGTTAGTGCTATTAGGGGGATTGCTATATTGGAGAACCTAGGGACAAAATCGCGGTAGTAGTTGGCGAACCCTAAGAAGCTATAGACCCCTTTAACTAAGGGCGCTCCTATAATTCAATGGCCTTAACCTTCTTAGGGTTAGCCCGAATGCCTATACCAGCTTTGATAATAAATCTAAGATATTTGACGCTCTTGACTTCGAATATATACTTATCGATATCGACTTATAAGCCCGTATCGAGGAGCCTTTTTATAACTATTTAGACCTTCTTCCTATAATTAGAAAGGGAGCTATCTAAATAGATCAATATATCGTCGATATAAGCCGAGTAGAACTCGTCTAGGTATTCTTATAATATATAGTTGATATATCGCTAGAAGAGCTAGGGTACCTATTAAGCTAAAAGGGGTAACTAGCTACTCGAATAGTCTATACTAGGTATAAAAGGCATTTTCTATTCGTCTCCCTCTTTAATCCAGATCTTATAGAATACTACGATTATATCTAGTTTCGTAAACCATTTTGCTTTCGATAAGGACCTTAATGTCTTAGTGATTAGAGGAAGGGGGTATCGATCCTTCTAAGTAATCTTATTCAGCCTACGATAGTCGATATAGAAGCGGAGGCCGCCCCCTAGCTTCTTGACGAAGAGTATTAGCGCTAAAGTAGGAGAGCTGCTTATATAGATAAAGTTCTTGTCTAGGAGCTCTATAAAGGTCTTCTATAGGATAATCAATTCCTTACGTAATATATATATATAGGGGTCCCTAGGGAGGGGTCTTATCCTAGCTATTAGTATCCTTTTCTAAGAGGATTTCGTAGTCGATACCTGCTCGATATAGTAGAAGTTAGTCGGCTTATATCTAATCGAATAGAGGAAGGAAGTTATAGTAGTAGCTTAGCAGCTTCTTATAAGGGTCGCTATACTTTTTTAGGGCAAGGGCTTTCTCAATCTATAAGGCTTGCTATAAAAATTCATATACCCTCCTTCTAGTTAGAGGGTAGTATCGTCTTACCCTATAAACTAGGGCTCTAAAGACGCTCGCTATATATTATTATATAGGGAAGTTGACCCCTTTATTGTAGCTCTACTCCTTGACTACTAACCCTAAAGAGCCTATATAGATCTCATTTCTTATAGGTATAACTTCTACTTGTTTAGCCCTTATCTAGGGTCTTCTAAGGACAATGTCCTCCATTTGTTAACAACGTAGAGGAATACCCTCTTTTGCTTATAACTATCAATATCTAGAGCAAGGTATATTATATTAGTGATTACTCCCCTAATAAAGTCTTAAAGCTGCTCGAGGTTATAGGGGATAATAGGAATATATAGGAGGTATAAGCGTCGAACAAGGGCTCTATTAATCGTACTATAGTAGAAGCAACTAGAATCGATCAAGGCCTTAGTATATAATATACTATTAATCCTAAAGTTAATATAGACTAGTAGCTTATCTATTTTCTTTTTAGCCTTCTTCTAAGTCGCTCCGCCTCTAAATACTCCTAGCAACGACTTCTGCTAGGAGCTATTCTTTTAACTCCTCGTCCTTAGTTTCTATCTAGTTAGGCGTATCTAGTTTAGAATCTACTAAGTCTTCGACTATAGGAAGCTTAGGAGTTGCCTTTTTAATATACGCCTAAGGTCTAGGGCCCTTAGTAGGAGAAGGGGGTACTCTATACTCTAGTAGCCTTTCTATCTATATCGTATATATAAGCCCTCCCTTTACTACTATTAGATCTCCTCCTCGCTCGCTAGCTTAGCCCTCTTGCCTACTAGTTCCTAATTATATCTCTAAATACCTTGTTAACCCTAGTAGGCTCCTATTCTATTACATTAGGTAAGGTAAGAAAGGGGGCGTTTTAGCTCTAGGCAAAGTTCTAGCCTACCTATCCCTCTAGTTAGGTGAAGGGCTTTATACTTATAGTCGGCTAAAAGGCGTTATATAGTAATTAGGAGGCTTCCTAGTAGCTTTCCTCTAGGAAAGTCTCTAGGCATTAATATTAGCGCTAAGACTATAAAGCTCTTAGACGAACCCTATATAGTCTATTGCAGGTATAGTATTAAGACTAGGCGGTCCATTATCTCGTTATTAAAAGTCTTCTAGAGATAATTGATCTGGACCATATCGGCTATATAGCACCCCCTATATTAGCTAGTTGCTTCTCGAACCTTAGGTAAAACACTATAAACGACTCCCTCTCGCCCTAGGTTATATCATTAAGGTTATTAAGCGTATATTAGGCAATATTAGGGTCCTTATATATCAAGGTTAGGTACTAGAGGAAATCTGCTAGGTTATATATACTATTTAGGCTGCTACTCTTATAGAACGCTACTACTATTGACTAGGGCCTATCCCTAAGCCGAGAGTAGATATAAGTGAATTGGTTAGCAGGGGATCTAAGGAGGTATCCGTTAGTATATAGTTTGCTTTCTATTTCCAACCTCTAGTTCTAGTATTTCTTCTAATTACTATCGAAGTATAGGGGGTCTAGAAGGATTATCTTCTTCTTATTTAGCTAGGGGGAGAAGGTAGTAATATATAGCTTAGGGGGCTATTAGTAGCGTTAGGGCTCGAGGCGTAGTCCTTAAGTAGTTTGCAGGTTCGCTAGGTTCTCCTAGAGGGTCTAGATTTATAGTTGGGTTGCTTCTCTCTTATTAGCCTATTCGGCCTAGATATACTCGATTTAGCTTATCATCTAAGTCATTATCTATATTAGCTATTGGACCCTATCCTAGGGCTCGACGGATAGGTCTATCGACATTATAGCTTTCCTTCTCTTCCTACTATCCTGCTAGATAGTACCTTGCTATTCGACGTATAGCTTAATTAAGCCCGTAGCTCGTATCTTATAGACGACGTCGTAGCTCACTTAGTCTCTTTACTGAGGTCTCGCTCTTTACTTAACTAGACTAAGTTGCTAGTATCTTATAGTCGTAGTATCCTGGTCGTGCCTAGCTACTCGGCTCCTTTAGGCTCGAGGTCCCAGCCCCTTAGGCTACTCTTCGCTCAACTAGGCCCGTAGGCTAGTATCTTGCGGCACCTCGATACTTCACCGCCTTAGTGATAGCGCAAGTAAGTCTAGCTACCTCGTTGGTGGCTCGAATCGGCCTAGTAATGTTCCGCCTTTATGACAACGTAAATGCTCCGATACTTCTCCGCGTTTGACGATAAAAGAAGGAAGTTCAGTGTAATATAACGGTCCTAGAAGTATATTGCAACTAGCTGTTAATGACTCTACGAGTATACTAAACTAAACTTAGGAAAGAAAAAGGAAAAAAGGGAATATAGCTATTCTAGTGGTGAGCGCTCCTTATAACTAGAGGGAGGCTATAGGTTATGTCGTCGCCTAAGTGCCTGGCGCCGTTGTTAGCGGCAACGAGCCTGGGGGTTCGGGACCGGGCCGGGGCCACGGCCTGGCTCCTTGGCCGAGGGCCGCCGAGGCCCTACATCGGGCTCAGCCCGTTACAACTTCCTTCTTTGTCGTCGAACGTAGAGAAGTATTGGAGCATTCGCGTCATTAACAAGGCGACGGAACATCATTGGGTCGATTCGAGCCACCAACGAGGTAGCTGGACTACATTTGCGCTATTACTAAGGCGGCGAAGTATCGAGGTTCCGCAAGATACTAGCCTATAGCCTAGTTGAGCGAAGAGTAGCCTAAGGTAGCAACCCCTTAGGAGGGCCACTATAAATCCCAGATTCCTAACCATTATGCATAAGGCTAATAACCTCGAGCCTAAAGGAGCCGAGTAGCTAGGCATAACTAGGACACTATAATTATAAGATACTAGCAACTTAGTCTAGTTAAGTGAAGAGTAAGACCTTAGTAAAGAGACTAAGTAAGCTACGACGTTGCTTATAAGATACGAGCTATAGGCTTAGTTAAGCTATACGTCGAATAGCAAGGTACTATCTAGTAGGATAGTAGGAAGAGAAGGAAAGCTATAATATCGATAGACCTACCCGTCGAGCCCTAGGATAGGGTCCAATAGCTAATATAGATAATAACTCAGATAATAAGCTAAATCGAGTATATCTAGGCTAAATAGGCTAATAAGAGAGCAGCAACCTAACTATAAATCTAGACCCTCTAGGAGAACCTAGTAAACCTATAAACTACTTTAAGGACTACGCCTCAAGCCTAATACTACTAATAGCCCCCTAAGCTACTATATTACTACCTTCTCCCTCTAGCTAGACGAAGAAGAAGATAATCCTTCTAGACCCCCTATACTTTAATAATTAGAAGAAATACTAGAACTAGAGGTTGGAAATAGAAGGTAAACTATATACTAATAGATACCTCCTTAGATCCTCTACTAACTAATTTACTTATATCTACTCTTAGCTTAGGGATAGGCCCTAGTCAATAGTAGTAGCGTTCTATAAGAGTAGTAGCCTAAATAGCGTATATATATCTAGCAGATTTCCTCTAGTACCTAACCTTAATATATAAGGACCCTAATATTACTTAATATATATTTAACGACCTAATAAATAACCTAGGGCGAGAGGAGTCGTTTATAGCATTTTACCTAAGGTTTAAGAAGCAACTAGCTAATAGGGGGTGCTATATAGCCTAATATAGTCTAGATCAATTATCTCTAGAAGACTCTTAATAATATGATAATAGACTATCTAGTCTTAATACTATATTTGCCGATAGACTATATAAGTTCGTCTAAGAGCTTTATAGTCTTAGCACTAATATTAATATCTAGAGACTTTCCTAGAGGAAGGCTACTAGGAAGCCTCCTAATTACTATATAATGCCTTTTAGCTAACTATAAGTATAAAGCCCTTTACCTAACTAGAGGGATAGGTAGGCTAGAACCTCGCCTATAGCTAAAATGCCCCCTTTCTATACTACTTTACCTAATATAATAGAATAGGAGCCTACTAGGGTTAATAAGGCTATTTAGAGATAGAATCAGGAACTAGTAGATAAGAGGGCTAAGCTAGTAAGCGAGGAGAGATCTAATAGTAGTAAAGGGAGGCTTATATATACGATATAGATAGAAAGGCTACTAGAATAGAGTACCCCCTTCTCCTATTAAGGCCCTAGACCTTAGGTATATATTAAAAAGGCAACTCCTAAGCTTCTATAGTTAAAGACTTAGTAGATTCTAACTAGATATACCTAACTAGATAGAAACCAAGGACGAGGAGTTAAAAGAATAGCTCCTAATGGAAGTCGTCGTAGGAATATTTAGAGGCGGAGTAGGCTTAGAAGAAGGCTAAAAGAAAATAGATAAGCTACTAGTCTATATTAACTTTAGGATTAATAGATCTTATATACTAAGGCCTTGATCGATTCTAGTTACTTCTATTATAATACAATTAATAGAGCCCTTATTCAATGTTTTTATACCTCCTATATATTCCTATTATCCCCTATAACCTTGAATAGCTTAAGACTATTATTAGGAGTAATTACTAATATAATATACCTTACTCTAGATATCGATAGTTATAAGTAAAAGAGGGTATTCCTCTATATTATTAACTAAGTAGAGGATATTATCCTTAGAAGACCCTAGATAAGGGCCGAATAAGTAGAAGTTATATCTATAAGAAACGAGATCTATATAGGCTTTTAAGGTTAGTAGTTAAGGAGTAGAGCTATAATAAGGGGGTCAACTTCCTATATAATAATATATAGCAAGCGTCTTTAGAGCCCTAGTTTATAGGCAAGACGATACTACCCCTCTAACTAGAAGGAGGGTATACGAATTTTTATAGTAAGCCTTATAGATATCGAAAAAGCCCTTCGCCCTAAAAAGTATAGCGACCCTTATAAGAAGCTGCTAAGCTACTACTATAACTTCCTTCCTCTATTTATTAGATATAAGCCGACTAACTCCTACTATATCGAGCAGGTATCGACTACGAAATCCTCTTAGAAAAGGATATAATAGCTAGGATAAGACCCCTCCCTAGAACCCCTATATATATTATATAAGGAATTAATTGTCCTATAGAAGACCTTTATAGAGCTCCTAGACAAGAACTTTATCTATATAAGTAGCTCTCCTACTTTAGCGCTAATACTCTTCGTCAAGAAGCTAGAGGGCGGCCTCTACTTCTATATACTACTATAGGCTAAATAAATCATTTAGAAGGATCGATACCCCCTTCCTCTAATTACTAAGATATTAAGGTCCTTATTAAAGGCAAAATAGTTCACGAAACTAGATATAATCGTATATTCTATAAGATCTAGATTAAAGAGGGAGACAAGTAAAAATAGCCTTTTATATCTAGTATAGATTATTCAAATAGCTAGTTACCCCTTTTAGCTTAATAGGCGCCCTAGCTACCTTCTAGCGATATATTAACTATATATTATAAGAATACCTAGATGAGTTCTACTTAGCTTATATCGACGATATATTGATCTATTTAGATAGCTCCCTTTCTAATTATAGGAAGAAGGTCTAATAGTTATAAAAAGGCTCCTCGATATAGGCTTATAAGTCGATATCGATAAGTATATATTTAAGTCAAGAGTGTAAATATCTTAGATTTATTATCGAAGCTAGTAAGGGCATTTGGCTAACCCTAAGAAGGTCGAGGCCATCGAATTATAGGAGCGCCCTTAGATAGTTAAGGGGGTCTATAGCTTCTTAGGGTTTGCTAACTACTACTATAATTTTATCCCTAGGTTCTCTAATATAGTAATCCCCCTAATAGTACTAATAAAGAAAGGTATACCCTTTATCTAGTTACTATAGTATAAGAGGCCTTCTAAAGGCTAAAGGCTCTCTTAATTAGAGCCCTAGTTTTAGCGTAATAGGACCTAGAACGAAAATAGTACTAGAGATAGACTTATTAGGTATACTATTAGAGGGGCTCTATCCTAGTAATAACGAAGGAGTCCTATAGCCTATTACATTCTTTTTAAAGAAGAATAGCCTAGCTAAGTACAACTACCTAATTTATAATAAGGAACTCCTAGCTATAGTAATAATGCTTAGAGTAGTAGGACGCCGAACTATAGAGTATACTATATTAAGTCTAGATAGACTATAAGAACCTTGAATACTTCTAGAAGAAGAGATAGCTAAGTAAGAGATAAGTTTGTTAGTAGAGGTCCTCGCCTAATATAACTTTATACTAAAATACTAGCCTAGTAAAGAAGTAGTAGTACTAGACGCCCTCTTAAGGAGAGAACAAGATATGCTAATAGACAGTTGATAAGCGCCTTATTAGTAGTACTTCTAACTACTAAAGGCTAGAGGAACTATATCTTAGTATACCGAACTTATCTAGGCCCTCCTATTAGCAATAGGGAAGAAAGATATCGTAATAGTTTAAGCGAGATATACCTTCGTTAAGAATAGCGATTAAGATAGAGAGATAGGACAATATAGTAACAAATTAGACCCCCTAGTTAACCCTTTATAGAAGAGCCTTTAAGCGGCTTATAGGACTAAGCGCTATAGGCTAATAACTATACTAGCTAATTCGCTAGATAGTTAAGGATAGCGTAAGGTAGTTCCCCTCCTAATAGGGCTTACCTATTTCTATATTAGAGTACTTGGTTTAACGAAAATCGACTCTATTAGAGGGACTATATTTAGCTACTTTACTTCGAACCTCTATATACCTAAGTCATCTAAGAAACCTACGATTCTATACTTTAGGCTACCTTAGGTAAGACCTTATAAAGGAATTGATCAGCTAGAAGTTCACTTGGCTAGGCCTTACTAGGATGTCCGGCAGTTCCTATATAACTATAATATATATAGAAGGACCGCTATCTAGAGAGAGAAGTATAGAGGGCTATTAAAGCTACTGCCTATCTCTAAGAGGATTTAGAGCGAAATATTAATAGACTTTATTATAGATCTACCCCTATCTAGCCCTAACTAGGTAGATATAATTATAATTATTACCAACTAGCTATCGAAGAGTATAATCTTAAAAGTAATAGCCTCTACTATAGTTAAGGCAGTAGCCGACCAACTATTATACTAACCTTTTTCATTACTATAGGCTTCCCTGTCAGGATATAGAAAGGGGGTCCGGGGTTCCGGGGCCCACCTGCCGAGGAAGTAGGGACGGATCGGCGCTAGGTGGCTAGTACGCCCCGTCCATATAGCGTATAGGGGGTGACATATCATTAGGTTTCACATCTATTGTAGGCGTATACGTAGCGTCTGAATAGTGTTGTATAGCTATTTCAGAGCCGTAGGATATAGGAGGGCAAGGCTAGTCGATAGGCTATAAGAGGGGTATAGGGCAACCGAAGGAGAGAGGGAGGCAGAGTTCAATATAATTCCTTCCTGACCCCTACCTCTATATCTACGGTGCTTAGTAATAGCTACTACCTTGCTTATACCCCTTTACTTTAGCTACGATATTCTAGGCCTAGCCCTAATACGTTGAACTCTCTACCCTATAAGGGCGCTAAACCGTTGGGGATAAGCGATGGCACCCGTTTTGCATTCTCGCGCCGCGTTAGAACAGCTCCCTTATAGCTCCTAATCTTCTAACGCCTTCTCAGCTACTCTCGATTCTCAGCCTCCTACCAATATAGTCCGACGGAGCGTAGTACTATGAGTAGCGCCTAAATTACGCCTATAGACCCCTTGCCCTTAGACCGCGAGAAGAGCTTGCTAAAGAGGAGCATTGTCTAGACGAATAGCTTACTCTTGCCTGCCGGGAAAGCGTTAAGTCGTGCTTGTGGGCCACCATTGTGGGCCACCCCCCCATTTGGGCCACCCCAAACTGCATTGATGCCTAAGTAACCAACCATTTCAGAATGCCATTTCTCTATCAATTTGAAAGCTCTAGATCTCGTACTTTGTATATGATATCTTCTGCCAAAAATGCCTCGATATACCGAAGAATAGCTTCTCTAGGCGCTTCAGTCCATCTAAAATGGCCGTTCTATCCGCACCGTCGCTAAAGAATGGTCCATACCGAGGGCAACCTTGTTCAACCGCCGTAAAGGTCATCAACCGCGGGAAGTAGCCTTCGAAGACCTCTAAAGGCTCTCCAAGGCCTAGGAAGACCGTTTGGCGCAATGGATCCTCAACCAAGTCGCCCTCGGGTTACCTCCTACGTATGCGTAAGTCAAGGAGCTTGCCTAGCGAGTCCTCTATAAACGCGGGGACCTTACAACGCTAGGAAAATGCTAGTTGCAACGCTTCCTAGATAGGTACCCGGTTCTAAAGACTTAGAGGGCCCGTTCAATAGAGCACTTGCGCGTCAATGGGGCTACTATCGATGTTATTCGACCGTAGTTTTCACACTTGGCCGTCCCGGCCATCAAGGCTATTAAACCAGCTAACCGTTGGAATATGGATGAAGCCAGCATTATAGAGGGCATGGGAGTCAATAGCTTAGTTGTTGGAAGTGCCGAAAGAGGGCTATCTTGAAGAAGCAACCCGGTACGCGCGCCTGGACATCCTTCATCGAGTGTATCTCGGCCGAGGGCAAGTTCCTAAGTCCCCTGGTCATTTTCAAGGGCAAGAGCATTTAAAAGCAGTGGTTTCCACTAAATTTGAAGCCATTCAAGGGCTGGGAGTTTACTACTACTGAGACCGGGTGGACAAATAACGACGTAGGTGTCGAATGGTTGGTGAAGATCTTCATTCCTTAGACCTAGCCCTAGGATCCGAAGGACTACCGGTTGTTGATCCTCGATAGCCACGGCAGCTATACTAGCGACGATTTTATATAGCTTTGCTATAGACATCGCATCCAAGTCCTTTACCTTCCACTATACTGCTCCTACGTCCTCCAACCATTAGATCTATCTGTTTTTTCGGTTAAAAACCGAGTACCGTAAGTACGTTGCAATCTGGCCTTATAGAGCGATAGCACTGTCGTAGGCAAGCGGAACTTCCTCGAATACTACTATAAGGCACGTTTGGAAGCTCTAAAGGACCAGAACATTTACAATGGATGGGGCAGCTGGGTTGTAGCCCGTAAGTGTATCGAAGCCCCTAATAAGCCGGTTGATGGTCAGGAACAGCCACAACTTAGCTATAGTGCCCGCAAAGGCTGGTTTAAACAATGCCCTGGATACCTCTGGCCCTCCTATTACACCAGCGGCTTCAACCTTCAAAGAACCGGGCCCTAGACTACGCCTTCCAAGACCATTGTACTACGCCAGCAATTGGCCTAGTTTGGCACCCAGCCTAGGAAGCCATCCTCGCAACGGCTACTCTTCCGGAAGGTCAAGAAGGCCTTTGACAACATGGACCACGGCATAGCTATCCTACGCGTGGAAAACCAGGCTCTACGGGTATAGTTGGAAGCTATATAACCTAGGAAAAAAAGGAAGGTTGAAATAGACCTAAATACGGTATTCGCCAATATTGGAGCTATCCGCAGAGCGTAGAAAGAGGCCGGGGCGGTCGAGGCTAACCTAGTTAATACTTCTGAAGATGGGGAATCCAGTGATGCCGGTAGTTGTATTGTGGTAGCTTCAAAGTGTGGGAATATTGGCAATTGAAGTATATGGTTGATGTCCAGGGATGACATTTTTGGGGTGGCCCAAATGGGGGGGTGGCCCACAAGCAGGGGTTGTGACTTATATGCTAGAGACGAGCTAAGCTAGCGCAACTTCAATACTAGGATGCTAAATTCAATCCTGCTCCAGCGAATACGACCCCTAATACCAAGCCGCCTACTACTACCAACTATACCGACCCCTAATGCTATACTTATAGGGGCCGCTAGTACGGCGCCTACTACGCTTATAGTTCCTGCCATCCCTATTAGCGTAGCTTCGTCGCTCTAGCGTACCCCGACTCTTAAGTACCCGTCTTATTTAGGGGGCAGTAGCACCGACCTCTATAACTTCCTCTATAACTATAAGTCTAATTTCTAGCTTCTAGGAGACCTTTATATAAGCAGCGACCATATAGCTTATATAGTTAGTTGCCTTAAGGGTCCTCCGAAGAACGCCTAGGTTAAGTACATCGCTGAACAAGAGATCAACCCCTAGTTTGACTTGGCCTCTCTCTAGGAAGAATTCGTAGGCTTCCTCCAGGACTAGTTGGCTGACCTAGAAACCTATATACTCAATGCGGCTTCGGCGCTTGATCGCCTTTCCTAAGGAGAAACCGAAATGGTGGTCGAATTCGTAGACCGCTATACTACCCTCCTTACTAACCTCCCTTACCGCCTTAAGGATCCTTAACGAGTAGTTTAGCTAGTCCCTAAGTTCCGATCTAAGATCCATCTCGCTCTTAGCTACTAGAGTAGCTTGCCTAATATGCTCCCGTAGCTAGTGAGCGCTATACGCCGAATTGAAGATAGTTAGCGAGTGGCTAGCACTTCGCTTACCGACCCCGTCCTAGAACCCGTCTACTAGCTACGCTACTCCTATATAGTTTGCCAGCAACTATTCTACTAGTGCCCTAGCTCCTGCTTAGGTCCTATACTCGTCTTCGAAGAACAAGGGCAGTGCCGTGCCTTAATACTACAGGTGTAATCAGTTTAGCTATATCTAGCGGAATTGCCCTATTAATCTCCTACCGATAACGTCCAAGCTACGCCAGCGTTACGCTTTAACTTAGTGTCTAGTCGTATACGCTGCTATACCTATAGCGAGCCTAGCTATTACTCTACTACCTGCCTGAAGCTGACCTACCGCCGCTGCCACTAAGCTAGATACTAGGTATTCAGGTGCCCTAATCCTCTACCTACCTTTTCTCGGCCCGCTAGCAACCCTACTACCTTAGCTAATGCTACGCCTCTTAGTCGTAATAGGGGCGAAGGCGTAGATATGGCTTAGGAACTTGGGGGCCATTCTTATATCGGGTCGAGACTATTATATACGTCTACCTAGACCACCGCTAGAAGAAGGGTAGGCGATGCTAGATACTGGCGCGGACCTTAATTTGATTAGCCGCAGCTTTTTAGAGGAGTACTCCTAGTTGGAAAAGCTCCCCGAATGCCCTAGTATAACCGCTATCGGCAATACCCCGTCTCGATATAGAGTATACCCCTTATATATTCAAACAACTAATGCTTTAGGCTATCGATATATATATCTCCTACGCTTATTGTCGCCGATATTGAACCTTTTACCATCATCCTTAGTCAACTATAGCTCGAAATGGCTAACCTGATTTTCGACTTCTACTAGAAAACTTAGATATACCCGCCTTAGCTATACTATACAGCTTATAAGTTGAGCCTAAGCACAATTGGTTTGCCTTTAGTTTTTAGTGGTTATAATAGCTACGCTATTAGTGACCCCCAAAGTGGTTGTAGACCCTATTGAAAACAACCTCCTAGCCGCCTATACTACTTATAAGGACCTCTTCAAGACTACGGATCAACCCCTTTACTACGCTATACCGCGTATAAACACTATATTGACCTTATATAAGGAGCGTAGCCGCTATAGGGACCGATCTACCCTTTAGCGCTATAGAATTGCAGATATTATAGGACTAGCTCGTAGCAGCCCTCGATAAAGGGTGGATTTAGCCCTCGAGTAGCCCTATAGGTGCTCCTATTCTATTTATACCGAAGAAGTAGGCGAGTTGCGCCTAGTAGTCGACTACCAAGCGCTAAACAAGATAATCAAGAACCGCGCCCCTCTACCGTTGATTGGAGAGATACTCGACCGCCTTTCTACCGCCAGGATCTATACTAAGCTAGACTTAAAGGATGCGTATTACGGATCAGGATCGAAGGCGATAAGTAGAAGACTGCTTTCTAAACGCGGTACAGCTATTACGAATTTTTTATTATGCTAATAGGCCTAGCTAACGCGCCTACGACCTTCTAAATCTATATCAACTAGGCGCTAGCAGGGCTGGTTGACGTCTTCTATATTATATATCTAGACGATATCTTGATCTTCAGCGATAATAAAGTAGAGTATAAGCAGTATATATATCTTGTCCTCGAACGGCTCTAGAAGGCCGACCTTTACGCTAACGCTAAGAAATGCTAGTTCTATATCAATAAGGTCTCCTTTTTAGGATATATCGTCACTCCTAGAGGGATTAGTATAGAGCCTAAGCGGGTCGACGCAATTGCATAGTGGCTGCTCCCTAGTAGCGTCTATAATATTCAGGTTTTCATTAGCTTTATAGGATTCTACCGACAGTTTATTTGCAACTATTCTAAGATTACGGCGCCCCTAATATATTGCTCGCGGCAATAAGACCCGCCCTTTTAAGTTGACCGACGACGCCTGGGAGGCGTTTGAAGAGCTTAAACGTAGGTTCTAAGAAGGACCTATTCTTCGCTATTTCGATCCGAATCTACCTATTCGTCTTAAGGTGGATGCTTCCTAGTAGGCTATAGGTATAGTGCTTCGCAGCTATATAATGGAAAATAGCACCTAGTGGCTTTTCGCTCCCGCAAGATTTATAACGAAGAAATACGCTACGATAATAGTGAGAGAGAGCTATTAGCGCTTATTGATACGCTATACGTCTAGCGCCACTACCTCCTCTATACCTAGACTCCTATCCTCGTATTATTAACCATCTAACCTTGAAGGCCTCTATAAGAAGCGGCCAATAGCAAAATAGCTACGCTAGAGCTAGGAGCTCGCTGAGTTTAACTTTATAGTAAAGTATCGCCTAGGGATCTAAAATGCTGCTAATAGACTTTACGTAGACTAGACTATACTACTAAAAAGAGCAGTGAAATTGTATAGAACCTGCTATTAACCTCCTAGAGGAACGTTTAGAGCGGGGAAGGCGTATAGGGAGGAACCTAAGCGCCCTCCTCTTATAGCAGCCCTAACATTGCGTTTACGCCGCTTACTTACTAGGAGAGCCTAGTTTATGCCCTAGAGGACGTAAGCGTAGATAGAAGATAAGGAGTTAGCTTGTGACCTAGCGCGCTCGGGGTATAGAACGCTGATTATAGGCGTAGTACTAGCGCTAGATAGGCGTATAGATAAGGTCCTAAGGTAGACTAATACTAGGAGGCGCCTAAGAGAAGAGGGAAAGGCTTTATACGGATGATGCTACTTGGGCTAAAGGCGTGCTAGGACATACGAAGGGGCGTTGAAGCGCCTATTAAGTGTTGACGATAAGTAGGTATAAGAGAAGCGCCTTAGTAATGAGTAGGTATATAAGAAGCGCCGAAGTTGAGTAGGTACCTATAGGGCGCCTACGAAGCGATTAGTATAGCTCGTATTATACTATTACGCGTATACTAGTGCTAGGGGGCTGCCAGGTATACTAGGAGTAAGGCGCTTGATCCCCGCGGATCCCTAGAAGTTACATCCGATAAAGAGGGTATACCTAATTAGCGTAGGCCTCTTATAGGGGCTATATATAGGAGGTATCTATATTCTAGGACAGCGAGTAGGGGGTCCCACCATTACTATAGGAGAGGGTCCGCCAGGTATAGTCGGAGGATATATAGGTGCGCTTAGAAGTATAGAGAGCATAGGTTCGAGCTAGGTATAGAGAGAAGATAGGATACTAACCTTTAATAGGCGAATTTCGCTCTAGTAGTAGTACGATAGGAGCTGCTCGAGAGCTACTACGATATAAGACGGTGGATTTTACGGCATTAGAAAAAACTTAGTAGAAGTTACGACGCAACTATAATTGGCCGACCCTAATAGCCAATATCGAGGTCTATATCTATAAGTATATTGTTTGCGGCGAATAAAAGCGCGGAATTACTACCCTTATAGCGAACTCGCACTATTGCTAATTCTAAGCGGCCTTTAGGGGATATTACTATTAACTTTATCACTAGGCTGCTAAGCTCTATTGATCTATAGACCAATAGGCCTATAACGCTATCCTTATAATCGTTAACAAGTTTACTAAATACGCCATTTATATCGCTATAAGTATAATACTTACTACTAGCGCGTTCGTTAGAACTCTTTTTCGATTACGTCTTCCGACTTTTCGGCCTCCCAACTACTATTACCTCCGACCGAAGGTCTCTTTTTTACTAGTAACTTCTAGAAGGTGATTATAGAGCTACTAGGCATAATAAGGCGCCTGAGCACTGCATAGTACCTATAGACTAACGGTCAAACTAAGCGCCTTAACTAAGTCCTTAAGCACTATTTGTACGTCTACTATAGTTACGACCAAGTAGATTAGGTATAGTATTTGACTATCGCGGAACATACCTATAATACCTCTTACTACTATATACGTATAACCCTAGCGTATTTGCTATTGGGTTCTAGCCGAGGGGGCCTTCGGATCTGGTCGACAAGTATAGTAGCGGCGTTCCTACTACTAATAAGAGGGTCAAGGAGCTTCTTACTAAAAGGTCTTAGGTCTCTAACCTCCTACGCTAAATAAATAAGGCATATAAAAAGTAGTATAATAGGCATCGTACGAAGATAGCTTTCGAGCCTAGCTAGTAGGTCTAGCTATCTACAAAATACCTGAACTAGAAGCGCCCGAGCTAAACTTATAGATAAGTATATTGGGCTATTCAAGATCATTAACGCGGTAGGAGATAGAAAGATAGTATATAAGTTGGATTTGCCTATAAGATACAAAATCTATAATACTTTCCTAATTTCCCTATTGGAGCCATTCAACGGATCTAAATGCAGGCGTAGGAGCACTAAAATATATCGATATTGTAGAGGAAGAGTGCACTAGGAGGTTGAGGCTATCCTTGACTATCGAGGCCCGCCTACCGACTAGCAATACTTAGTTTAGTAGGCTAGCTATAGGCTAGAAGATAACTTGTAGGAGCCTATAGAGCACTTGGAAATGGACTACTACTTAGTAAATATACTTACGGCTAATGAGGCATTACTTACGAAGAAATACGGCTATAGTAGGAGAGTAGAGCAGGAGTATAGTAATGCTTTATAAACGGATTCACCCTAGATAGCGTAGACGAGCTGCACTAAGAACTACGATAAGCAGCGAAGATACAATAGTTGCGCAACTACTCTATAACGATACCGCCGCGAATAAAAACGAAGTACTACTACCTCTCGCGGCCTACTACTCGCTATCACTTCTTGCTACTACGTATCTTCTTCCGCGTAGAACCATCCTACGAGCTTATTAGCAGCATATAGTAAGCGGTATAACTAAAGAAGTATACCTTTAGGTTAGAAGAAGCGCGTTTCTGACCACCCTTCGCACCGCCCTTCTTCGCGCTACGGCCGCCCCTAGCGCTTAGGCTCTGCTCGTTCGATACTTCACCGTTATTCGCTTACTCCTTAGAAGCCTCTATAGGGCGTATATTGTAGTTATTTCTAAGCCTCTTCATTCGTGTTGTTGACGGGACCCTTAGGACAGGCCTCGCCCTTACGGCGTGCAATAAGCTCGTTCTACGCTAGTCAGCGGCGAACGAAAAACGACAATGATATATATACTAAACGCTCCATTATTGCCCCTTAGTTCAAGAGAACCTTTCTCTATACCCTCTCGATGGTAGATATACAAGTATCAAGCGACTTTATAGCGCTTATACTCTTCGTAAGCGCCTTTTCAAGGGATTTAAGTCGCTTCGTTATAGCGACAAGTCTATAGCGGAGGCAATACTACTAGGGGTAGGCAGTTTCTCGACTACGCTAAAGTAGCGAAGATATAGCTTAAGCACTTCCTCTACCTCGCGATAGGCTCCCTACTAAATAGCAAAATCGTTCGAATAGGTAGCTAGAGGGGGACTATAGGTCGTCAAGGATTAAATGAAACGGCGGCTAGGGGTCTATTTCTTCGCCAAGTTTATAGCGCTGAATAGTTAAAATGCTACTAAGGCGCTAGAGATAAGCACTTACGCTCTCGTCCTAGCGGGGATAGTAGTATTTATCTCGAGCGATAGCCAATTGCGTGCCATCCAATACTTCCTTCGGTATCTATATCGCTATAAGCATATAATGAATATACTATAATCGCGCTAGGGATAGCGCTTCGGAGGAGGGATAGTACTATAGGGCAAGTGTAGTTATGCTTTACGCATAATACGTATATCGGCTACTAGAATTACGTTGGTCGCGGCACTATACTAGATCGTCGATCGTAAGGTTGTTGTCGCTAATAATAATACGCCGTATATATTTCGGCACCTATAGTGGTTAGCAAAAGCTCTATATATAGCTTATAAGCACCTATAGAATGATTCGCGCTCGTATATCGAAGTCGAGATCATCGATATTATCGTCGTATCCTCGAGCTTGGGCTATACTATATACTATTAGCGTAGATATAGCGCCTTTATAGCGAAATAGCACCTACCAAGGAAATGCAATTGCTTAGCGGGTTGCCCTTATCGGGCCTACCCGAGGGAGGATCATTGCTAGGCGGGCTAGCTATAGCTTGGTTGGGGGTATCCTATATAGCCTCGGGGCCGATAGTGGTAGTAGTAGTCGATATAATGCGCGTCTAAGCAGCGTATAGCGGCGTATTAATGTCTACGCAGCGTGCCAAAACTCACCTTCGGATCTAGCTAGTCAAGAAGGAGGCCGGCACCGACCAACAATGTTGTTGCTATATAAGGAAAACTATACCTGTCGGGAAAACTATAGCGCGAACCGAGCGAACTATCTATATAAGGGGATACTATTAGTAGTATAGCAGTAACGGCGATAGTGGTGGCAAGTAGGGGAGGGCTATAGCTAGCGTACTAGCTAGTTAGTCGGCACTTATAAAGGGTTGTTGTTGGAAGAAGAAAGAGGAGGAAGAAGGTAGGCCGAGGAAGAATATATAGGGCTCTAGCTATAGGAGGCCATCATTCGCAATAAACGCGCCCTTCTTTGTTGCTAAGAATAAGGGGTTCTACCTAGTTGCATCTATATAGCGACCGCGCAATTAAAGCGCTCTTTTGCGATCGCCCTCGATATACGCGTTACTCCGATCCGAGAAAGTTTTCATTCTTGGCTATTTACTATAGGAAAACGGCTGGTTTTAAAAACATCCTAGGTAGCCTACCAACGCCGCTACTTCGGCCGCCCCCGTAATATATAGCTACGTTGCAGGCCTACCCCCTCCCTTACGATTCTAGATAGTACGGCCCGTATACTAGCTACGCGCTACGAAGGCGCTAGACCACTACAGTAGTATAGTTCCTAGGGACAGGAACCTAGAAGGGGGGGCGGCATATCAGGATATAGAAAGGGGGTCCGGGGTTCCGGGGCCTACCTGCCAAGGAAGTAGGGACGGATCGGCGCCGGGTAGCTAGTACGCCCCGTCTATATAGCGTATAGGGGGTGACATATCATTAGGTTTCACATCTATTATAGGCGCGTATATAGCGTCTGAATAGTGTTGTATAGCTGTTTTAGAGCTATAGGATATAGGAGGGTAAGGCTAGTCGATAGGCTATAAGAGGGGTATAGGGCAACCGAAGGAGAGAGGGAGGCAGAGTTCAATATGATTCCTTCCTGACCCCTACCTCTACGTCTACGGTGCTTAGTGATAGCTACTACCTTGCTTGTACCCCTTCACTTCAGCTATGATATTCTAGGCCTAGCCCTGACATTCCCTCTAGAATTGTTTTAGATAGAGGCCTCTAGTTTATAAGCCAGGTCTAGAAATAGATTTATAAGCTACTTAGAATTACTTAGCGGTTATCGACTACCTACTACCCTAAAACTAATAGAGCAATAGAACGTATAAACTAGGTTATAGAGCACTACTTATATTGCTTATAATATATTACTAGGATGACTAGGCTAGGCTACTACCTATAGCGATGCTGGCTATTAATAATAGGGTTACCATATCTACTAGCTTAAGCCTATTCTTTATAATGTATAGTTACGACGTAGACCTCCTCGGCCTAACTAGAGGGGTAGCTGACTTACGGACTATAGAGAGGTCCCCAATCGCTTAAGGTAAAGCCTTTGTCGTATAGCTCAAGGAGGTAACTAAGTTCACCTAAGCTATAATAGCTGCTATATAGGAGCGATAGGAGGAATACGTAAACCGAAACTAGTAAGTAGCTAAGTAGTTCCGTATAGGGGATAAGATCTAGCTTTACTTGAAGAATATTAGGACCGATAGGCCTTTGAAGAAGCTCGACTAGCGTAATGCTAAATATACTATTATAGAGCTCGTCGGCTCCTATACCTACCACCTAGATATACCTCTAGGTATCTACAATATTTTCTATATCTCGTTCTTAAAGAGGGCAAGCGATGACCTGCTTCTATTAGAAGTATAGGACGATGCCCAACTACTGGCTATAATTTTAGAGGAAACTAGTAAAGAAGAATAGCAAGTCGAAGAGATTCTCGAAATAAAGACGATAAGGCGTAGGACAAAGGTATTAGTCAAATGGACGGGATACGTATAGCCTATATAGGAACCCCTAAGTGCCTTCCTCGATATAGAGGCCCTTAATAGATTTGAAGCGGATATAGCAAGATATCCCCTTAACTAGAGGAGGGAAGCTACACTTCGGACCTGCAAGAGGGAGGAGGGAGTTAATATAACGGGCTAAGCCGATGTAGGGCCTCGGCGGCCCTCGGCCAAGGAGCCGGGCCCGGCGCCCCAGCCCGGCGCCCCCGAACCCCTAGGCTCGTTGCCCCTAATAACGGCGCTAGGCACTCAGGCGACGACATGACCTATAGCCTCCCTCTAGTTATAGGGAGCGCTCACCGCCAGAATGGCTATTTCCCCTCTTTTCCTTTTTCTTTTTTCTTTCCCTAAGTTCAGTATACTTGTAGAGTCGTCACCAGCTAGTTGCAATATACTCCTAGGACCGTTATAGTAGGGATCAGTAACTGAACTAGACTGAGCTAGCGTAAGGAAGCTTATATATAGTTCGCGATCTTTATGCCTACGGGCACTATAGTAGCTTCCTCAGTAAGCAATCATATAAGTAGTATCACCCTACTATTAAGACAATTGCTTATATACACTTGTTGTAGACCTTTTGGCTCTACCGAACAGTTATCCTGACCCTAGTTAACCTTTAGGAGTCCCTTTTAGACGAGGGATCCGACCGTTCGTTATATATTGCTTACTCTATCTTTAGTCTATCACGGACTTGACTAAAGGTGTCTAATTGCTATTATAGCTCCTAATACCCCAAATATACCTACTCCTTCGACCCCGAACGTCACTACTCTAATGGTAGCCTAAGTTCAGCAGATGCTTGGACCTATCCAAGAGCGTATTGCTCAGCTCGAGGCTGAGAACGCTAGACTCTAGGCGGGCGCTACTGTCAAGGCCAAACTCGAGGCTCTAGCCAAGTACGGAGGTAATAAAGACAAATTGCTAGATGGCTTGTCCTGATGAAAGCTACCTCTTATACTACCCTAAGCGTTTCGCCAATGAGGCTTAGAAGGTCGGCTTCGTAGCCTTACGCTTAGAGTGAAGAGCACTTAAGTGGTTCGAACCAACTCTCAATGACTACCTGAAGAACCGAGACGAGGACAACTAAGACGAATTCACTTAGCAGGTCTTTAATAGCTATACTAGGTTCGAGGAGGAACCTCGTAAGGTGTTTAGAGACGTAGACGAGAAGCTCTATATATAGGAACGACTCGTACGACTTTGGTAGACAAAGTCAGCTATAACATATTACCTAGTTCCGGCAGGACTCACTTCGTGCTAAGATCAACGAGGAGGGCCTTATATAGTTGTTCTACGATGGTCTTAAGGAAGAGGTTAAGGACGAACTATATAAGGTTGATAGGCCGGACTTACTCGACGAGTATATCGCTATAGCAATTAGGATCGACGATCGCCTATACTAGCGCAAGTAGTAGCGTAGGGGATAGAACGGTTATAGCTTAAGCCAACGCTAGGGCGAACGTCGGACGGAAGCGTTAGTACCCTAGCACGTCTTATAGCATATATTTAGGCGCTATAGACGTAGACGCTACCTAGAAGTAGAACGGAAGCAAGAAGAAGGATAAGTCTTAAGTCACTTGCTTTAACTATAGTAAGAAGGGATACTTCAAGCGGGACTGTAAGTCCCTAAAGAAGGATTAGAAACCTATCCTAAGCCAAGAAACTACCGTCATCCATAAAATACTAGGGTGGTTGAGGTTGCTTACTACGAATACGACTCTAACGAAGGAGATACTATAGAGGTTGACTTGGAAGGAGAAGATACTACTAGGTAGAGGCGGATCGCCTGCGATACGATAGTCGCTAGGGCATTCCAACTTGCGTAAACTCGAGTAGCTAGGACTATTATTAGTGACCTAGGCCCTTCGACTTAGAGACCGGACACTAACAACGACTATAATATAGAGTATAGCGATAGCGATATTAGTAGTCTAGACCTAAATAATGATAACTAGATTGTACGGTATAAGTCCGAGATTGAGTATCTTAAGGCTAGGCACTGGAGTAGCCAGGAGCGTATATAACAACTTGAAACGTACTACTAGGACTATATAAAAGAAGTTAAGGAGCATTGTTATAAGCTTAACGATACTATCCTCTAGCACCAAAAGGCTCTCGAAGCCAAAATCTAAAGGATATAATGGACCTATTAGGACTAAAGACGATAGAGCGTAGAAGCTAGATATATGTAACCTAGAATAGGAGTTCCGCTAGATTGAAGCTGCTTATAAAAGAGGAGGGAAGACACTATTTATATAGGACGTATACTAGTAGGCAAATAGTATATTAGTATCGGAGTTACTATAGCAATAGTGTAATAGGACGGATTCGGTCAGCCATTCTAGTTCGTAGTAGGATTAGACTCTAGTTGGCTATACCTAGAGAACTACGATTACGCTAGAGTCCTATAGTTCTAGTACGTATACTATATATATAGTATCACTTTAAGGAGAAGTACGACTACAACTACTAGCCGATTAGGAAGACTAACCTAATAGGTTGCCTCAAGCGATATCGTAGATATTCGATTATAGCAAGGTAGGGTTACGAAGCCTCTAGGACCTCTATGGAAAGAGCCCTAAAAGAGGTTGTCGTCATCCTAAAAAGAGTATAGCCGGAGCCTTGTAAGAAGGTTGGCAACGACGACTTCAGGGATTGCCCAAGCAAGGATTGCCTCTGCATATATTAGCAAAGCTCTAGTATATTAGTAGGGTATAGGAGGATATATTATATTACTAGGCAGACCCCTATAGGAAGCGAAGGGCCGTATTAGACCCCTAGTAGGAAGCCAAGAGCAGGGAATCGCTTTAGGAATATACTATGATTGACGCTATAAGCCGAGGTACGGATAGGGACGCCTTGATTTACTAGGAGTGTTTGGGAAACGGCTCAAGGGCCTCCGAGAGGCCCGGCAAAGAATAGTAAAATATCTTAGGAAAGCTACGCGATGTAGGTAGAGTCGATGTAGATAGAAGGCTTTCTATAATCTCCTAGCAAGCCTACAAGAGGTTGCTGCAATTTAGAATCAGGACGATAAACCCGACGAGAGGATTTAGGTTATAGCATACTAGAAGGGATTCTAGGTACTAGCATTAGTAGATAGAGGATTACAACTCGACCTTATCTCGCCTACATTCGTCAACAGGCTTAGAATACCTTGGAAGATTAAGGAGGGCGAATTATATATCGTCAAAGGACTATTTCTAATATAATAGGTCAGACGAGAGATAGAACTACTCGACATCGAGGTAGAAAGCAAAACTACCTAAGTAGTATTCGACATTATAGATATAGGCTAGATAAGGATATAATCCTTAGACGCCTATAGTATAGGACTTACAACCTAGATATCGATTGGGAGGGAGATAGCCATCTACGACCTTAGGAAAAGAGGGAGTATCCAACTAATTTGATAGGATATATAGACGACGAACTACGGAAGGTAGAGGTATTAGACAATATACCTCCTAAAGGTTTACCGCAAGGAACGGACGAGGGTAGGATAGACCCCCTAGATCTAAAGAAGAGCGGTAGTCACTAGGGTTATAATAAACAACGGAAGAAGATATAGGCAAAGCGAGAAGTAGTCGTGATCTTAGTCGACGATAAGGACAACTTATATTTGAATACTAGCTTACGGAACTCGAAGCAGCGAGTATAGAGTTAGGCAACAACAAATTTGCGTATATAAGGGTATGGCGAAGAATATAGAAACGGGCAAGATCCTAGACGACTATTAAGGGCACCTAGCATTCGAAGTAAAGCATCTTGAAGGGCTACTAGACTATAGACCTTGGGATTATAAAATCAAGCTCAAGGAAGGAGCCTAGTTGAAGTTTTTCAAGGTATACTATACTAATAGAAAACAAGATGCTAAGTTGAGGAGATATCTTAAGAAGAACCTCAAGATAGGGCATATTAGACTATCGACATCGCTAGGATACCTAGTCCTATTTATTCCTAAGAAGAATAGGGAACTCCGGATATATATAGACTACCGATAGCTAAATAAGTAGATAGTAAAGAATCGGTACCCCTTACCCCTGATTTCACACTTATAAGACCAGCTAGCAGGAGTACAATACTTTACGTATCTTGAACTACCAACTACATATACCTACATTCGTATTAAGGGGGTGTAATAAGTAGAAGATAGTATTCTAGATACCTTATAGATACTTCGAATACCTAGTTATACTATTCGGGTTGACGAACGTAGTAGTAACGTTCTAAGCTTATTATAACTATATAATATAGAATTGCCATAACAAATTTATGTCTATTACCTAGATAATATCCTCATCTACTCTAAGACACTCGAGGAATATAAAAAATATACTAAGGAGGTGCTCGACATACTCTAATAAATATAAGCTCTTAGTCAATAAGGAAAAGAGCGAGTTCTATATTAGGAAGATAGTGTTCCTAGGATTTGAGATCTTACTAGAGGATTCGGATTGAACCTTAGAAAATCGAGGCAATTAAAAACTAGCCTACGCCGACGAACGCCACCGAAGTTAGAGGATTCATTAGATTTGCCAACTTTATTAGGATATTTATCAAGAACTTCGGCGATATTGTAAGACCTTTATACGACGTTACGAAGAAGGATGCACTATTTAGATAGTAGAAGAAGTATAAACAAGCGTTTAGGACGATTCGCGAAGTAATTATCGCGGACCCTAACTTATATACTAGACCTAAGCAAATAGTTCGAAGTTAAGACCGACGCTTTAGACTTTATAATTAGAGTACAACTTAGTTAAAGGGATAAGAATAGCAAGCTATATCTAGTTATATTCTTCTCTAGAAAACTCTATAGACTATAGCTCAACTACGCGATCTACGACAAGGACTTACTCGCTATCATCGAAGCATTAGAGAATAGAGACTATACCTAAGTAGTACGATATACGAAGTATAGGTCTATATAGACTATAAGAACCTGGTATACTTCGCTATAATAAAGGAGTTGATAAGCGGACGGTATATCTACTAGGCAGAGTTTCTATTATAATTCAACTTTAGGATTCTCTACTAGAAAGGTATAGAAAACGTATAAGCAGATGCCTTAAATAGGAGAACGGATTACTATAGAAATAACGAAACTAGAAGTTTACTACTATTGCTATAACTATAGTTAGACGGATCTCTATAGCACGCTTCTTAACCGCCTAAAGAGTATAAAGTTGCTACGCTTTAGCAATAGCGAGAAGACCCTATAGATAGGCCTCTACAACTATTTATAGAATGCTATATATTTTCAGGGGAGCAACCGCTCCTGCTTCAACTAGATATATCTGGAGCCTTCGATACAGTCAACCTATAAGGCTACTAGATACCCTTCGAGCCTATGGCTTCCCAGGATGGCTAGTACGGTGGATCAAGGCCTGGCTAACTGGCAGAGAGACTACCCTCTTTTTCGACGGCCAGGCTACCGAGCCTATACCAAATCAAGGCCGGGGTCCTACAGGGCTCCCCACTATCCCCGATCCTCATTATCCTTTATATTGCTTCCCTATATAGGGCTTTAAAGGAAAGGCACCCGGGGGTAGCCATAGTAGGCTTTGCAGACGACACCAACCTACTAGCCTTCGGCCGCGGCCCCCCAGGCCAAACTGCCGGCAACTAGAAGAGGCCTGGAAGACTTGCTACAATGGGCCGAATCTAGGGGGATGGTCTTTGCCGGGAGAAGAGCGAGTTGATCCACTTTAACAAGGGCCGAAAGCAGTGGTCAAACCCAGTCAACTTGGCCTACCCAGCTGGGGAGGGCTTTGATACAATACAGCCAAAGCCCTCTAGCCGATTCCTAGGGGTCTGGCTAGATTGGAGGCTAACTGGGGGCTCACAAGGAGGCTATAGAGCGTAAGCTGAAAACGCAGGACTTTGCACTATCTAGAATAGCTGCTAAGACCTGGGGCCCCACTCTAGTCAAGGCCGGGAGGTCTATACTTAATGTATCCGTAGTGCCCTGGCCTATAGCTTCAAGCTTCTATATACCCACCCCCTTTGGGGGTCGGCCACAGGGTATTGCGAGGGACCTCCAGAAGGCTCAGAGCAGGAGCCTACGTAGTAGCCGGGGCCTACAAGGCTACGCCTATTCGAAGCCTAGAAACCGAGACCTTTGTCCCTCCACTAGACCTCTACTTCAACCAGAGGCTAGCCGACTTCGAAGACCGACTTCAGATGCCAACCCTCCCAAGCCCTCTAGAAGGCTATAGACCCCCAGGTTACTAGTCGAAGAGGCCTGCAAGAAGATCCAAAGCCGGTTTTGCCAGCTCCGGGCGGCTAGGCGGCCTATAGAGGCCCTAGCTATAGAGGAGCATCAGAAGAAACTCGGCCTGGAAGGCCCAGGGCAAGCACTCCGAAGAGGCCCTCAACAAAGCCTGGAAACTGAGGTGGGCCCAGGGGTTACGCGGCGGTATCAACGGTATAGGGCCCGGAACCAGGCCCTACCTACTACTCAACCGGCTGACTGCCGGCCAAAGTTCGACGAAAAGGCACTAGAAAGGCACAAAGGCCTCACTAAGGCCGAGAGCTCTCTACTAACCCAGGCCCGAACAGGGGTTATAGGCCTTAGGGACTTCCTCTTTAGGGCTAGGGTTCCTGGAATACCTACCCCCTACTGCGAATGCGGCCAGGGGCGGGAAACAGTGGAACATCTAGTAGTATGGTGCCCTCAACCACCTATTCCAAAACTTGGCCGGCTACAGCAATACGCTCACGGGGGGACCTGTACAAGGCCCTCGATGGGGGGGGAAACAAGGAGAGAGGGCTTGCAAGGAAGGTTATTAGGTGGCTACTAGGCTCTGGGAGGCTCCCAGAGTATAGGCTAGCCACTCGGCTAGAACTAGGCTAGACCACTGGCCTAGTTAGCCACCTAGCCTTCCTTTTCACCGGTGGAAGGATTCGAAAGATTTAGATTAGAAAAGGGGAGGCAGAGGTTTTTAGTCCAGCCTTTTCAGGCACGGTTTTCCTTTGTAATTAGTAGTAGATGGTCCGGCGTGCCTACAGGCGCAGCGGAGTAGGAATATTTATATATATATAATTTATAAGGGAAATACGAGACTTATACTAGAACGACTACTAGTATAGGATCGAGTATACCTTAGATAATCTTTAGTGGAACAGCTATAAGTCTAGCGAACTATAGAAAGTAGGAGCCTACTATAAAGGAGACTAGATTTAGTTTAAGAGTAAGGCCTATATCTATAGCTAGGAACGATAAGAAGCCCTTATTAAGGAAATCTACGAGTCGAAACTTAGAGGATATATAGGAATTCGCGAAGACTACCGCCAAGATTAGATAGTATTACGATTTCCTAGGACTTATAGACGTAGTCGCATACGTCGTTAGAGAATACGAGGTTTATATAAAAAGCAAAGCCTTAAGGTATAAACCCTATAGGTTGTTACAACCTTTGCTAGTTGCGGAACGACTATAGAATTCGGTGACGATAGACTTTATTACTAAACTACTAGTCTCTAAGGACGAAATAATAGGGACGGAGTACGATAGTATACCTTACTATAGTAGATAGACTTACTAAATAGAGTTACTTCCTCTATATAAGGAGACTTAGTCGGTAGAACAACTCGTGGATATAATCTATAGGAATATTACTTTAGTCTATAGATAGCCTGAGATAAGATTATAGACTAAGATAGCAGTTCGTATCCAAGTTCTAGCAGGTACTTATAAAGCGCCTAGGAACGAAGAGCAAGCTCTCTTCGGCTAGACACCTATAAACGGATAGATAGATGGAACGACTCAACGCTATTATAGAACAATACCTATAAAGCTATATCAACTTTAAGTAGGACGATTGGGTTATATTGCTACTAGCAGCTTAACTTATATATATACTTTACCTATAGAAACCACGAAAGTTATACTATTCTTTACGAACTCTAGCTATAAAGCAGATTTACGCTAGGGACTAGAGGTTACGGTACCTAGAGCAGCTGCTAAGGTAAGAGCAAATGCATGCTCTATATAATAGATTGAAGTAGGAACTCGAGTTTGTTAGGGACTAGATGAAGCGGTATTACAATAAAAATCGGCTCGAGGGACCTCGCCTAGAGAAGGGAGACAAAGTCTACCTCGTCTTACGAGATTTATAATAAACGACTATCGAAGAAACTCGATTTCAAGAAGATTGGACCATTCAAAATCGAGGAGAAGGTCGGAAATACTAACTATCGACTATCCTTACTAGCAACAATAAGGTTGCAGACGAACGTCTTTTTATTTCACTTCTAGAACTAGCACCTAAGAATGTATAACTCGAAACCAATATCGAGGCTAAAGACGAAGAAGAAGAATAGGATATTGAAGAAATTCTCGATCACGACTTAATAACGGACGACTTAAATACCTCGTCAAATAGCTAGACTTTAGATACGAAAACAAATTATAGGAGCCTATCAAGAACCTTCATTGCCCTAAGAAGTTGAAGGAGTTCTACTAGAGGAACCCTGACCGACTAAAACCAGAGAACTAGCGGCAACCCTAATAGCGATACCTATAGAAGAAGTACTAGGCCACGAGTCAGCATCATTAAAAAAAAAAGAGAGAAAATTAGCAGTTATAAAATCTACAAATAGGTTTCATAACTATAAGAGACCCGAGTAGGAATCGAACCTACGACCTCCTAGACTACTTGTATCTTGACCTAAGGCCAGGCCTATAAATCAAGATACCGAAATAAGAGCTAGGCGCGCTAACTACTACGCTACTAAGTTATTTGATAAAATAAGGACTCCTAGAAATATACCCTTAGACTAGAGGAAGAAGCGAGAGATCCTAATCAGGGAGAGAAGAGGCACTAAGGCCGACGAAATCCTAGTCCATAATTCCGAAGGCACTAAGCGACTATACCTGCCTAACTAGGGACTACTCTTCCAATATAATCGAAGGATCTGGAGGAGGATTAGGAGCAGAAGCTATACTATTATCCTTGTCTAGAGCCTAGATTCTACGACAAACCAAAGTAGAGCCCCGCTCTTGAATCTTGTTCCATTAACAATAAAGATAGTTCAGACGACTTAGGGCGTACTTAGTTGCTCTTCTACTCGTTTAATCTCATCATCAACTTGCTTTTCGTAGATATGTTCCTCGTCACTTCCAACGTTAGAACTATAGCAGAAAAAGGAACTAGGAGGGCTTACGAGCATCCGCTATATTCGATCTATCGTAGGGCATACTAGCGTAGACGCAACACAGATATCGGGAAGAATCGGGCGACTTAATATATAGTAGTTGAGGCTTCGCCTCGAAATTGCAAGTATATAGCATCTCGTTAGGATAGCCGTCCTATTCGATCTTAGCAATTAGAATACGGCGCTCTTGAGTAGTATCGCGGTCACGCTTCTTAACACGACTCGCTATAGTCAGCCAGGATAAAAGGAATATAGGGAAGAAGCCCTACCTAGGATAGCGGTATTAATGGAAGGGGGCTATTGGCGCTATTTGAGGTAGCACGATTGGGTCTTTCGGGACGAAAGACGTTGAGAGGAGGCATCGTGTCACGAACCAACTATATATTGTAGCTAGGTAGGACTAACCGGAAGCAATTAGGGCTAATCAAGGGTAATATAGAGGCTAAGCCAATGCAAGAGGATTAGTAGTGCTAAGAAAATAAGCTAGCAGCAGGGATCAGTATAGATCAGTGAATGAGCGTAACTAAGCCTCTAGCTTAGTAGGGATCAGTAACTGAACTAGACTAAGCTAGCGTAAGGAAGCTTATATATAGTTCGCGATCTTTACGCCTACGGGCACTATAGTAGCTTCCTCAGTAAGCAATCATACAAGTAGTATCACCCTACTATTGAGACAATTGCTTGTATATACTTGTTGTAGACCTTTTGGCTCTACAAACAGTTATCCTGACCCTAGTTAACCTTCAGGAGTCCCTTTTAGACGAGGGATCTGACCATTCGTCACAAAAAAGGAAAAGAGGGAAAATAGTTACTCTAGCGCTGAGCGCTCCCTATAACTAGGAGAGGCTATAGGTTATATCGTCGCCTGAGTGCCTGGCGCCGTTGTTAGGGGCAACGAGCCTAGGGGTTCCGGGGCTGGGCTAGGGTTACGGGCCTAGCTCCTTGGCCGAGGGCCGCCGAGGCCCTACATCGGGCTTAGCCCGTTATCACCCCCCTCCTCCCTCTTGTATGTCCGAAAGTACAGCTCCCCTCCCCTAGTTATAGGGATATCTTGCCGTATACTATTTCAAATCTGTTAAGGGCCTCTATATCGAGGAAGGCGCTTAGAGCCTCCTATAGGCTGCACGTATCCTATCTACTTGACTAATACCTTTATCCTACGCCTTACCGTCTTTGCTTCGAGGATTTTCTTCGACTTGCTACTCTTCTTTACTAGTATACTCCGAAATTATAGCCGCTAGTTAGGTATCGTCCTATACTTATAATAGAAGCGGGTTATCGCTCGTCCTCTTTAAGAACGAGATATAGAAAACGTTATAGATACCTAGGGGTATATCTAGGCGGTAGGCGTAGGAGCTAACGAGCTCTATGTAAGGGTTCGCGGCAATGTTGTCTCAATTGGCGCTACCTCTGCTACCAAGAATCCAAGCTGAGGAAAAGAAGGAAAAGAGGAAGAGAGAGAGCGAAGTACATGACGTGGCCTTAAGACCAGAGGGAGGCCACGGCCCAAAAGGGAAGGCGTGATGGAAGTCGTTGCCCACAGGTCTGGCCGAGGGTTGCCGAGGCCCACATCGGGCTCAGCACCGTTACACTCTATAATAGTATTATAGCCGTCGTGGGTATCATACCCCTAAGTTACTAGGCCTAGATCACTAATAGTGGTCTAGGTTAGGCATATATATATAAGCTGAAACGTCCTATCGACGATTGTATCTCGAGCGATCCGCCTCTACCTAATAGTATCTTCTCCTCCCAGTTAACCTCTATAGTGTCTCTAAACTCGTCGACTTCTTTTACGCTTTTATTATCTAAGTTGTATTCGTAGTAAGCAATCTTAACTACCTTACTATTCTTATCGATAGTAGTAGTCTCCGTACCTAGGATAGGCTTCCAATTCTTCTTTAGGGACTTGCATTCCCGCTTAAAGTGTCCCTTCTTCTTATAGTTAAAGTAAGTAACCTAGGACTTATCCTTCCTCTTGCTCCTACCCTACTTCTAGGTAGCGTTTATATCTATCGCGCCTAGATATATTCTATAGGATATACTAGGGTGCTAACACTTCTGTCTAACATTCGCCTTACCGCTAGCCTATACTTGAGCGTATATATTGGTTCTTCCTATATATTCCTGACGCTATTCGAACTACCGATTATTGATAGTGATCGTGTATAATATATATTAGTTAAGCGTTATTGTATTGCGATCTTCCTTAATTAGTTTGTCCTTAACGTCTTCTTTAAGTCTATTGTAGAATTGCTACTTTAAGGCGTCTTCTCCCTACTAGACTCGGAATATAAGCTACCTAAACTCGGAGGTATAAACTATAGGGGATCGAGTCTACTAGAGACGATTAATCCTAGCCTCTGCCTAAGAACGTCGGTCGTATACCCTAAAGAGTTAAGTAATAGTGTTTTCGAAATTAATAAAGTAGTCGAAGATCTTATTAGTCTCGGGTCGTCTAGTATCGTACTATTCTCTAGGTAGTCCTACTATGTCAGGATATGGAAAGGGGCCCGGGGTCCCGGGGCCCACCTGCCGAGGGAGTAGGGACGGATCGGCGCCGGGTGGCTAGTACGCCCCGCCCTCGTGGCGCATGGGGGTGACGCATCATTAGGTTTCACATCTGTTGCAGGCGTGTACGCAGCGTCTGAATAGTGTTGCATAGCTGTTTCAGAGCCGAGGGTATAGGAGGGCAAGGCTAGTCGGCAGGCCATAAGAGGGGCATGGGGAAACCGAAGCAGGAGGAGGGCAGAGTTCAATGTGATTCCTTCCTGACCACTACCTCTACGTTCACGGTGCTTAGTAATAGCTACTGCCTTGCTTGTACCCTTCACTTCAGCTACGATATCCTAGGCCTAGCCCTGACATACTAGGTAGGCTCGAACTACTTGAGAGCCCTTCTCTCTAAGTAAGTTATAGCACATAGTACCTTGCTAGCTTTATCGAGATTAGCTCTACTAAGATAGAAGTAGGTTCTAAGCTATATTAAGAACCCCTAAAGTTCTTCTTATCTAGTTCCGTCGAAATTGTATAGTTTAGCAACTTTAATACGTAGCCCGCAAACATATCTAGCGCTATCTCCGCCTTTCTCCGTACTCATCTAACTAATACGAGCAGCTAGATTAGCAAGCATCTTGTTTACCTCCTCTCGTTCGGCTATGTTCTTAATTTTAGCATTAAGTTGTTATAGATAGTCGGAACGATAGCCTTAACCTTGTCGATTTCTTCCTTGAGCTAATCATTGCTAGTATTATCTTCGTTGTCCGAATCGAGGGTAGTAGTTTTAGTAATCCTCGGGGTAATAAGCTAAGGAGTACTAGGCTTCTTGCCAACGGAGGGTGAAGCAGCCGATATAGTGAACTGGGGCGGAAACCTCCTGGGCTTCCCGGGGGGACGGGGACTTGCCATTGGGCCCACTTCTATACAGGGGTAGGCCGTGGATGGCTTTTTGACATTGCGTTCATTTTAGTGAAGTTTCTCGCGTACGAGCCACGCCATGTATATAAAGCCTGCCAGGAACACCCGCTCAGGGGGTCCTGGGCAGGCAAGGCAAGACGACAACAACAATCGAGGTTCTTTTCTTCAGTGTAGACTGGAGTAGGTCAGGCTCTGACCAGAGGGCTAGTGCCATTTATTTGAAGATAGTGCCTTAAAGAGAGCTCCGGAGCTACATTGAGCTATAGCTTGTTAAAGCCTTCGTTCCTCCCCCAATTCACTACATCGATATCCAGACTGCTGTGACCAGCGGTAGGGTATAGTATGTATGTGGATTTAAGGTGCTGCGCACCAGTTCAATAGTGATAACCTTTAGTCAAGTCCGTAATAGACCAAAGGTGAGTAAGCAACGTATAACGAACGGTCGGTCCCTACGTCTAAGAGGGACTGCTGAAGGTTTGCTGGGGTCGGGATGACTGTTCGGTAGAGCCAAAAGGTCTACAACAATGCATAGAGTGATTGTCCTCGTGTCACGAGTAGGGGCCATTGGCCGAGGCAAGGCTGCGGTAAGACCTCTCTATTATGTAAAATCGCAAGATGAGGAGGAGGAAGAAGAAGCTGGAAGAGCTCTCCTATCGAGGGCTTATATACAGAGCAAGCAGGGGTAATGGAGCCAGGGGCTATAGAGCCAGGGGCTCCCTGCAGATGACACGTTGCAACAGCACTCCCCCTGACGTACCCATCACACCTCGCGAGTTACTAGCAGACTAGAATTCTGATTGCTTACTGAGGAAGCTACTAGTGTGCCTATAGGCTATAGAGATCGTGATCTATATACAAGCTTCCTCCTAAATGCTCAGTCTAGCTCAGTTACTAAGCCTTACTAAGCCTTAGGCTTAGTCACTGTGACGGAGGGCGCACCTAAGGCGCACCCAAGGCGCACCCAGGGTTGGGGTTATAGGTGCGCTTCCGCACTGGGAATAGCTTCCTGGCAGGGGGTTCCCCCTTTTCCCACGCATCGCGTGGCCTGTATTCCTACCTTTCCCTCTCTCCTCCTCAGCTTTCGATTAGCAGAATTGAGTAGTATTAGCAGCGCCTTCGAGCCTCGCCCATATATTGCTCGTCTCTCACAGTCACGTCATTCACTGATCTATACTGATCCCTACCGTTGGCTTATTCCCCTGTGTGACGAACGGTCGGATCCCTCGTCTAAAAGGGACTCCTGAAGGTTGACTGGGGTCGGGATGACTGTTCGGTAGAGCCAAAAGGTCTACAACAATGCACAGAGTGATTGTCCTCGCAAGTTCTTAGGAGATTAGAACTCTGATTGCTTACTGAGGAAGCTACTGGAATGCCCGTAGGCGGTAGAGATCGTGAACTATATACAAGCTTCCTCCTGAGGCGCTCTGCGGTGCTCGCGCCCCTATCACTCGTAGCATCACAGATGCTCTGTAGTGCTATGCCCCTGAGCGTCCCTAGCACCTTGCATCCTGCAACCCTATACGCCCTCATAGCACTTCTTGGCTGTCTTCCGATTGGTGTGCCTTATTCCTATAACGATTGGCTCGTGGCCATTCGCCACGCCCCACTGGGTCTGCCTCCTGCGGCCATCCTGTTGGCTTAATTCGTGACCCCCTGGCACCACTGATCCTCCTGCATTAGCTCAGCCTCCGTATTACCATTGATTGGTCCTGCTCGCTTCCGGTTGGTCCCGCCCGGCCGCGATATATGGTTGGTCTGTGACATATATCGACCTTATAAAGCATCTGTTACGGAGCAACAACAACAACAACGCGGGTAGAAGTGGTGATGACTGCTTTGGTATTGTCGCTGTTGTTGCTGTTGCCGCTATGGAAGAGGGAAGAAGATGGGCGAACCCAGACGCAGGGGGTGGATGGCTGAGATGAAGGTGTGGGACAGTGGGTCTCACACCACAGCATCTCTTCCGATATTTGAGCGCTACCATTGACTACGGTCTAGAATTCGGTAGGGACCTGATAGCTGGCAATTTAAAGATGATGACATTTATAGATAGTTCTTTAGCGGATCATCTCCTTTTACGATATTCCACTAGCGGCTACGTTATATTTGTTACGGGTGGTCTAGTCATTTAGAAGACGAAGAAGCAGACCTTCGTATCTCTTAAGTACAATGGAGGCCGAATTCACTAATCTTACGCCTATAGCCTTATTAGCCAAGTAGGTGGCGAGGATTCTAGAAGAATGGGGCGCACCTCAACCGAAACCAACTATCCTATTTAGCGATAGTCTCAATGTATACTAAACGACTCTAAATCCACTCTAAGGCTAGGACCCGCACCAATGACTTACGGTATAAGTCGATCATTGAATAGGTCTAGCGAGGCATCCTGGATGTGAGATATATCTAGGGCATCAACATGCCTGCGGACAGGTTGACGAAACCACTGCAAAAGGAGAAACACGCCACCTTTGTCAAGATGGTAAGGATAGTGGCAAGGAAGCTTTCCTAGGCAAATGGTTGACAATGGGAGGCATTAGAGCCCTCAATACTATAGATTTTCATGTATCTTAGCAATATGGGTTTGGTGATGGCTTCAACTGGCTGACGGCTGAAGCGGTCTGTAGGGGGGTGTTGCAAGAGCGACCTTCTATAAGAGCGACCTTCTATAAGAGCGACCTTCCATACTTGCAGACCGCCCCTGTCTGCATTTGTTGCCGGCAATGGCTATTAAGCAGCCATTGCGCATCTTCCACTTCTTCAACAACTTCAACTTCAACTCAATACTTAGATCCCCAATTTCCCCTACACTTTGAGCCCAATCCACCGTAACACCTCTTCTGCCTGCCTACCTACGGCAGCCCTTCCTTAGTTTAGCATCACTAACATCACTAGTTCTGCCCAGTGTTGTAGCCTCACACAATTTGCCTGTTTAAGGTATTGGCGGGAAGCCGCCCGTCGGCCAGCCCAGACAACTCCTCATCGCTGCAGCAGCACAACCTTGAACCAGAATTTACGTCGGATTAAGTTGCAGCCGAAGAGTAACTGTTGCAGTGATGGGCTTAAATGTAGAGAAAAGTGGGGATGTGTATTGTCTACGGAAGTGTTGTGTTGTGTTGAGTTGAAGAAGTAGAAGAAGTGGAAGATGGGCGCAATGGCTACTTAATAGCCATTGCGGGCAACAAACGAAGGCAAAGCAAACGCAGGCGAGGCGGTCTGCAAACGCAGGAGGTCAACGACCCCGTTTGCAACAGTAACCAAGTAACACCAAAAGGCCGGTATGTTCAAACCATGTCTGAGTGCTCAGCTGAGGTTGAACCTCAGAACCAGATTGGGCCTGCAAACTATCCGGCCACTATCACAGAAATGTCACTTCTGAGAGGCAAGTTTACAAGCCGCGACTAGATATACATGCATTTCCTGATGCTACGAAAGTATACGACATATGTACAAGAAACGAAATCTCTACACGAGCAACGACGGACTCGGCAGCTCTAAACATTCCTCTCTCCTCTCCCTGCGCCTCAGTTGCAGGCAGTGGCCGCAGCCGTGACAGTGACAACCCGCTCGGTGACCACGGTCGAGGTGAGGACCAGGGTGACGATGCTGGTGGGAGGGACGGTAGCAGCGGCAGTCGTGGAAAGGCCCTTGGCACCGATGGCGGTGGTGGCGGTAGCCTCGTGGTGGCCCTCGCCATCGTCAGCCGGGCATTCCTCGTCGCCACCCTCGTTGTCACCCTCGTCCTCGCCACCATCAGCCGGGCAATCCTCACCATCATCGCCCTCGCCCTCGCACCCGTCATCCTCACCGCCATCGGCGGGGCATTCTTCGCCATCACCTGTATTGCCAGGGGCGGCAGTCGTGCTGGTGACCGGGGCGGCATCAGTCTCAGTGGTGGTGATCACGGCGGCACTGGTGACGGTAGGGGCAGCGGCAGTGGTCTTGGCAGTGGATGTGGCAGATGATATAGCAGCAGCCGACGAAGCAGCCGACGAAGCCGGCGCGGACCCGCTTCCGCCCTTCGACACGGTGAAGTCAACGCAGGACTCGTAGGTCTTTAATATCCGGGGCGTCCCAAAACCACTGCAGCACGCATTCGCCAGGGGTGGTGCATTCGCCGCCGAGGGAGTCGGGCAGGGTGATGCTGAAGGCCGTGTTGTTGGCGGCGACGCCGGCGTTGGACGCGTAGTTCTGGAATTCAATCAAGGGGTTGCCGATCATGGTGTTGGTGCTCGTCTTGACGACCGACACGTTGGCATAGCCCGTGTGCGGCGCAGCGATGTTGGCCCGGATGTCGATGGTCTGGCCGAGCGAGTAGCTCTGCACGTTGCTCTGGTTGTCCTCGAACTGGAAGCCCTTGCAGAGCCAGAGGTTGCAGGCATCCGTCTTGTCTCTTCCGACAACTTGCTGGATGCCCTGGACATTACCGTTGATGTCGGAGCTCTGCTGGTAGAAGGGCTGCTCACCGCAGGCGGCGCGGTAGGCAGAGCCAGGGCGGCGGGCCGGAGGTGAAGCGAGGAAGCCGTGGGCGGCCACCAAGGGCAGCACGGCGACGAGGAAGGCGTGTTGATACATAGCTTAGGGTCGGAGCCTGTACAATGTCGATTTCGGGTACGACCTCGATGGCCTTGGATGGGAATGAAGGAATGGATCGAAAGTTAAACAACGGCGAGCTGGATGAATCAAGGTGAAAAGGACCGTCAAGGTCAGCAAGGTTTGAACGAAAGTGGTGAAAACAATGTACAGAAAGAATGACGGATCGCGTCCCTTGGTCTCCCCCCAGGAAAGATGAGGAAAGGAGGCTGAACACTCGACTCTGGGCCGTGGTAGATATATGCCAGAGCGAACGAACCACTCAACCAAGCCCATGCCTGTCAGAAGGATGCGAGATGAGGGAGGATCCCACTGTCAGGAACAATGCAGGGGGCATGGTGGGCCCTCGCCCTTGATGGGCCCCGAAGGTCAGCGCTCGAGCTAACGGCATGGCGGAAAGGGGCGAGCCTTGATACTCTTGCTCCTGAGTTTCCTCCAAACAAGCCGGGAGAAGGGGACTCTTTCCTCTACACATGGCGGCGACAAGGAATTGCCATGGACATTGTGAGGTCCAAGGTTTCAATCTCATTGTCGTGTCTAAACCTTGGGTTCTCAGGGAGTAGTACAGACTCGTCGGACAGACAGACACAACTGGCGTAGACCTGTTGATGATGTGCGTGGCTCATGCTACCTTCCACTGCAGATGATAGGCGCGGTTACCGGCGTGGGGGTTTTCCAGCGCTTACCAAGAGAGCTGCGGCATGAGCTTCTCCTTTTCCCGGGTCCTCTCCCTGTGATTGGTGAAGTGGGTTGCAGCGACAGCGCTTGAGCCGCATCCCGAGGGTGCAGCCACCTGAAACATGCGGCTCGCACAACGGTTGTTAAGGCGAAAACGTACAATTCGGCCGCCGGTGTGACGTCGCCCACGTGGATGCGTGGGTCGGAGGCCCCTGATAATATCCGACGGGCTAAGCGGTGTCCGGGAGAGCCGCTACACGTCTTGGCGGATCGGAGATAATCCAGAACCAGGAGTAGCACCGGGCGTCAGTCCTGCAAAGAACGGGGTTACCCGTGTCACGGCCCACTTTTCCACGGTCTCCCAAACGTTGGCCCCGTTTAAGTGGTGCTCACCACTAATTATACAACCACAGCAGCAATACAACCACTTTTTCAAACATCTTCTTCAATGCTGTTAATTATCACTACTATAGCTACGTTTTTCGACCGAACGAATATGGATTCGCGCGTCAGAGAGACATATAGTACCTATAAGATTTCCAGAAGCATAAATAGTTATACAGTCTCTTCTTATAGACTTCTTGTTACGACGGTGGGCTCAAATGTACGGAATTTGGTGGGGTGTGTGTTGTATTGAGTGTGTGGAGTTAGTTGTAAGAGGAAAAGGTGGAAGAGGTGGGAGATGGGCGCAATGGCTGCTTAATAGCCATTGCGGGCAACAAAGGTAGGCGGAGCGGTCTTGTAGTGTGGGAGGTCAAAGACCTCTTTTGTAACATTCTCTTATGAGGGATGCCTAGCTACGTTGCAGCGAGGTGGACGCCCTATAGCGGCGACACTAACTATGACCTTAGCCATAGAGTGCAACTAGCCTATATTGAACTGGTGAACAGCACCTCACATCCACCACTACACTATACCCTGTTTGCTAGTCACAGCAGCCTGGTAATAGTGATGCCGTGAATTGGAGGAGGAACGAAGACTTCAACAAGTCATGGCTCAAGGTGTCTCCGGAGCCCTCTACAAGACACGTACCTCAAATTGACTGCTCTGGCCCTCTAATCAGAGCCTCACCCCTCTATAGTCTGCACTAGGAAACCTTCACCGAGGTCTCAACGATGAGGAAAGGAATGTCAATTGTTGTTTTCCTACCGCACTGCCCGCCTACACCCACTGAGTGGGTACCCCGGCAGCTTTATATACATGACGTGGCTTGCACGTGAGAAAGTTCGTCAAAAATACTCCGGTTACGAGCAAAAATTCCGCCCCATGTCAGGTAGCACCCCACCCGCCTCCCTGCCCCTTGTTCAGGGCTCCGTTTCCCACAAAATACACTGGCCATCCTTTCTTGATTTGAATCCCATTGAGACCTGTCGGAATTGAATGAAGAATTGCATTGGGGATAAATAAGGGGTATGTCCGAAGAACCCGACTTACGACCTCTTGCGAGAGTATGCATTAGAAGCTCTCCCAGCCGTTGTCGACCCCAGACCTGGAGGTCGAGATGAAGCATAATCAAAGACAGGCGTGTGGAGAAAATGAACAACTTCGGGACGAGCCCCAGTACTTAAGTGCCACGAATCTTCGGACTTGAGGCTAAAGACAACCGAGAAACGGTGGGAATCTCCAAACCGTCTATGCACTACTAAGTGGCGAGTCATGTTTATTGACCTCCGCTGATACAACCCTGAAGCCCTTCGCTAATATTCCTACCCGGTCACATGCATGAAATCTACTGAGTCTTCTCGTCCACCGGGCGACGATCTGGCTCCCATTGCTGCCTTTGATGTCGCCGCTCGGGGTGCTGCTCTCCGAGCTGTTATCGTCCATTGGATCGACTGCTCGCTGACGTCTCCTGTACGATATTGCATTAGTGGCCAAAAAAAAAAAAAAAAAAAAAATACTCCGACAACGGTTCTGGTACTCACTTGATGGTTTCCTTGTCCTGAAGGACTTTCATGAGCGGAATGATAACGAGACAGACGGCACCCATACACGTCGCCGTGATGAAGCCCTTGCGATACCGAGGTGCTTCAACCTGCTGCCAGACGATGAGCGGCAGCCACGCCGCAACAACACCGACCATGGTGTTCATGTTTGCAAGAACGATGGCGCGTTCCTCGGTGTCATCGGTACAGATTTCGTTGGCCCATCTGCGCAGCACGTTAGGACGTCGGGAACTTCAAGGGGCCATACCAGACAGGTAAGGCAGGTAGGCTCACGTAAAAACAATGCCGGACAAGCCGACATGTTGACCGGCCAAGTAGTGCAGGCCATTTCCACCCTCGGGGATGTACCATGCGGCCAGGGAGGCGAAGGTGATGAGGTTCAGAATCGCGCCGAAGAGAAGAACAGGCCACCGACGCCCCTTCATGACTGTGTCGGAGAGCCAAGCATATACCACGGCAGAGAAGGCTTGGATAGCAAACAGGCCACTGGGATACAGGTTGATCTGCTGGACGGTGAACTTCGGGTTCTCATGATACTTGAGAAACTGCGGGAAGATGGGCGTGCCGCTTGTTCCGCTGATGAAGCTGCACAGAAGGTCAGCTGTGGCAGACGCGGCCTGCACAGGGGGTTGGGAGGCGTACATGTAGTACAAACTCAGAAGCCAGATGTGCCACGACGATATCACCTTCTTGACCTTTGCCACCGTGAACGGAGCACGCGGCTTACGATCCTCGAGCACCATATGGCGCTTGGCCAGGTCGATCTCCTACACAAGGTGATGGCCAATTAGAGCTCGAGTTGGAGGCGAAGGAGGACATTGGGCAACCTACCTCCTCCGAGAAGACCCTCGTATTGGCGGTCTGCGGCAGGTCTGGCAGAAAGATGAAGTGCCAATTGCTACTGGGAACGAAATTACACCGTCCATGATGAAAAGCCTAATTTTTCAAGGTAAGTGAGCCATCAAATTATGTGCGCAATGTTCGCAGCGGCGGCAGACTGACCATTTCCATCCAGGCAATCCACCACGCCCACCGAGGCCCGTGACACCGGCCATCAAGAACCCTGAGAAGAGCATGGCGACGGAGCCGCTGGCGTTGAGGATACAGGCGCGCTTGGCCATCTCGTCTTTCCGATACCACGAGCCGATCATGTACTGGAGTCCGGATAGTAACCGGCCTCGGTGAGACCTGACGAGGGTGAGCCGGTTGTTCGACGTGGGAAGTAGTGAGACGGCCATGCGCCGGGAAGACAAAACCAATCAGGAAACGCAGTGCGTAGAGCTGTGTGTTGTTCTTCACCGCAGCAAGACAGAAAGTTAGGACGGTCCAAATAATCTGCGCTGTGTCAGACTTATGTGACGTTTGAATGTTTTGACTGAATGAGTATGGTGATGCGTACCTGCAACGCGGGTATGTAGATGGATGGGCGGATCCGGGTCAAAAGAATGTTACTGGGAATCTCGCGACGATGTATCCGACTGTGAAGGCTGTCATGGCGTAGTTCAGCTCATTGCCGAACATATCGAGATCTTCCTTCCTGCATGTTTGTCAACTTCCAACCTCTCGCACTAGGAGCTGGGTTCGTTGTCACTTACATCCCAGACACAAAGGCATTGGTAAGGTTGGTTTGGTTCAGGTATTGGTGAAGAAACCTATTCCGGAATCGTTCAGCAGGGCTCCCTGATCACACTCTCTATAATCGGTTATGGTATGCATACCGAGACAGCCGAATGTCAACAGTGTCAGGTCCAACTTGAGCAAGAAGCGCCGCTCCTTGGGTGACTTGTCCAAGCTGTCCAGACATGGCGTTTCCAAGTCTTCTGCTTGGATCCCACATTCGACTTCCGCCAATTCAGAGTCTCGAGTCATGTTGCGGGTGTTGTCAAGACTTTGCTCCGAGCCGCGGACGACAGCACAAGACCCTTGGTTACGTTGGCTGTTGGGGGGGAAACCGACCTGCGAAGTCAGGTACCAACAACCATTATATTGCCAGTCTCTGGGTGTAAAGTTGTTGGTCGCGATACACTATCAGAATGATGAAGTTCTCCTGGGCGCTCAGCTTACCAGACTGCTGGTTAAGTGTGCTGCCAAATGCGGAAATTCTAGTCCGCGGCTGGTGGCAGGAGATGCTCCCAGTGAGCTAATAACTTGGCTGCTTTTCCCCGTTTTACCATTTAGGGCTATTCAATTCCGATCTGCCAATACCGGAGTCTCGCGCCATCGCTAGCTGGCCCTACATCATAGATTATCCCCGGTCGTATCCCTATCTCCCTTACATCCTTCTCTTTTCGACCGCTCTCAACATCTGAATCAAGCTCGCTTCTCAGCTGCGGCCACCTTCCAGTCACCGTCCCGCGCCGCCGACGTCAACACAGAAGGACACAAGCTGGAGGATGCCGTCCGCAATCTCACGACAACTGCGCATCGCCGTCATCGGCACCGGCCCGGCGGGCCTGTCGTCGGCCATCGCCTTGTCGGAGCTGCCTGACGTCGACTTACACGTGTACGAGAAGGCCGGCGAGCTGAAGAATCTCGGCGCCGGAATCAGCGTCAACCACAACGGATGGAAGGTGTTGGAGCTCCTTGGGATCCGAGACCGCGTCAACGGAGCGTCGACCAACCCGACAGTGCAGAGGTGGGCCAAGATTATTCGGTGGTGCCCGCCGTTCGGCTCAGTATTGTTAACCGGGGAGGTTCCCTCAAACCAGGAACGCATACACGGGTGAGATTGTTGATCCTGGGGTATCCCATGACCCGGATAATGCCTATGAAGCGCGCCGGGTGAAACGTCTGGTCCTGCAGGAGGCATTGGCAGTGAAGATTCCTGAGGATCTTGTTGAATTTGACAAGAAGCTTGTTGGACTGGAAGACATTGGCAAGGACGGCGTGAGGGTGTCGTTCGAGGATGGGACCGAGACGATCGTAGATCTGGTTGTAGGCGCCGATGGAATCCGTTCGGTAACTATTACCATTTGCCCTGCACTTGCCGCTATCATGCGAAGAGGTCGAGCGAATGGCACTGACTCTATTCGCACAGGTAGTGAGGAAACACATGGTACCGGACTATCCACTGGACTACGCGTGTAGGTGCAATGCAATCTTGTCTTCTCGCCTCTATGCTCCGCCCAGAGATACAGATCGGCTCTAACGTGAATGTCCCCCGACAGACCAAGTCGGCTGGCGCTGCTTGATTCCTGCAGAGCGGCTGAAGCACATCCCCAACCTTCCTCTGACGACAACCAGCTGGTGGTACGGCAAAGCCAAGTCAGTTTGGCTATCACCCCTCGATGCCGATGTGTCGAATCTGACCGACATTGAATTCACGGCTCGTGTGTTCAATGAGCCCCCTATTCCCGGGAAAACGGTGAGCTGGGGTGTACGAGTCAGCAACGAGGATGTATTTTCACGGTTTCGCGTTAGCTCTTCCTTCCCTAAGCAGATAAACATTTTCAATGTGTTGCGACGCTGACACGGAGAACCACTGATTGTGACTCGCGGCTGGTTGAAGTCTTCAAGCAGGTACCTGAGGGTAACTGGACGGAGTTTGCCGCGTACGCTGGGCCCGTTCCGGACAGTCTCGTTGCGTGGGACAAGCTGGTTCTTGTTGGCGATTCCAGTCATCCGTCTGCCGGTATGCTTTGCTGTTATCGCTCGGACGCGCGTGAAGAAAGCTGATGTAGTGGCGGCATCAGGCGGCTTCGGGTCGGGATCGGCCTTTGCAATGGAAGACAGCTGGACTTTGGCACGGGCCATCGAGTACGCCCGGTCGAGTTCGGCTTCAGATTCAATCCCGAGCATAGTGGCCGAGGCCCTGCGAATATTTGATTCAATCAGGAGGCCGTACTACAAGGCCATGCAAGTGAAATCTGCTCGCGATTCCTCCCATCAACCTCGCTGACAATGGTGCCAGGTCCGAGTTCCGGAAATCGCAGAAGAGGTCCTCATGGAGGTAGGGCGGAAGGAGTATATCGACTTCGACAGTGACCTGAGGAAGAGATTTGCGAAGGACGGTTTGGGAGCCAAGCGAGGAAAGGGGTTCTTGGCATTCGTCTATGACCATGATATTGGGAAGACGTGGAAGGAGTTTTGTGGAGAGCGACCAGGCAAGGTATAATGGGAATTAAGGATCACGCACAAGTGGATGCTGAATCTAGACACGGTGGTATGACTAGGCGCATTCTGCCTCACGTACCATGAATCACTGCAAGCCTATCCAATTGCCGTATCTAGCCAGATACGGTGGATTTCTGCCCTACTGTCACCAGTCATGGGCATCCAATCCCGCGTTTAAAGCTGACTGAAAATAAACTGGGTACACCCCCTGGTGCAACAGACTGTTCACGTGAAATGTCAACAGTACGAGTTAAGTCGACTCCCCCGATTCCGGACATCCCCAATTCCGGACACTTGGCAAGACTACCCCCCATGTTCAACCCTCCTCATTTAAATCAACCCAACTTCGTCAATCTTTGGCCAAACCACTTCATCTTTTACCATATTATCAACAGTCCACCATGGCCTATAGCGAGCAGGACTTGCAAGATGCGGTCCAGAAATACCAGCGTGGTGGCTATTCAATTCGAAGCATCTGCAAGGAATTCGGCATCCCACGCTCTACTCTTCACGACCGCCTCTCTGGCACCCAGACCCATGCAACCGCGGCTGAACCACTACAGACCCTTAGCCGTACGCAGGAAGATCATCTTGCACTATGGTCATCACCCAGGTAGCTCTAGGTGTTCCACCAACCACGCAGATCAGGGAGTTCGCCAGCCGGGTTCTACAGGCCCAAGGAGCCCCCAGAAGATCATCGGGAAGGGCTGGATCAACCGCTTCATTCGGAGGAACCCAATTCTTCGAACTTAGAGAGCCCGCAAGATGGACTCGGTTCGGATCAACGGGGCCACTGACGCCGTCATCCGCAGTTGGTTTCCGCTCCTCAATATCCTAGTCGTCAAGGATATTTTGCTAGCCAACCGCTATAACTTCGATGAGCTTGGTCTTATGGAAGGCCAGGGGGTCAACGGCTTAGTGGTTGGAAGTTCCAAAACGCGTGCGGTTCGACGGAAAGTCCCCGGTTCGCGGGCTTGGACCTCTTTCCTTGAGTGTATCTCAGCAACGGGGGTAGTACTCCCACAGCTGTTATATTCAAGGGTAAGAGTGTTCAACAATAGTGGTTTCCTACGGATAAGGATGATCTGAAGGATTGGCTATTCACCACAACTGAAAAAGGGTGGGTAAATAGGGCAGTTGCGTTGGAATGGCTTCAACGGGTGTTCATCCCCCAGACCCGACAGAGGACCCTTCTTAGAGACGGCTACTAATACTAGACGGCCACGATAGCCATATAACCACTAATTTCATGTGGGAGTGCTAGCGATAATGTGCAGTTGCTCTTTTTACTACCTACCTCCTACGTTCTCCAACCATTAGATTTGTCGGTCTTCTCCCCCCTCAAGCACACCTACCGCAAGCTCCTCAACAATCTAAGCGCCTGGTCGGAATCGATGGTGGTGGGCAAGCAGATGATGTTGAAGTGCATTGTAAGAGCCCGTCGGGAGGCCATTACCCCCTACAACATCAAAGCTGGATGGAGGGCAGCTGGGTTATGGCCAGTCAACATGGCCAAACCTCTGATGAGCCGTCTATTGCTCCAGAATTCGAACCAGAAGCTTAATACGGATAATCGACCACACCCGCAGAGATCTCAGCAGCCAGGCCGACTAGCCAGCCTACGATTGCGGCCAACGAGGCCCTCCTTGCAACACCACGGAAGAAGGCAGACCTACGTAGTGCCTGAAGGATCTGGCTATCGAAAACAGGATCTCTACGCGCCGGCTTTTGTTCAGGAAGCTTGAGAAGGCGTACGATGAAAAAGACTCAAAGTGGCTCGGTTGGAACAGGAACTCGAAGCTGTGAAGTCCTAGTTGGAAGCAGCTCGGCCGTCGCGAAGGAAGAGGTGGTCCCTGATCCTAACACCAAGTTCGCTTCGATCGAACAGATCCACCAGGCCTAGATCGAAGCGGGCCGTATAGAGGACTCTTTAGCTGAAGAGAGTGGTCGGAAAGCACGGAATCAGAGGCTTCCTGTATTGTAGTGGGTTAAATAGACTGCAATATACGGTGTTGAAGAAGATGGGTGGTTTCAGGGCCAAGTTTTGCCAAGTGTCCGGAATTTGGGATGTCTGGAATTGGGGGAGTCCGACTTATGGCATGGGACAAAAGACGCAGAGGTTCCACATACCAACACCCAATTCACGACGACCTAATTCACTTCTTCATAATCCTGGCCATTATATGTTGCTAGACTCGCCTCAAACTCCGGTCATTCGTTCAACTTGAAGCTAGACCGCCTCCCTAACAACTTGATAATCGCCTCAAATGAACTTTTCCCATCACAGTGGAAGTTCAATTATTCCCGCCCTCAAACTCTGCATTAATTAACCTCCACCTTGGGCGAACCAGCCAAACAACGCGGCTGTGCCGTTCAAAACTCGATCACAATGGCGTCAAGTCATACTCCCTTGCACAATCTAGGTGGCATCGCCAAAGTCAGTCCAAACCCTTTGTCTAATTGCCATTATAGCTCGAACCCAGACTGGGGAACATGAAAGCATAGGTAGGTAAGGTAACATACCTGCACAGGAACAGCAATCAACCGAAAATCTAACGGCCACGCCCCGGCCGTCAACAACTCCCCGATCGCCTACGGGCTCTGGTTCTCGTACAACCACTCGGTCACGCGGCGGTCAAAAAAGGGGCTCTTGAACCTACCGTAGGCGGCCGCGTACTCGTCGACGGGGCCACATACCTTACGGCAGGTGGCCAATTTCTCTGGGAACTGCAGGGCGGCGACGCACGCCAGGCCGCCCGCGGTGGAGAGGCTGAGCCATTCGAAGCGGCCTGACAAGCCGGTGAGGATGAGCGCGTGGCCCGGGGCGGGTTGAGTGGTCGTCTTCGGGGTGGTGGCGAGGGCGGCGGCGGCCACGAAGGCGCCGAAGGAGTGGCCGATGTGGACGACGTGGGCGACTTCGCGGATGGGATGTTGAGGGTATAGGCGCCGCCTGGGCGTTGGAGAAGGTGGGCGAGCGAGTTGAGGATGGCGACTTGCGGGGCAAATTGGACGTTGGTGATGGGGCTCTCACTCATCGCAATTCCGGTTCTGGTCGACATCAACCCCGACCCAGCGCATCTGGTTCGCCGGTGGGCAAGACTCTACGGGCGAGACTCCACGGCATTCAATATATCCCGGCGGGCGCAGTTGGGACTGCGCTTCCCTACTGCTACGCAGCAACCGCCAACGTTCGTTCAAGCCGGCCGTGGCGCATCTATGCGTTTGCCGTGCTGTCCACCATGAGCATTGTGCCCTTCACCTGGTTTGTTATGGCACCAACGAACAACCTCTTATCCGGACTCAACGGTTTGGCCGGCGGCGCAAATAATTTGGCCGAGGTGCATGAGACGATTTTGAAATGGCGCTGTGTTGGGGTGTGGGCCACTGGCCCTGCCCCACTTCCAGACAGCCCTCTCTTGCCTGCCTGCCCACTGCTACTCCTCCATAGCAACCAACATCACCAAAATGCCCAGTGTTGCAGCCCACACACGTTGTCTTTAAAATAGTCTATAAATCGAAAACTTAGACATGTTGGTCAGCTGGTCCGCCCGGCGCAGGTGCAGGCGGTGCAGGCGGTGGTGCTCTCCTGGGATGCAGACCAAGCCCGATACGAAATAGGTCTATATGCTCCTCTCCTTCGCCTCAAGGGCCCCGATCTTACGTAGTTCATCGTCCCAGTCCATCTTTACTCCCGGATTGCCGTTTTAAATGCTTCTTCCGCCTCTTTGCTTAGCCACCTCTTATAGAAGACGGCGTCCTGCACCACCGTCATGTTGTCTCCTCCCTCCGTGCTAATCTGGCGTAATTCCTGTACCCAGCCATAGTGCCAACCCTGCGGCGCTATTACGTCTGAGTATTGAATCAGCTTACCCATTCGTCACTGCCCGTCTCGAACCTAGGATATCGTGGGCCAGAGAGTTTGAGATGTAATTCACGTTGCTCGTCCGTGACTGGGTGTGCCAAGGTGACGGTGTAGAGGGATAGCCATCCTCTTAGATGTCTCCAAAGAAAGCGCTTCTCCCTAAGAACTTGACTGTTTGGATTGTTCTTGATGACGCCGACCGTGATGGTGGAAATACGCCATCTACTTCCGGCTCCACGAGATCGAGCATGCCTAGTGCGACAAGGAACACGGCATAGCTTGGGGACTCCCTGAATTCGTCAAGAGACTCTTGATCCCACCAAGCTTGTTTAAAATTATTAGTATACGAAAGGAGGAATAATAGTAGAGCAGCTATGGGGCCTACATATAACGAAGAGGACCGTTTCCGGTCCTCGGCTATGCGGCTGCAGGCGATATCTTTACAACCAGTGCATTCTCAAGAACAGCAACAAAATCTTTCCAGGACGGTTTTCCCGGGCTATCCGGGTTTCTGTTCTCTCTGTTGGCATACGCGGTTGGGAGCGGCTGATCGAGCGGGACGCGAGTTCGTGCGAGCGTCACCACTGGGTCGCCTAACATAGCTTTAAGGCGCGCCGGGTCCTTCGTGCGTGCCATGAGTGGTGTGGAAGGGAGCTTTGTGGGAGGGAAGGGTGGATTGTCAGACTTGAAAGAAGAGGAAAGGTGAAAAGAGGGGTTGTCATAGGGTGCGGCAGGGAAACTGTGATGGGTATGCGTTGGGTGTGTTGGAGGCAGAGGTGGGCCGACTGGAAGATATGGTGGGGCAGCACCTGGCCCCCACCACGCAACAGGAGTTCACTGGGGGTCCGGCCCCGGACCAAAAATTGCCTTTCCTGGAAATTCTAAGGATCCTTGTCTGATCTCCATGGGTCCTGCTTTCAGCAGCGTGCTTGATCCCGTCCCAGCACATGGGTTACGTGTGCGGGTGACATGGATGGGTTACCCGGGAAAGATATCCCACGACTGACAGGCAGCCTTGCTCTCCGATACAACGCTGTGGAGGGTTTGCACTTCACCTCAGCAGCACCGATATTGCACTTGGTATTGGCTCATCGAGCCCCTGGGTATGCCACCATGGAGGTTAGCTGTTGGGCGGGCACCGACAAAGCCTTGGGCGTAAGATTTCTAGCGACTCAGAAAGATGTCGAGCATCGCCAGAGTTAGAAATGTCACCATCTGCTGGCTCTCACGCTTGGACAGGAAGCGAAACCTGGGTTTCGGCCCCTTTCTTGTCCATAAGACTTGATAAGTTTGCCCACCCTTGCATGTACAATATTGGGTTCCAAATCAGCATGAAGCTGCCGTGTCAACTGCATCTCTGGTGCTCCTGCTGTAGAGTTGCCTTGCTGTTACAAGTGAGACAGATGGTAAGTAATATGCGCGCATTTCCGGACTAGGCCGCCGGGCTGGACGCGCTCCTGGACTGGACATGTTCCCCGGACTCGCGTTGATTCGCTCCAGGAACTGCTGTCGCGGAATATCCCAACCTTGGTGTTCCCTATCTCTTTACAGAAGACCCTGCGACGGTAAGTCATCAGGTGCTTGTCCTCCTGACCGGACTCTGCCACGAAGCCATAGTCCAGAGCTCACATACCGCATGCAGCCTCTGCCATGCGGCTTGCCATGGGCCTCGCAGCGAACCTTATGAAACGATCGAATCCATAAAGTCCGCTGAGCCTCAAAACACCCCAATAGCGTTAGTTAATGATAACCTAGGGGGTGAGCCTTCTCGATATCAGCTAGTTTGTGTAATTCTAACGTTGCTCATGCAGTTAGTTTAGAGGGTAGATTAACGCCCATCAGTCTGCCGCGCTATGCACATCCGATTTAACAAGGGCTCGCAGTTCCACCTGTCACCGGGGACATGGCTTCAGGCATTTGAAACATCCCGTCTCCCTCATTAACATTAATCATCTTGAAGTGTTATTCGTCGCTACGAGTTCACCATTTCCCGAAAGACCATTTTCCCTGATGGATATCAAAAATACCATTCTTATCAATGGCCAATTCCCGGGTCCTCTGATTGAGGCCAACTGGCATGTGCGCTTGAAGCCCGGATGATTGCTCTCTGGATACAGATCTGGGCTCCGGCTGACTGAGCGAAACCTAAGGGGTGACACGATTCAGCATCATTCAGCTCAAGGTCAAGAACGACATCGGAGACCCTATTGACGGACAGCCATCCACTGGCACGGCTTCCTGCAGAAGAACTCACCGTGGATGGATGGCCTTCCGGGCATCACGCAGTGCCCCATCGCTCCCGGCAAAACTTCACCTACACCTTCGTTGCCGACTCGGCACGACGTAGTATCATCCCACTATTCGTCCCAATACGTAGACCGTGGCTTTGGCCCGATCGTGATCCAAGGCCCGCAAACCCAGTCCTACGACGTTGGTCATGGAGCTCACGAGGATAGCTTCTTCTCAGGAAACGCACAACTAACCCCTGCCCAGACATTGGTCCGATTCTGCGCACGGACTACTACCACAGATACCACTTCAACGTCATGGCAATTCCTGCTGTCAATACGCTCATCAATGACAGCAACAACTTTAACTGTTCATTGAAGGTTCCTGGCGACAACACTCCATGCAAGAGTAACGCTAGGTTCGCCAAGTTCAAATTCCAGCGTGGCAGGAAGCATCTCCTCAGGGTTGTCAATACCGGAGCCAGTGTCCTGCAGATGTTCTCGGTGGACGGGCATAACATGACGGTGATTGCAAACGACTCCGTTCCTGTCATGCCGTATCGAGCTCAGTGTAAGTCCCGAGACGGATGAGCCCAACCGGATCAACGTGTGACTGACCAAACCACGCATTCAAAATCTCAAGCTTAGTCGGTCAACGGACAGATGTGATTGTCGAAACCGGCACGAATGAGAACGTCCCCTTCTTCATCCGCTCCCAAAGCCCAGACAGGCCTTGCACCAACACCATCCAACCCAACGTCAGCGCCATTGCCTACTTGGACGACGCCAACGTTTCGCCGACGCCGAACCCTTGGCCGTCTTTCGGCGTCGATTCAGAACTGCGAGAATGCACCCCTCGAGAAGACGGAGCCCCTGCATCCGTACGCATTGCCTCTTCTCCAGCCGCAACCCAGACCTACTACATGACGCTGCGTCAGAACGAAACAGGCTCGTGGGGTCTTCCGGATGAACGACTCAGCTGTAAGAGTAGCGTGTTGCGTGCTCACTGGATGAGGACGGAGAGACACTTTCACCTAGAAATCCCAGATTTCTCCTCGTTCTTTGTATCGTGTCTTTTGCACTAGACAGGCCGGTATGAGCCAGCTGGAAGGCATGGGTATGTTGCTCAGCCCAGATTCTGAGACAGCACAACAGCCTAGGCGGCATCTCTCAACTGTATCCTCACCTAGATGATGTATCAAAAATATATAAAAACATGGTTCTAAGCATCTTTTTGTACATCTATCTGTCAGACAACCTCAAAACTCCTTCCATATGTAACCACATTCTCTGCCGACTCGCCATAGTCCCGACTCCGAGCTGGCCAATTTCGATCCGGGAATCTATCTCGCCATGCTACTACTCTTTCACGATCTCATCATTCACAGCATCTGAGTCCCCGCCAGGGTATTGAAAAGGTGAATTCAATCGGTTGAAACAGCGGCCCAACCAGCCGACCAGTAGCTACACAGGCAGAAAGAGTTGCAGGTACAAAGTAGGAGGCGGGACTCCCGTCGGGGTTGACGTGATGACCTGACGTTGCCGTCGACCAATCATCATGCCCGTCAACGTGCCGCCCACTTACATAATTTGACAAATCCAGACAATTCAGTCCGGATCCCGAAAGACGCGATCGGCCGAGTGCAACCTGCATTTCCTCTGACTATCCCGAAAATGCATCGGCCGTACTATGTATACGTGTATGGTGATTATCCATGATTACCTATGCTTTGTCATCTGCAATGCATAGGTACGCTTACCTAACTCGGGTTGTTTCATCCGCCGACTGTCAACTTCACAGACGGGTCTCTTTGCTGCTCCTGTGAGCCTCGTTGGCATCCCAGTAGCTAAGAATACAGACTCCCATTTAGTATTAATACCCTTTTCTTTGCCACCCTTCGTCTTCTTCCCCCGGTCAAACGCCACGGCCCGTGCTTTCTTCACTATCGCGCTAGCCAAGTCTCTCTCGACAAACCCACTCATCCATCCACTTATCACCATGTCCTTCGCCCACCTGAAGCCCATCAAGGTCTGGGGCAAAGGCGGCCCCAACCCGCCAAAGGTGGCCATCCTGCTCGAGGAGCTGGGCCTGCCGTACGAGGCGATCGTCGTCCCACTCTCGGACGTCAAGAAGCCCGAGTACACGGCAATCAACCCCAACGGCCGGCTGCCGTCCATCCACGACCCCAACACGAACCTTACGCTCTGGGAGTCCGGCGCCATTGTCGAGTACCTGATCGAGAAGTACGACCCGGAGCACAAGTTCTCCTTCCCCGCGGGCACGCCCGAGTCGTACCACGCCAACAGTACCTCTTCTTCCAGGTCTCAGCCAGGGCCCCTACTACGGCCAGGCCGCCTGGTTCCAAGCCTTCCACCACGAGAAGCTACCGAGCGCGATCGAGCGCTACGTGGGCGAGGTCAACCGCGTGACGGGTGTGCTGGAGGGTATCCTGAAGAAGAGGGCCGAGGAGGCAGGTTCGGGCGCTGCTGCGGCGGCGACGGCCCGTGGCTGGTGGGAAACAAGTACTCGTTTGCCGACATTGCGTTTGTGTCGTGGCAGACGGTTATCACCAAGCTTATCTCGACCGAGCAGTACAACCCGGAGAATTACCCCATGTCAAGGCGTGGATTGATAGGATCTTGGCGAGGCCGGCGGTTCAGGCGGGTCTGGGCCAGGGTGGTAGGCTCACTTAGGGGAGAGCTCGTTCAAGAACTGTAGGGCAGGAAAGGGTTGAATCCCGGCTCAAGTTCAAACTGCCTCAGAGACATCAAAGTCCTGTTATTTGGCAGGGGTTAGTTAGATCAGGCAGGGTGTGGATCAATGACATTTGATCGTCTGCTCAGAGTGTCCACGCAATGTGGGTACTAGTTAGTGTTGCCGCGAGTCTTACAAGTGAAAATCTACGAGTCAAAGAAGTCAAACCCTTCCGCACATATTTACGCGCATTCAAAGGCAGGTACTTCGTATGGAATAGTCAACATGGTTTTAGAACACGGGCTGTTGCGTTCTAACCTCAAGACACGCTGCTCATGCTTGATACCACAAGATGTAAAGTAACTATTGATATATCACAAGATTGTTAAGAGCCTAACTACCCTAGTTAAGATCTACCCATGCTATCGCATCAGAAACTCTCACGCCTCTGATTACCCCAATTACCCTTCCGTGACGCCTCTTGATGGTGGAACTCCGTCTACAAGAGCGACTGCGAAAACACATCGAGCTGCGAGTCCAAATACATGCTCATGTCCCAATCAAAGAACAAATGGTTGGCATTCGCCATGGTGACCGGATCCATCGACTCCCGTCCCCAGAGCCCGGGGTCGCGCATCTCGGGCAGGGCAGCATTATTCGCCGGCGGCGGCGAGCTGAGCGCGGGTGAGTCAATGATTTGGTCCAGGATCTGCATCAGCCGCCCTGCACCTCCCGGCTGAACTCGGAGCTGTTTCCCGCCCGGCCGGGCATCCAGCTCAGGCACGAGGCGTAGATGGTCAGTTCGCGAATGACCTCGGCGCGGACGAGGCGGGGCCTGCCGTTGGGGCCCGATGGGATGAAGGATGAGGGGCGGTACATCAACTCGGCGGCGAGGGTGTCGGCACAAGGGAGGCCGTAGGGCAGAAACTGGAGGGTAAGTAGGTAGGTAAGTGTGATGGACCAGATATGTCAATTTGGGAGGGAGGGGAGGGGCTTTACCACCGCTGAAAAGTCGCTGCGGACCTCGCGCATGATCTCGCGTTGCTCGTTGAAGACGAGGACTGTGGAGAGCACATCCTTGGCTGCGCAGAGGAGGAGTTTGATGCTTTCGCGGGAATGGTCTTGGCGGGCATTGAAGCGGAATTGAGGAACCTGGAGTACAGGTAGTCGAGATAGAAGCGTAGGAGGAACCAGATGTCGTGAAAAGTCATAGATCCGTTCCAGACAGCTGGGGTGTATTTCATGATATCAGGACAACTATCCCAGATGGATTGAAGCTTTTGCAGTACGAGTCTAAAAAGTTAGGTAGGATCAGTTTTCAGTCAACTTTGAGAAAGAGGAAAGGGGTGTTAGGCGAATTCTCGGTGTAACCTACTGGACCCTGTTAGGGGCATTGTCAATGCTGTTTACGCCCAGATGCAGCTCCAGGACCTCCTCGCGGACAGTGGCGAGCAGGTATCGAAGACGCATGAAGGCCGTCGTCCGGCGTCGCCCGTCGGTATTCCACCCGTTCTGGTCGAGTTTCCGCAGCTCCCGTTCTAGCTCTGGTCCGGTCAGATCGTCGTCGTCGAAATCCAGTGGAGCGTCCAAGACGCAGTAGTTGCGATGAACCAGGGGCGGACGCCCGAGGGTTGTGGCGATGGTCTTGTCCATCGAGTAGACGGCGGTGAAACACCGCCGACGCCACTGGTGCATGAAACCTGGGTATTCGGCGGAATTGGGGCCACCCAAGCTGCTATCTTGATGCAAGCCGGTTGCGTAGATGGTGGATGTGAGTTCCATGAAGATGGAGTACAGGTGCTGACCTGTTTGTGTGGCGTAAGCATGTCATGGGCCTCGGAAATAGAAGGTAGTATGAGCACAAGAACTTACTCGAGTCGCCAAACCTGTACAGAGCCAGCAGAAGTTGGTTGTATTTCAGAGCAACCCCCAGCTCGTTGACCATGGGCGACGCAGTGGTCAGGGTCGTCAGAGTGTCGGTAATTCCATGAAACGGTTGAACGAGGTCCTGCTTGCTCCGGCTTTCTGGATCGAGGAGAGCGAAGTCGCGGCCGTGGATGTGGATCAAGCACAGACTGGCCATGGCTAGGATGTTGCCAATCGTTTTCCCATCGGAGGTTCTCCCCGTAATCGACTGACATACTTGATCTCACCGTTGTCAGTCTCGTGGCCTGTATTGGTTGGTAAGAACTCTGAAAGATGCGAATCACGGTGCGCAGCTTGGCATCATCGTCGTTGAGTGCACTTCGGCTCTGATGTGCTGAACAACGACTCAGTCGCCGGCAGCATGAGCTTGTGGGGCACGATGGGCATGCGTATTACGCGGTAGATGAGGCGCATCAGATTCTGCAGTAAGATAGAATGCTCGAGGACAAAGTCAATGATCTGCAGACCAAGGTTCAACCTTTTCCGGTCGATGGTATGGGTTGTCGTTCTGCCGGGAGACGCTGTGGTCCCTGAATAGCCCGACATGTCCAGCGGATTCTGGGCCTCGTCCGCTGTGAGTCCGGTCCGGTAGCTTCCTGGGCCAACGAACCCGCCGGTTTGAACCGGGGGTGTGGTTATCTCGATGGGCCCAGAAGGGATTGGGGTAGGCGGCTCAGGCCGGGTCTCAAATCTGACACAGGGCTGCCGTTAGTTCCTTCATCTGCAGACGTGAAAGATCTTCCAGGCAACTAGAAGACGTACGGCAGTGGCAGCTGTTTGTCGGCGGCGTCCTGTGCCCGGGTGGTGGTCCGGACACGCCCGGACTGGATCTCGAAGCGAGCTGCTCGGAAGCGCCTAGTCATTGGCGCTGCGTCGTAGACACATTCGAGGTTCTTGGCCACGCAGCGGCCACATCTCGGAATGGAATGGTCGCATCTAATCTTGGTCTTTCGACACCGCTCGCATGACTGCAGTGTGCCATTCCGGCGTAGGTTCGCCGCCAAGGGGGAAGCCATTGCGCGGAGGGTAATGCGAGTGACTAATGGAATCCGACATATGACTTAGTGAATGTTCTCTCACATCCGTCGTCCTTATCAGGAAGGGACAAAATCACGCCATGCACTCCCAACCAATCAATACACAACTGCAGCACCACTGTCTAAATAATGTTATACTGCGGAAGCTTGGCATTGCGGCATGCCCGGCAGCTCTCGGAGTCTGGTTGATTTCGAGTGCTGTTTGTAGTTGCTCAAGGGGAGTCACGGTCGTGTAAATATTCACGATGCCCTATGGCCAGCGCCCGTCATCCGAGCAAGCCACAACAACACACAAGACATGGCTACAGCAGTAATGTGGTTCACTATTGAGCGGCGAACGCCACCGATGGCGCACTAGTAAGGATTGCATAGGCATTTGGCTGTAACGGTAGTTCCCGACCTCCCCCTCATGGCGGACTGGTTTAAGCCGGTCAAGCCAGCTCCCTATCAAAAGCCCAAGCCAGCCATCCGGCAGCTCAACCTCGAACTGAACCCTCTCAGGAACAGCTCGCGGCCAAGCCCCCTGCCCCCCCGCCGGGTCTCAAGCACGAAGGCCCCACCATCCGCCTCCCGCAGCGCGTATTGCTCGTCTTCCGCACGGTCTTACACGAACCGGCACAGGGGAACCAGCCAGGCGAGCTGCACCGGCGGAACTTCCTGTACTTCATGAGCGCGGTGGGGTTCAGCGGCCAAAAGTGGTACGGGTCGGCGTGGGAGTTCACGCCGACGGGCGAGGCCTTGTGAGGGGTGTTGGCGATGCCCACCATCTTTCACGAGCTGCATCCCGAGAGCAAGGTCGGCTTAATGTGATGAGAGGCAGCAGGGAAGCCGGCTACAGAGGATGTACGAGTCACCGCATATGGTGGTAACACTGTTGCACACTAGTGGCAGCGCTATTGTAAGCCTCACCCTTGTCTCTTAATTTGCTTTATCCCTTCATAATACAATTCCTGTTTAACATTACGTGTTTGCCTATCCGAACTAAGAGAAACTAAGTAGCGACTTGGAGTAGTAAGCAGGCAGCTTGCTCTCAAGTCACCAAGCCTCCGTCAAAGGATTAACCTACAACCACACTACATGCTACTTTGACCCTGGCGCATGCGATTGGGACCACGGTGCAGACGGAAATGAGCTGGGAAATCGTGCCGACAGTTATTCTTTGAGCAACGCGGCAACCGGAGGTCTTTTTCATGGGTCACAACTCCCACGGCCCTGATGATTACCTCTCGCGCTTTGGGTTATTCCAATCGCCAGGGGTATATGCAATGGCTCCGACAGAATCTCGCCGGCCTCGCTAACCGTTGGTTTGAGATAAGAACAAGACACTGTGGCAACATATCTCTCCAGCAAATGCCGTTCTCAAACCTGGATCCACCGACAGATACCCACGTCGAACATGTCACCCGCTCTTCTTCGTGCTGTCACAATTTCCGACTGTGGCAAATCACGGTCACTATTGGCGTCCCATTGCCAACATCCCGCCACTGATATGCCGGATGGTCCACCAACTCGAACACCGGCGATTCCAGGGTCTTTTTGGCGAAGAGTTTTGGACCAATGCAAAGGCATTACCAGAGTCCTTTGGTATTCGGCAACCCGACCAACTTGTGAATGAGCAAGTTGGGTCGCATACAACACCCAGCTACTCTTACGCTAATTCAGAGCGCCATCAACCTCCAAAAGGGGCACCTTGAGAACTTTCGGAACCCAATGCAGCACAAATAGTTTTTGTAAAGCTAGTCAAGCAGGGCCTCTACAGCAATGTGACTGCCATGGAGGAATGGTTGGCTACACTCCGTGAGACCGGAGCGGTGTTTGAATACCTTAATGATCCACTGGTTGTCACGATCCAAGATGATACGGTCGTACGGGTCTACCAAATGTTGCAAAGGATTGAGCATGCTTCTCTAGAAGCACAAGGACTTTCGGCACACTGGAGTGAGGCATGAAAGTGCTCCTGTGAATTTTCTATAGTACTTGCACATCACTGACGATCATTGAATGTAATGTAGACCCTCATTACTTCAGAGAGGCTTCTGCATTTGCTCGAACGTTCATGAAGGATAGGATTCGGTATGCCCGGAACTCATACTACACAAGCAAGTCGCCATGGCACGACTACATTCTGGCCAAGCTCAACAAGCTCGAAGCCCAAATCCCCAATATGAAATATCCCTTTGATGGTTAAGACGAAAGGAAGGACAATTCTCTATACGTTAGAGAAATCAAGCACTCTTATGAGTCGTTTCAGATACATTGCCGATAACCTGGGCGACAAAAAGGAGATTTTCACAACTGACAATCCGATAGCGTACTAGATCATTACAATTATTACTCTCGTTCTCAACCATCATTATCACTATTCGTTATCTGGCTGACTGCCAGCTAAAGCTTAACGAAAAGCACTAGGAAGGCACAAAGACGTTACCAAAGCCGAGAGCTCTCTACTCACCCAAGCCCGGACGGGGGCTACAAGCCTTAGGGACTTCCTCTTCCGGGCTAGGGTTCCTGGAATACCTGCCCCCTACTACGATTGCTATCAGGGACGGGAAACAGTAGAATACCTAGTGGTATGATGCTCTCAACCGCCTATACCAAGGACTTGGCCGCCCACAGCAGTACGCTCGTGAGGGGACTTATATAGAGCCCTCGATGGGGAGAGAGATAAGGATAGAAGGCTTGCAAGGAAGGTTATTAGGTGGCTACTAGGCTCAGCGAGGCTCCCGGAGTATAGGCTAGCTATTCGGCTAGAACTAGGGTAATAGTCTAGTTCGCTATCTAGCCTTTCTTTTAATCGGAGTAGGAGGATTCAAACGATTTAGACTAGAAGATGAGAGACAGAGGTTTTTAGTCCAATCTTTCAGGGATGGCTTTTCTTTGTAGTATTGGAATCACCGTTAGGTGGAGTCCGAAGAGTCCTCTTGTTATGCGGTTGAATCTGCTGAAGTGCGAACCTTTGATAAGACTACCCCGATTTCTCCGGCTGTCACATCCTGCTGGAGTCCCATGGTTGGTGTAACTCACATAGCCCATGTGAGAGATCTGCCCTTGATAGTTAGCGTGTCCGCCCCAAATGTCTACGTTCGGATTCGGGCCCTAGGATGGTCCTTGCCCCCAAGGAAGTTGGGCTGAGGATAGGGACCTGCGAGAAACACCGAGCAGCAGACAGGAAACGATTCAGAGCGACACCTGGTGCTGGCATGGTGTATTGAGTTGAGGTTCGGAACAACGCCAATCCCACAATACGGCTTGGGCAAGTAAATTGCCGGAAAGTGTAGTCCAGCTATGGGTCGCAGATGCTGTCTGGTTAGCACCGGCCAACGTCAGAGATATAACTAGGGTTGTACTTCCTTGGGGATTCCGATTGTTGCTCTGAACTCCGTGCGGTGGCTCGCCAGCTGTTAGGTCAAGCTGAAGGGCATTGAAGAAGTTGAACCGGCAATACTTTGGGCGCTCAAATCAGGACCTCTAGAGCTGTATGGATGAAATGCATTGCTCTGAGTGCTGGAATAGTCCTTGGGATCGTTAGCAAGCTTGTCTAGTATGACAGAAGGGTCAAGAGATAAAAGCTTGTCGAGTATAAAAGGGTCTAGATGTGTAACATGTGGTAATTTAGTGGTCTCGGCATGATATATGACGTCCCCCCGGTTTAAAAATTGCGTCCATCGGGTTTAAGTCAGAGTTAGGCTGCTTGGCGGTGAAGAGATCCTGGAACCATCGCTCGAGGAAAAGGAGTTTGAGTCTCTGTCTTTGCTCCTCCAACTCCTCTCTCGCAGCGAAAAAGTGCTTCTCCTTAAGGGAGGCCCAAGGGCTTCGCATGCGCTTATTGATGTGTGTATGAGGATTCAGACCAAGCGGCCAACTGCGGGTTGTACTAGTTCCACTGCACACCCACCTGGTTCGCAGCCCAGCCGCAGAGCACCGGCCGAGCATATGAGAATTGTCCTACGGGCACAAGGAGGTCGGAGTGCCACACCAACTGCATAGGTGGATCAATAGGCAACCGGAGGGAAACTCCGGAGCAATGGATGGGCGCATGCATCTACACGGGAAAGGCGAGAACTAAGCAGCCGGACACCTTGTTCCAGGGCCGGCATACCGGTTCGAGCACATGGCTGATTTCAGTTGTCAGCCCACCATTATCAGACAGATATCAGCGAGACACCGGCAATGTATCCTCCTAGCCGCCGAAAGTCGACCTTCCAGTCACGCAGCAGTCTCTCCGGCACGCTTCGGCAGGGAAACAGCGGCTACTAGTACTGCACAGCGGCGGCGAAAACAAAGTCCTTCTGGGCTGTCGACAATAACAGGGTTTCCCCACTTAAAGAAAGATCCACATTTTGTGCTACGTTATGAGGGTATCAGAAATAGAGTGCTCCTGGGCTGTCATTATCGTCCCAGGTTGTTGACGATGCTCCCAACCATAACAGCCACCTCCCGCTCCCAGTGTCTTGCGCTTGTGTCTCCGTCGCCACCCTTCCCCTTGCCCTTCGCCGCGCGGCAACAGCATTTGGCAGCTGACTTCCTCTCGCCACACACTCCTTAATGGCCTCGCCCACGCTCTGCCGGTTCGTCCTGAGGGTACGCGCGGAGACGCCGCCCTTGGCAATAATCTCCTGCACTCTCGGTGCCATGCTCCCCGCCATGGTGCGCCAGAGTAACTTGCCAGTGAACCTGTCTCCAAATATGCCAACAGGGGCTGCAGCATATTCCCTCCTCCAGCGGCAGCCTGCTTCCCCTGCAACAACGGATGCACCGGCACCTTCGTCCCCTCCACACACCGCCTCCAGCGCCACCACATTCTGGCACCGCGCACTAACCTCCGCCAGCGTCCTGTCCAAACTCGGCAGCGTCGCCAGCGCCCTCGACAAACCCGCAATGCTGCTCTGCAGCGCGGACCTCAAATACACCTCCAGCGCCTGCAGCATCAGCGTCGGCACACTTCTCCCCCACCCCACCCTTCCCCGCCCCCGGCGCCGTCGGAACCGGCGTTAGCAGATCAACGCCGTCAGTGCCGACACCGTCTCCTCCCTTCACCTCCTCACTCTGCGCAAACGTCGCCGCGCCTGAGGCGCTCCCCATCGAAAACTCGCGCACCACGCGCTCCGCCGTCTCCCTGACCGACCTCTCCACGGTGGTGCGACCACGCCCTCCCTCAGCGTCCTCACCACAGCCACCTTTTCGATGCCATACCCCTCCGCTCCGGGGACCCCAGCGCCGCCAAACAACTCCCTCAGTGCAAGCAGCGTGTGCGTGCACCGCACCAGCGCGCGGTGGTCTTCCCTGCCCCTGGCCGACGCCGCGCTGCTGGTGGTGGTGGCGCCCGCCGAGCCAGTCAGCTCGGCGTGCTGAGCCTCGAGCTGCCGGCCCAGGTGCACAGCGCGGGCGACGGCGCGGCCCAGTCGGAGTGTCTCCCACAGCCGTGAGGCGACGAGCCGGACCTCGTCGGCCTCGGCGTGCTTGTGTATGACTTCCTTCTCGAGCTGCTTGTACGAGTCGTTGAGGGCGGAGATTTGGGATTGGAGGGGCGGAGAGGATGTGGGCGGAGGCGTCTGTTTGGCGTTTGGTGTGGTGTGAGCAGTGGAAGCGCGGAGCGGGTGGTCAGCGCGTCGATGTGGGAGTCGACTTCTTGGATGTCAAAGAGGACGCGCGAGAGTGGGTGGAGAGGTCGAGGGGTGTGTCGGTTGGGTTGTTTGTTGCGAGGACGAGGGTGTTGGCGAAGGAGGAGGGCGTGAACGAGGGCGAGAGAAAGGATTCGTAGTCGATGTAGGAGGGCTCGGGGTCGGGGTCGGAGGGGTCGGCGGTGGCGGGAGCCGTGGGATTGGGTGTGAGCGGGCTGTCCATGGTGAGGCTGTTGGCTGTTTACCTGCTTCTGTGGTGGTGGTGGTGGTGGTTGTTGTGGCGCCAAGACGCGGAAAGCTCAGGCCAGATTGAGAACCCCCCTGGTCGCATTCGTCGGGTTCGGTGGGGTCTTGCTGTCCTGCAGCTCGGCATCCATCCGCTAGCTACCCCGCAGGTGGTGGAGCCGCTGCCGGATGAGGTCATCACTGTGTAGATACACTGTGCAGAGCCAGAGCCGATGTACTCTGTCCGCGGAAACCGATGGCCTTCCTGCATCGGGATGTTTAGACCAGACAGTCCTGCGCTGTGTGGAGCAGCATACCTCACAATTGTCAATGACGGCAACTAAGCAGCCGCAGTCGACGTGAGAGTGCGCCCGAACGTGTGTTGCTCGACCTTGACGGTCACAGTGCAGCGGTAGTCCAATGACCCACTGAGCGATTAAACTTTCCATCCGGAAGGCGGGCGTTCGGCAGCCCGTCGCTGGACGAAGCGAAACGACAGCCAATTGCAATTGCAGGGCAGATCGCAGCACGCCCTGACTCGATCCGCTCTTCCTTTCGATCCCGCGTTTCGTTTCCATCTCTCTTTTTCCTGAAACTGGTGTTGACACAGCAATGTCGCAAGGATAGCCGTACGGCTTGGGCAGGTCGAATTGCTCCCTCAGCCAGTCCCCGTCGCGACTCTCGTATCCTCGCTGCTGCTCCCTCCTCGACCTGACTGCGACCCGGCCTCTCTCCGCGTTCCCATGACTGACCGGGACATCCGAACCTCACGATGCCTCTGCTAGAACGCCCGCGACATCCTCGCCTTCCCTGGCGGCGACAATGCCACCGACACCGTCATCGGCAACGTCCACTTCAACCTCACGACACTCAACCACTGGAACTACACCCTCTACTCCAACGGCACCCTATCCAACGGCTCATGGTGCATCTTGACTTTCCCACCCTACGTCCCGGCCCTCGTCCTTCCAAACGGCACCTTTGTCAACGTCACCTGGTGCTGGTCGCCCACTGAGCCCATTGGGACGCGTGCTGGAATTGCTATCGGATATGCCGTCCTTTTCGGTGTTGCTCTCGTCCTGAGTCTGGTCAACCTCAACAAACACGGAAAGCTGCATCTGCCGGCCGAGAAGCGCTTCTATCCCATTGGAAGGAGATGGCAATGGTACTGGGCTTCGTGGGTGTGCGCGACAGCCGTTATCAGCCTCCTCACCTGCGTCGATGTCGACCGATACTTCCTTCCCGAACTGCCCATCGTTCTGACGAGCTTCTTCTGGTTTCTGATGCAGCTCGGCGCAATTGCGGTCGTATGGGAGGCAGTGCGGCACTGGGGCAGCTGGATGGAGAGGCAGTTTATCGATCCTGATCCGTTTGCCCTGAAGGATGACGACAGGCGGTCCAAGGTCGAGTTCTACATCCCGCTGATCTTCTATCTGTTCCTTTGGCTGGTATGTCGAAGCGGCCCTCGTTTTTCGTACAGATACTCACCGTCTCTGCCTAGAACTTCTTCATGGTCATCCCCCGGAACTGGACAAACATAGAACATCAGCGTTATCCTCAGCAGGTCATCAACGACGCCATACCCGTGGCTACAGACGCCCGCTTCAAGGCCGCCGCCTTTTTCCTTGCCGCCTGCTGGCTCCTGATAGTCTTCTCGCTGCGCCACTCGATCAAACACTACTGCCCCCGCAACCGCGGCGTCCTCAACCGCATCCGTGGCTTCATCCGCTACACGCCCATGCGCTTTCTGCTCATCATCCCGCTCGCCGCCGCCTTGGTAGCCTACCAGGCCCTGGTCGCATGGTACTTTGACTACAGCCCTCTGAATGTCCACGGCAATAGGGCAGCCATCTACGCCGGCGGCTACACCCCTTCCCTGCTGATCCTCTACGTCCAAGCTTTGTATGGCTTCCTCAATCCCAACGAAGACCTCGAGCTCCAGCGCCAGCGCCGCGTGCGCAACCAGGTACTCGACCGCGAGATGGGTGTCGTGCACAAGCCGGCCTGGTGGCGCCTTATCACGGCGAGAACATCGACCACGAGAATGAGTCCATGCGCGACCGCCTGATGCGCAACGTCCGCGAGATACAAGGCAACAAGCCCGCCGGCGCGCCAGGTTCCTCCGCCGGCGGCAGCCCCACTGGTGCTGGTGCTAACCCCTTCAACGAGCCCGTCGAGATGACGCCGGTCTCACCGTCACCAATGGCCACGCCCCATTTAACTACCCCGCCCTGGGCCTTTACACCGGCCGATCCGAACAGCGGCGTCAGGAGCGAGCCCTGGAAGTTGCTACAGACATCCTGTTCCCGGGGACGACTGAGCGCAACGCGGCCGCTGCTGCAAGGAGAAGGGAAGAGCTGATGATGGATGGCCCTGTGCCGCCGCCTTCGTACCGCGATGCGGTAAATGACAGGCCGGTTAGCGACATGGGCCAGCCCCGCCGCCTTCGAACGTGGCGGGAGTTTGAGCGGGCAGTCGGAGGGGTCGACGAACCAGCCGCCGCAGCAGATTCGAAGTATGCTGGATGTTTGAGCTGTGTTGAACAATGAAGTGAGGGTGCTGTTTTGGGGGGCTGAGCTCTTTAGGGGGGGTCGGGACTCGCGCAACCTCAGAACTGCACCGTTTCCAGGGAGGGAGAGAGCGCAGCCACAGAAAAGGAGTCTGTCTTTGGTTGTCACCCCTGGAAGGAGTTCCATCAATTCAAGCTGGCAGGAGCCGCTCGGACCTCCCCGACGGTTCCGGGTCGGACGGGACACTCCCACAGCGAGACCTTGGGGTATGTGGTGGGGTGAGAGATGGCCATCCCATCAACGCACCTGGCCAACGAGGCTGGAGTATGCAAGATGCCGGTTTCAATTGCAACCGCAAGTGGAAGACACTCCCAGGGATGTAGAGACAACCCAATGCTGAGCCGTGCAGGCACATCGGCTGGCCAGATAGGGATGGATATGCAGGAAGACAGAGCCGTTTTGGGTACTCGACCATGCCATAGGTTGGATACATACCAGGAAAGCGTGAGTGGGAAGTGGATTGGATACTACAGAACATTCAATACCAGATATAGAGGTTCATGATTTCCCACTTTTAGCAGGTAATCATTGGGCATACAACACATTGCCGCAAGGCTAACACGGACAGTTCGACTGTCGACATCACCTTCTATCGAATTACACCTTGCATTGGGCGCAGAAAGGCTCTGCATTGGGGATTGATTACTACATATATAAATTATATAAATTCTTTCCCATCTCACAATCCCCTATTACTTTCCTACCATGATAAAACATCACTCCTGCTCCGTTGGTCGTTGAGCGTTCGCCATCAATCATCACCTGCTGTCTTACAATTTCTCAACTTGGACGGCACTCAGCCATTCATTGGAACTCCCCTAAAGCTTGCGCCTCAGAGGGAAGCAGGTCAATTATCCCAAGCCATCACTGTCTTGTAGAGACGCAAAATTAGTAAGGCATGCCCCCGGCCCGCCGCCCCCGCCGCCCCCCAACAACCTCTTTTCTCTGTCTCTCTCCCCCCTAGCACACACTCCTGTCCATTGCCCGATGTCTGTCTGTTTGTTTGTTCTCTTCCAGCTGGCTACCTAACCAGCGCGGAGCGAACAAGCAGCCAGTGGATAAAGCACAGCACACTATTACAGCACCCACTTAGGGGTTCCGGAGGGCTGTTTCGCCGAGGCATTTAGAGGTTTGGGGGAGAGGAGAGAAACCCAGGTAGTAGGCAAGTGTTGCGGTTTGCAGGGCTTGGTCATACGGTTATGGGGGTTCGGGCCTTCCTTACGGTTCGCGGGCCAGCACAGTCTCAAGTGACATTAACAAGCAGTTGCCATCCGTCAGCAACCAGGCCAGCCGCATCACGAAGACGCGTCACTCCTTCACAGTTCAGGGAAGATATACATCGATTCCTACTACACCAACCTCCTCCATAATATGTATGTACTTGTACGGTAGTCCCAACCAACATAACACCCATGCAAAACGCTCACAGGCCCCGCGAACTGAGGAGTGTGCTGCTGCTTCGAACAAGACGGAATTACAAGAGCAGATCAAACCCGCCGAAGCTGAGAACGCCAGCAAGACCGCCAAGAGTGGTGTGATATCAGGGGTAACGAGAGAGAAGTGCGAGCGCCCTTTCCATCTGCTTTCTCCGTCGTGGGGTATCAATGTCCCGTTCATTCACCCCGTCCGTCCTCAAGTGCCAAACTGATGATACTCATGAAAATTTCTACCGTTAGATCGATCCAATGGTGGTTAGACCAGCCGAAGGTTCAATCCAACCAAGCCATCTCCGTGTTTCAACCCCGCTCAAAGCCATTCGTGCTATCAGCACGCCACCCATAAATGTGCGCTCAATCGAACCTCAAGCTATGCCAACGACTGTTGGCGGAGGCGAAGCTGAGGGCCTCGGTTCCCGCCCTTCCACCATCATCAACGCTGTCTCGACATCCATGCTCTTCCTCCTCATGAACATCACCTCAGTGGAATTCCCACAAATGCAGCAAGCCCAAAGCCGAACCCTCACAGCCGTAAAAATCATCGTATGCACGCCCACCGAGTCGAAAAATTGGGTATCCCAAGGCCTGGAACTGTGTCGTGTCATCGTAGCAGAAAGGAAAAAGAGAATCGAGTCCTCAAACATGCGTGTGGCATACCAAGGGGAGAAAAAGGAAAAGAATCCAATCCGCATGACCACTTAATAACAACTCCAACAATAGCAATGTTCCACTAGCCCAGTAAACCCATGCCCAAAAAAAAAAATAATAAATCAATAAATATAAAAAGAAATAAATAAATTAAAATGAAAAAAAAAGGAAGCCCAGCCTGCCGGATGAGAGCGAGAGTGTCGTCAAAAACTTGAAAGTAACCAAGCGAATGGTCATCGGAAAAGTGTAACAAAAAGCCGGTAGATGTGTGAATATGCCAGTATCCGTGAGATGCGAAGGGCGAGCTACGTGCCAACAAAAGCAATCCCGGTCCACCCCGAAAATCAAGGAGGCGGATTCCCACCGCCCATTCAGTGGCGGTTCCCACGGATCCTTCGCTCGTTGCCACAGCACAAGCGCTTCCAAACGTTTCAGCGACTCAGGGTTGCCTCCCTGATTCTGAGGCCGCTCAGGGATGCGTTGCATCAGCTCAACCCGGGACCGTGCTGCTGTTGGACAGCAGGCTGCTGCTCGCGGGAGGGGAATCCCTGGAAGGAGTTGATGTTGGGGTGGATTATGCGGTCGACGTGCGGTCGACCTTCGTGTATCGTTTCTCCGGCAGGATGGATCGGCCCGTTGTACCACCCATGGCGTCTTGACTCGTGGGACATTGTGCAAAGCCGGCGCCGAGACGGTGTGTTGATGACGCGGACCAAGCATGCCAGGACGCTGGATGACGCCATCGGCGGCAGCGCTGGCTCCACCGACCGAACTTCGGGCTCAAACCTCACCCGAGCCTGCTCAGCCGGGCGAGGAGGGCCTGATTGGCCTCGTTTGCCCATGCACCGGCGCTGTCCCTTGGTGGCGTGTTGATGTCCAGCCTTGTCAGCCCCCTGTCTAAATTATCTCCCACTGAGAAGTCTGACCTCGTCGCTCGCTCACTCCAGGTCACCGGCTTGGTAAGCGACTGGCGCGTTGGGAGGTCTGAATCGATCATCATCGGCGAAGGGATGCGTCGCGGAGGTGCGTGTCGCGCAAGTTCGTCGAAGGATTCGATCCCTGGAAGCCGGGTTTGCTGAGCTGCAGGTTAGGAGGCTGCAGAGTGACAGTATCTGGAGGAAATTGCGAAGAGCTGATGACTTGGCTCAGCCGGCTCGCTCCATTGTACTCGCGGGTGTCGGGGTGCCAGGTACGTCGGCGCCATGCGTCCTCCGCCGCTGACGAGATTGAATCCGTCTTGACCAGCCGGCATTCGACGCTGTGGGTGACGATAACAGACTGCTCGGTGGAGGTGGTGAAAAAGCACCATTGTTGGACGAGTTGAGCGCTGAGGGACCAAAAACCGGGCCCTGGCCCCGGGTCCGTGCGGCGACTGGAACGGGTTTGCCACCGGATGGAAGCTCAAGCGGCGGACAGGCGTTCTCGAACCGCTGTACATGCTATGTGACCGCGAGTGGCTTGAAGCTGGTGATATAACCGGGGCCCATCGAGGGCTGTTTTGCCCGTGGAGAAGGTTGCCGACGTGGGCGTGCTAAGTCGCCGGGGGGGGGGACGGTAATATTGCCCATCAGGGCCGCGGTATGCTTCGAGAGAGTGCCGTGACCGTGGACTGCCATGATCAGAGGTGGCGGTCTGCGGCGGGAATCCGCCACGCTGTAGCCAGAAGCTACGAGCTGACACTTGCTATGCTGGATGTCGACAGCGACTTCCCGTGCCCTCGGCCCCCGGGGCCCATGCTAACCAGCAGTCGACGCCTCGCCCTCCCAGGTTGGCGGACTCTATCTGTCCTGATCTGCCGTTGGAACCGCGTTCCAGTGGCTGCAAGCGAGTCGATCGGAATATCTTCGTTCACGTGGACCGTCTGCGCATGCTGTCTTAGGTTATCGAGCCGCGAGAAACGACGTGTGCAGTGCACTGGAAAGGGCGCTCGCCGGTGTGTTTCCTAAAAAGTGGTCATTGTCAGCTCCGGAGCCGTCTCGGGTCGTTGTCAACGCATCGCATACCTGATGTGGCGAGCCAGGTGTTCGCTCCGAGTGAAGCTGAGGTTACATGGCGGATAGTCGGTGCAGTAAAACCTTTGCGACTTCTTCTTCTTCGATTTAGTGCCATCCGCGTTGACGCTCTCGTCATCGGATCCGGCAGCGCCATCGTCGGCCCCATGTCCCTCGGCGTCAGATTCATCCATGTCGACATCGTCAGACTCCTTGGACCTTCGCGAACGCTGAGATCCTTCCCTCCTCGGTGCGGTCGTGGGCTCGGGAATCTGCACCGACTCGGGGAATGGTGATGTTGGGAGAGGTTTTTGCGATGCCATCCGCTTGTGGTGAAGGTGGCTCGAGTCGGCGTCGCTGCTCATCCACAGGCCTTGTCGGCTGGGCCGGGGCAGTCGTAGGGCGTGGCGTCATCGGTGACGTCGCAGATTCTTCTCGGAGATGTTCTGCCGCTGGCAGCGGGCTGTTGACTGGGCGAAAAGCTGCAGCCATCGTAGCGGCCAGCGTGGTCGGAGGAGCCTTGGGGGGGAGTGCAGCCGGATCAGGGGCGAGAGTCGGGAAGTATGGGCGGACAAGCAGACGAGGCTGAGCGACCAAGCCCTGTGCAGGGGTAACTAGGTGCGGGGGAGCTGTTTTGGGAATGATTGCAAGCGACGAAAGAGGAAATAGAGGAGGTTGAGGGTTGCAAAGGCGGGGTTGGGGGCAGTCGCCGTGGCGATGCTCATTCGAAGAGGCTGGAGCCAAGATGGCGGGTGGTGTGAGAGAGATGGAGAGAGGCGTGCAAAGGTGGGAAAGTATTGTCGCACGGTCAAGCTTGTGAAAAAAGATGACAATGCCGGATGGAGCCAGTGCTTCCAGGAGTTCCGGGCCCGCGGTGGGGATGTCGACGCGGCAGGGGCACAGGCTGAAGTTGCAAGCGAGGTCGATTAAAGCAAACACATTCCCCCCCCGCGGATTGCCGTTGCCAGAAACTGCGCCAAGTGCTGTGTCGTGCAAAAACGCAGGTCCCAGCAGGACGAAAAAGCTCTGATGGGCGTGCGAAGGCGGTTTCTTTCTGCTCGAGCACAGCTTGCTGAAGGCTGCAAGGGGCGGGGTGGCGAGGTTGCTGGGCGGCTGGGCGGCTGGGCGGGTTCGAACGGGGGGCCGCGGCCGTGAGCTCCAGACAGGCTGCGTCTGATCCCGTCAACTTGGATGCCGGCCTCGCGGTGGGCTAACCAGCGACCCGTGTTCGCAGGCAGGGAGACTAGGTTGGCGTAGCGCTATGCAGGCGTGTGCGTTGGAGAAGATCTTGGTCCGCTTGCAGGGTTCCAGTTGGTTCGTTGGGCCAGGTTTCGGCTCGCCCTTGCTGGTCGAGTGCTGACTGCAGGGCCAACCATCTGTTCAGATGTCGGCCTGGTGCGATGCGACCCAAGAGTTTGAGCTGCGTGACTGATCAGACTCGGGGCAAGTCTCGTGGTAAGCAAAACCGCCGACGATCAGGCTCCGCTGGTGTTGGTCATGGACAAGATGATTCGAACCAAGCGCTTCTCTATCTCATGAGCATACAAATGGGATTGATCAGGCGAGTTTTGCGTGATTAGGATCAGTGGGAAGAACGGTGGCAGGGAGATCTGCAGGAAACTTCCTGGATGCAAAAGGCATCTTCTTGCAACCAGCCCAAGATCGACTGGATGAAGATGGGAGGTTGCGGGGCAGCTTACTTCCCAAATTGGTTTAGCGCCCAGCTTAAATGCCCCACCACTTAGTTGGCCGTTTACTCAGGAACAGCTTTCGTCGATGACCAGGTTGGAACTGTTTTCTTTCCCCAGCCATGTTGGAAGGATCTCCCAGCCGCCCTCTTCCATCTCGACGCTTCCAGCCTCGAACCACAAGTAGCACCAGATACTACGAACAAGGGATCAACTCGGTTTAGATAATCCGCGGAACACTTCGGCGCGCCAGCGGTCACCGAAAAAACTTGATTCATGGCAACGGCGGTCGAGGAATGATGTGTTTTGGGCACCGAGTGCGGTAATCGATGCGCAATCCGACACTCGTCTGACTCAGAACTGGGTCATTCACCGCTCCCCGTTCGAGTCCCTTTCCCTTGTCCTGCTGCTCCGCCGACTCCGCAGCTTCCGCCTTCGGGTACCTGGCTGCTGGTCCCAGAGCTGCAGTTGCACCTGCCGGGTACCTGAACGTTTCCCTTTCCCTTTCCAGGTTGGGGGCAATTCCGAGCTCTTCATGCAATGGGGCAAGTCGGTCCGGCGGTGGCGCTCCACCGCAGCTGCTTGCTTTTCTGGACACCAGACACAGGCCAGCAAAAGTGACAAATGGGCTGTTCGCGTCTCATCGCTGCATTGTTTCGATTCCGTCTTAGGGCAGCATGCACAACGCAGAACATGCCCCGATCTCCCTCCCTGTTGCCATCGCGGGGTTCTTGAACCACGGCCCAGGGCATTGCGTCATCATGGGGTCGAGCTGGACCCACAACCCGAATGCAACAACGGAGGCAGGGCCTTAGGGCCAGGGCTGAGGTGACTCCTCTTGAGTGAGGGTTGGGGGGTTGCACATCTCACTTTGAGTCAGCATCCAAGGCGGAGATGCTGCTGTCACCGTCAGAATATTGCAACAATTCGGCCCACCCGGGATGGAAGGGTTACCGGCGAATTGGCAACGCGGCACAGCGTCGCCCAAGCCCAAGAAAACCGTCCAGGTGCCTGGCCTGAACCATCTGCTCTGCGCGACGTGCATGAGCGACACACAGACAGCAGCAGGTGACAATGACAGCGCCCACCACCATCCCCGCGGCCTGTGGTTTGCGAGCCCTGTGGTGTGCAGACAAACACCGAACATAAATCCAAGACGTGGCCAGATGAAGCCGAGCCATGGCTTGCGCCGCCACTTTGTGGACCTGATAGCTCACGTCTCACACAACACTCAGCTTGGCCATCCACCGCCGTCTTCTGCGCCGCCCTTTTGCTGGTGGTGTCTTGGGTGTGTTGTCCATTTGCCCGAAGCTGACTCGGGAGACTGCCAGGCACTCAGGACCCGGTGCAGTTTCTCCGCACCTGCCAGGAACAAGCTCTGCGCATTGTCGGGGTCGGTCTTCTGACCAGTGCCCCGCCACCTGCCACCTGGACCTAAAGTGCCGGATCCGTGCGAGCGGTGCGCAACCAACCCGCCGGTAGCCCGGCGATCCCCGAGGCGACACCCCGCCATGGCTTCAGAATATTCTCACCTCAGGTCCTAATTTACCCAAGGTCCAGCTTCGGGTTGATGGCCGCACCCACCCAGCGCTCGAGAGCCTGATTAACGGTCTGCGACGATGGGTTCGTCACCAGAACCTCGGAGCGGTCACTTAAGGTACTGTACATACGGTAATTACTATATACAGCTGCTGTTGGGCTGCTCCGCATCCTTTGCCTAGGTAGGCGCCCCACCATGCAAGACTCTTGCCATACCTCGGTGCCGGATCTCGTCCCATAAACGGCTTCCTCTTTGCGGAGTCATCCGACTGTCGCCTGCTCCAAGTTCGACTGCCCTCGGAGCTTAAAAAAAACCTCACGTTTCTTACACGATAAGAGATGAAGTATCCCCGCTTCAATGCTTGGCATCTGCGGTTTGGAAACTCCACGTTTAACCCTTCTCTCACTTCCGTCCTGCTCACAATGGCAAGCCCCTCGGCCATCGTATGCTAACCTAGCGGCCAACCATTCACAAGGGAATTCGAGACTACTGTAGTGGAAGGGGCCTCAGCACTGACGTGCGCCAATAACCACAACCGCATTTGTGACGTTTGCTTCCTTGATTCGGGAGCATATGCTCGAAAGCCACGAGTTGGGTAGAGTGTATACACCTGAGTCGCTGTGGCTGCGATGCGATATCAGCCCGGAAAGAAGACAAGGCGCGACAGAACGTAGGCCTCAGACGCTATAAGACCCTGCCGGGTTTCGGCCTAATGGGAGGGAGAGACGAGGCCCCTGTAATTAGCAGAAGCATAAAAAGAATGGTTTAAAAACCCAAGAGACTCTTGGCCTTCCAACTTAAGCGTGTACAGTTGTGCCGTTCAATTCGACAGCTCTGAGACAGCTTGAAAACTACCACAATGCGGACAATCCCGAGTGGATATCCCGTCCTCTTCTTGAGATTAGGAACAGGGGCATGATCGCCTTACTAACTTCGTATGACACAGGTTCTGTGCTGGTGGTTCGGGTACTGACTTCTCCCCAGGGCATTAGATTGACAACAGACTGACAAAATGACAATCGACTGACCACAGGCTGTTGACATACCGTTGTCCCGGTTGTGGTCATCTATCACGCTAATGCCAGTGCAGAGGATAGCTGTCTTGGACACCATTGAGGTTGTCAAGTCTGTTGCCCTTTTTCTTTTCCTGGTCAGGGGAGATTAGCATCTCAGAGAGTGTAGAAACCCTGATCAGCTGTCCTAGGTTTGTGAGTATCCTCTGCTAATCATTTATTAATAGTCTAACGTACATTATCAGCGAGTGGATCATATCAGCGAACGGATCACCTTCAAAAACCACATATAACCCTGAAAACGCTACCTCGATAAAACCGCCCAACCCTTTAGAGAATTCTCTATAACTTTGAAGTCAGCTTATGCAGTGCTTAAGAAATTAAGGTACGGCTTTACTTATTTAGTTTAAATATGTAGATTAGGCTAAAGCTTAGTTGGTTTAATCCTTAGCAACGAAAAGTTAAGCACATGATTCTCTATCAGAAACTAACTAACTTACAAATGTCCCAATGCTTCTATTTCAATATCAAGCATTGGAAAAGCGATCTTTATAGAGTTCGAAAGTGTTTTATTCAGATTTGGTGATCTTATCGAGGTAGTGTTTTTTAGGGTTGTATATGGATTTGAAGTGATCCGTTCACTGATGATCCACTCGCTGATAAATGCACGTTATGACTTGAGTATATATTATGGGATTTTGTTAATTGTCTAATGCCCTAGAGGTAGTCATTTTTGCCAGAAGGCAACAGTAGGCAAAATACGCTCTCTGCTCTTGCTCGGTTGTTGCAGTTACCAGAATACGCGGAGGTGGGAGCTCAGTCAGGCAAATGAGAGCTCTATCAACAGGATCACTACAGAAGCGGATACAGAGGCAGGTATTGAAATGGGCCCAATACTCTGTGAGGGCAGAATGAAAATGGAAAAGGTCAATCTTGGCTAGATATCAGTTGACCTACTTATGTAAACAAGCAACCAGAAGCTCGAGCTGGGGAGTCGCGTCCCTCACAGTCTCGTGAGAGAGCATCCTCACGGTTCGAAGCTCATTCCTAGCACCAACCTTCAACCTCCCCCCCCCGGGCCCGCAAGCCGTCTCCCAAAACAATTCCAACGCCTCGTTTAGTACACATCGAGAATACCAGTAGCTTCTGACTGATAAGCATTGCCGGCATTGGCTTTCCCAGACGTACATGTTAAAGAGTCTCAAGACCCAATGACATGTACAGGAACCGTTCTTTGTTCCGGATCGGCTCGTGCCTACCCTCGGCTCTCGACACGCGGACGATGTTCCGCAGATTAAACCTTGCTTGATTTGCTGGAGACTTTTTTGATATCTCCTCCCCGCACACGGACATCTTCAAATATCCATTCTCCTCTTCGGAACCCCCGCGCTTATCAGGTACAAACGGAGCCAGGCTATCCCGCCCGTCGATGAACAGCCAGAGCCAGACCTTGGTTCCCACACACGTCATGGCCCAGACGCGCTTGGAGCCACTTTCGGCGGAGCCGTCCGGTCGCGGCGGTGTCATCCATCCATCTCTTAGACCAGAAGGTCGATGGGCGGGTACGACGATGCTTCAGGCGCTGGGGTTTGGTGAGACAAGATGATGAATTAGCTCTTGGTGAAGATGACGTGGGCGAAGAGGTACTGCCATAACCGCATGACAGTCCAGTTTTCGCCGCTTTGGGGCATCTCGCCAGAGCCTGTGAGGATTGGAATTGTGATGAGGAACAGGTAGCTTGGAAGGTGCCGGACGTGTTGAGAAAGGATGGGAGGAGAGATGGATGGAGAGAAGCAGATTTGGAAAGCGGGGAAGACTGTGAAACAACTCACGGCTGCTGCTTGCTGCAGGACATGATCCTGAACTGCTACCTTCAGCACAGGAGGCGAGATCGGGTCACGAGAAGTCAACTTACTTGAACAAGTTCTTAGCATAAAATAACAAAGTTCGATCTTCAATGAGATGAGAAACCTGAAGGAAACCAGCCACTCGGGTTCCTGGGGTTTATGTTGCGACCTTAGGTAGGTTGACTTCTTAACCTTGCATGCAGGACAGTCTCTGGGTTCTGGTTGTGAAAAATCTGAAGATACATTGCAGAATTCCAATGGTTTTTCTACGGTTCCAATGCAACAATGTTGTAACTGATCTACAATCCTAGTTCCACAGCCCGCGGTTTGCATTGCCACAGATGTGCATTCATTAATGCCAAGCCCCTGCCGCAGCAAGCAGGCAGCCGATCAAACTCTTCGAACCAAGGCTTTGCTGCTTCATCACCAGAAGCTGAGGCCCTCTCAGTTGCCGCAGGATGCCAACCCATCCCATCTCCCGCCCTGTCCTGGGCTGACGACCAGAACTTGCGACGATTCCAGTCTCAGCGATCCATGGAGAGACTCGATCGAGAGACGATCGGATTGAAGACGGGATGAACTCGTCAATGCATCTTGATCTTCTGTCTATATCTGGGGTTGAACCCAGGTTGAAGGTGACGGCGTGATAACACATTCCTCACTTCAAATCATCTGTCAGACTTCCATTCCCTCACTACCAGGCGTCGTAACTGTTGATCAGTTTTACCACACAACTTTGCGAATACAGTCTTGTTTTACTTCCCTCTCCGCCCCCAACCAGAACCAAGAATGTTTCGCCTTGCATCGTGGCACTCTTGGCCCTAACTAATCCCCTCGCTCTCCATGCCGCTGAAACTGCCACTAAACAACGCCCCTGCGCATTAGTCGCCCTCGCTGCCAGGGCGCAAATCACCCCGAACAACGCCGGGGCCAAGAATGTCGGCGCGGGCAACGGCCAGCATTCATCAACGGGTGGATGTGTCAACAAACGCCGATTGTGCTCGCTGCTGCGCAGACGCGAGTGGTGTCGGTGTCTGCTCGGCCGAGGCCGCCCAGTTCCAGAACGGCAAGAACGGCTGTGGGTTTGTCGACCCCAATGCTGCCGCGACGATTGCGAAGGCGAAGCGCAAGTTGCAAGGCAGACTTCTGAGCAGAAGGTACGCGGGGAAGGCGGGCGGGTTTCAAGGCTTGAAGCGAGGCGAGGGGCTGGGGTTCAGTTCAAGTCGGTTAAATTCAGGTGGAATTGGATGTCGAGAAGGACCAATCTCCTCGACATGATGATCGATGTGACTGAGTGTTGTCGGTTTGGTGGCTTGTACCAAGGATGCAGCATGCTGTGAACAAGCAGAGAGCGAGGTGTAATTAAGGGTGGAAGAAACGAAACACCGGTAGATATCGATAAGTCTTTCTGCTGCTAAGTTTCTTCTTCTCTCCTCCTTCCTTTTTCCTCTTCCTCCTCCTCCTCTTCTTCTTATCAAATGTGGGCCTCTTCGTTTTCTATATTCCACAACTTTCACCCATTGGGGGTGGCTTGGCCTTTGAATTTCGACTTGATTCGTACCTCAGGTTGGAGTTGGGTTGCTGATTTCGTAAGACGGCAAATATCCGGCCGAGACCCAACATCCTCAACCTCAGGTTATCTTTGACGCACTACAGCCTCATTGACCTCACCCTCAAGTACCAAAGAAAATGCCACGAGAGATGTCCCTGTTCAAAGAATGCGGTCTTGGACGAAAAAAGCGCACTGGGCGCAAGATATTCCCTCCGCCGACCTCTTCGAAAACCCCCGATGCAGCCAGTATCCAGCTGCCGAGTTGTTCCCAGCCTCATTCGTCAGTCCGACGAGAGCCTTGTGCTCAGGGGCCGCCCCTGGGCCGCGAATCAGCCGGCATGCTCGACTCGAGCGGCGTCAGTAGTAGCGTTGTCCCTCTCTCAGCACCCCACGATGCGCGCCGCGGTCAATAATGCAGCTTCTCCACAGGATGTCACTCCCGCACAAACTCCTTCCCAAAATGACACGCACTTGGGGCCAGCGGCAACATCGCCAGACGTGGGCGCAGTCATAGACGAAGCTCGACCCTCTTCAGCCTCCACATCGTCTAGACAGGGTGCCCCCGAAGCGGCAGGATCAGCAATCCTTTCACCAGCGGCCGGTGGCGCATCTCGGAACATAGAGCCAGCGACGTCACAGGTAGCGTCGCCGTATCCAAAGCCAACGACGCGACCTGCCCACTTTATGAGCAAAAAGCTCACAACTGTTCCGGAAATGGCGATGTACTTCCCAGAGCGCTACGAATACATGCCAGACTGCGCACAGCTTTTCCCCAGGGGGTCGTCTAACCACAGTAGTTTCCCACGAGCAGGGACCACCGCTCGCCGGAAGGTTCCTCCTTCTCCTCGGGTATAGCAGGAACATCCACGCAGAAGACAAGCCAACCATCTCGCAGTGGTAGTGGAGGCACAAGTAGCGATGATTACTGGCCCGGGACGGAACCAACCACGGAGTACTTTCCCCATCCGAGGCCGTCTTCAATCCGACGAGCATCAGCCCCACGACCAAGGCATCGCACTACTTTACACCTGGCTTAGGCCGGACGGCGGCGGGCGATCGAGTGTGTTATATGGCCTGGGCAGCTATGGAGGTGGGGTAGAGGCGTGCCAGTGCTGGGCATAAAGTAGAGGCTGAAATATATGGGACTCTCATAGTCGAGAGCGGCAATCGGCTCGAGGGTATGCACAACCTTCGCGTAGTCTGTTTACGCAAAATACCAACGGCCGTAAAACGGCGTGAAGTGTTTCTCTGCTGCTTTGATGAAATCGTCTTCATGAGATACTTGTCCTTTCTTCAAATCTGCCAACGTGTCATCGCTCTCGTAGTTCCAGCTCTCATACTCGGTGGGCCAATGGCTTCGCCGGACCACTGTAATGTGTTGCAAAGAGGTCTTTGACCTCCCACACTTACAAGACCGCTTTGCCTGCCTTTGTTGCCGCAATGGCTATTAAGTAGCCATTGCCCCCATCTTCCACTTCTTCCACAACTTGAACCTTACAACCAACAACTCACACACCTCAATACAATACATCCCCAATTTCCTACATTTGAGCCCATCACTCGTAATAGGTTATGAGCGCCTTTTGCAGCTTCCACTGCGGCACAACGATTTGACGATTTCCATAAGATGGCCAACAACAGCAATGTTGACGTGGCTGCTCTTCTACAGCAACTGGTTCAAGTATAGGCCTAGTTGACTGCTTCCCAGTCTCAACTACGGCTACTCAACGCTGTATTCCCTATAATTGATAAGCTCACCCGCTAGGAAGACTTCCCGAACTGGCGATCGAAGCTTATTCGAACCCTCTAGCGGCTTGATCTCGACAAGCATATCCTGACCGACGTACCTGAACCCAAGATCCCGAGGCTAAGCAATAGTAGGAATGACCGTACCGATGTTGACGACTATATCTAAGCGGTTGTCCCCGGATAAGGTGTAGTCTCTCATTAGTGGCATAGGGTGGAATCCTGAGGAATCGAATCCCAAGAAGACTTTCGAGATGGTTACTCAATACTTCGAGAAAGGCTCTATAGATAGCAACTTCAAGATGCTCCACGAGTTCGTCAATATTCGCCGAGCCACCTTTGACAAGATGGAGACCTTCTAGATACATGTCAACTACCTACGCAACCGTTAATATACGACTACCTTCAAGATGCATGACGAAGCTTACCTATAGATGGTCCTCAAGGGTCTGGCTACAGAGTATCCCGACTTGTACAACCGCTCCGTTACGAACCTCTAGAATAACCTATCCTAGGGCGACTTGATGGCCGAACTTCAACAACTGGCCGTGACTGAGAACGCCCAACCTGCGATGACCAACATTAAGGTCAACTAGGGTAGTTAGAGCAATGACAATAAGAAGCCTGATAACAAGAAAGGCAACAACCAATATAAGGAGACGGAGAACTACTCTATATGCTATATAGAGATACGCAAAGGCTCGAAGCACTACTATAGTGGTTGCGGAAAGCACTACTAGGTAGGGAAGGATGGAGATACTCCCTATTGGTGGTTTATCCCGACAAGGCCCCTGATGACTAGCGCCCGAAGGCTAAGGCCCTCGAGTTGAAGAAGGAACGCTAGAAATCGACTACTAGGCCTATCTATCAATAGATAGGCAACAACCTATCTATAGCTTTAGTAGAGTCTCGTTCGAATCATCAAGAAGTTAGACAACGGCAATAAGGTTCTTTTCGCTACGAACTACGACCTTACTAGCATTGCGATAGATCCTTTTTAGGGGGGCCTATAGCGTTACTAAGCGCTGAAGTCCAATAGGCCCTAAAGGCAATACTATATTACGAAATATATGACATAGTAGTCTACGATTCAGGTTGTAGAACTATTATCTTCAACGATAAGAAGTGGTTCAAGTCCTTAACTACCCTGCTATAGACGACCTCGATACTATCGTTAAGCGGAGAGCTTATTTAATATACGATAAAGGGCGTTGTAAGCCTTATAATGACCCTATCGATAGGAGTAGAGGTCACCTTGCTTCTAGACGACGTTCTCTACTAACTATCATCACCCTATAACCTTATAGGATACTACCGTCTTCGTAACTAGGTATTTTCTAGGATCAAATCCGAGATATCCTCTACTATACTAGTAGCTAAACTTTAGCTAAGTTGAAGCGCTAGAATAACGTACCTACTATCTAGCAAAACCAATAACAAATACCCCGACAGCTACTATAGCGCTAGCAGCGGTTCCTTACCGCAAGATGCATCGCCGGCTTATATACGCAAGCAAAGCTATATAGAGGAAGCCTGCTAGAGGGCTAGCATTACTCTTACCTATAAAGATAACCACTTTTATAAAGGTTGTATTATAGGGAAGATGACTAATGAATATAGCAGGGAGGTACTAGTATAGGGCGACGCGCCTTTTGACTTCATCCGTATTGACCTTAAAGCTATAAGCACCCTAGCTACCTAGATATAAATATAGCCTCTACATCATCGATGTTTGTCAAACTATACTAGGTCAAGTTCTTAAGGCGTAAGGAGGAGGCCCTTACAGCTTTTAAGGACTAGGTTACCCTTATCTATAACCAAACTAATATCAAGGTCAAGATCGTTGGCATTGACGGTGGTATAGAACTCGGCCAGGCATCACGACCTTTTCTTGACGATACTTTTAAGGCTTGGGCTCGAGCCGAGGGCATCGTCATCCTCCAGACTCCACCCAACACCCTATAGATGAATAGCAAGATTGAACGGGCTACTAGGGAGGTCGTGGAAAAGACCAGGGCGACTATCTTATTATATAATATCCCCGAACATCTCTAGACCTTCGTTATAGAGGTAATAGTTATAGTGATAAATGCTCTTCCTACTATAGCGAACCTAAACCGATAGAGCCTATACAAGAGGTTCACTACTATAGTCAACATGCCCGAAGAATTGTGGAGACCTTATATTCGCCATTTCCGGTCGTACTTTTACGAAGCCTACTACTTCATCAAACCCTAGAAGAGGGAAAATGCAGACAAATCTACTGGGTATGGAACCTATAGACGGGCAAGATCGTCCGCACAAGTGCGGTTCGATTCAATGAAGGCCCTGATTTCAACTAGACGACGACGTCCTCGACAATGTCGAATACGAAGCCGTCTTTACCAATATAACCTCGGTGGAAGAGGACGAAGCCCTCGAGATATAGGAGTTCTTCATCCCCTCCCGCCTAACTAAGAAACAATAAACCAAATCCCAACAATAAGAGCCTCAACAATAGGCTCCCAACCCCAATGACAATAATAACGACGATGCTATAGCGGTCGAAGGCGATAACGATGCCCTGCCTAACGATAGGGATACTACATATCACAATACCTAATTTCCAACACCCGAATAGACCCCTAAGCGTAAGGTAAGCCAGATACCTCTAACGATGGCTCTAGGACTAAATACTATAATATTAACGATGTAGAAATCTAGTAGAAGCTCCCATCCTACCTGACCACCCTCTTACGCCTCTCGTGGCTAACAATGATAATAATCCTGATGCAGAACCTTACGAATCTATAGGGGGGTCAACTAACAGCCCTCCTCAATAGCAATAATAGACTTCTACAACTAGCTAACCTCGCCGCGGCAAAGCGAAGTACGGTACTAATAAAGAAGAAGGATATTACGCTAGACTTGTAAAAGGAAAACTCCCTAGGTAGTCGTTTTACTCGCTTACCTTATAGAACCTCTATCTCCCGCAAGACCTATTGAACTAGTGCTCTCAAGTATCAAGATCGAGCATAATATCGCTCTTTTCTATCAACCAACTATCCTAAAGAACTATCGCTAAGCTAGCCGCCTTAAGAACTTCGAGGATTATTGGCTTCTAGCAATGTATAAGCAAGACGATAGTCTCCGTAATAAGGATGTCTACGATCTAGTCCCCAAACGGCCAGGGATGACTATTCTACCTAGCAAGTAGGTATATAACGAAAAGATAGACCTAATAACTAGCATTACTACTGCTAGGGCCAGATAGGTTGTTTGCAGCAACTTTGACTAAGGATCCTAGAATTCGACTAATATATACATTGCTATTGTCAATAGCGTAACTATTAAGACCTTCTTTACTTTAGTGGCGGTTTAGGACCTCGAATGCCACTAGTTTGACTTCAAGACGGCATTTCTAAACGCCAAAATCCCTGATAGAGCTAAGTACTACGTTTAGCCACTCGAGGACTTGACAAACCGCCTAGCATAGTCTATAAGCTGAAGAAGGCTTTATATAGCCTACGCTAGAGCCCGTTTACTAGTTCTCGACAATTATACTAGTGATAGAGCAACTAGGCTTCAAATCACTAGAATCCGACATCTATTTATTTCGACACACCGAACTTGGTATCCTTATCCTCTTGTATATAGATAACTTTCTTGCTATAGCTATAATAGTCGACTTAATCTATATAACCCAGGATAAGCTAGCTACTATATTCGAATTAAAGGATATAGGCGAGGTAAAGAGATTCCTCGGCTTCGACGTTCTACATAACCGTATAGCGAAGAAGATCTTTATCTTATAGGAGAGCTACCTTCGCGCCCTACTTGATAAAAAGAATATGACCGACTACTATATAGCTGCTACGCTATAGCCGAGCAAAAAAACTGCTAGTAGTATAGGAGCTACTAGCTGACCGATAGAAGGAATATATCAAAGATACGGGTGCCCTGAACTAGCTAGCCTGCGGCATACGGCTCGATATCGCGTATATAGTATTACGGCTTATAGAGGCGAACGTAGGGCCCTTGCAAGCCTAATCGACCTTATAAAGCACCTCTTTCGATACTTGAACGCTACTATTGACTACGGTCTAGAATTTGGTGGAGATCTGATAGCTGACGACATAAATATAATTATACTTGCAGACGCTTCCTTAGCGGATCGTCTCCCCTCACGACATTCTACTAGCGGCTACGTCGTTTTTGTTGCGGGTGGTCTAGTTATTTGGAAGACAAGAAGCAGACCTTCGTGTCTCTAAGCACAACGGAGGCCGAATTCACTAATCTTACGCCCGTAGCTTTGTTAGCCAAATGGGTAGCGAGGATTCTTGAAGAATGCGGCGCACTACAACCGAGGCCAACTATCCTGTTTACCGATAGTCTCAACGCGTACTAGATGGCTCTAAATCCCCTTAACAAGGCTAGGACCCGCACTATTGACTTACGGTACAAGTGGATCATTGAACAAGTCTAGCGAGGCATCCTGGATGTGAGACATATCTAGGGCATTAATATGCCTGCGGACGGGCTGACGAAGCCACTGCAAAAGGAGAAGCACGCCACCTTTGTCAAGATGTTGGGAAAGTAGCAAGGAAGATCCCCTGGGCAAAGGGTTGACAATGGGAGGCATTGGAGCCTCAACACTATGGATTTTCATGTATCTTAGCAATGTGGGTTTGGTGATGGCTTCAACTGGCTGAAGGCTGCAGCGGTCTGTAGGGGGGTGTTGCAAAGAGGTCTTTGACCTCCCACACTTATAAGACCGCTTTGCCTGCCTTTGTTGCCGCAATGGCTATTAAGTAGCCATTGCCCCTATCTTCCACTTCTTCTACAACTTGAACCTTAACAACTAACAACTCAATACACCTCAATATAACACATCCCCAATTTCCCTACATTTGAGCCCATCACTCGTAACATTATTAGTGACGCTCGACGAATCCTCCAAAAGAAGGTATTCCTACGTTTTTAATGCTGCACGAGAATCCGCCGTCCCTCTAGAGCTCCCGCTAGACACCTGCGCCACCGCCTCGGTCTGCAAATTTCCTCTTCATTCTCTTTTCCTGTCTTTTGTGACACGTGGGTTGAATCACTGGTTGTTGGACTGTGTAGACAACCCTCCTCGTCCTCGCATCTGCGCTGTAATGGCTCTCTCCGAGATCCTTGCAGCGGGCTTCTTTCGGTGCCGGGCTATTTAGGCGACATCGTCCTGACCCTGCCTCATTGGTTAGAAACATTTGTGTGCCGACAATAACAACAGGTGGAAGAACTCCGTGATGATGCTACGAAGAGGAGGCTGTGGTGGGCAAGTGGGCAAAGAGGGCTGTCTGGAAGTGGGGCAGGGCCAGCACTCTGGCCGCACCTGCAACAACATTTGATGGTAGGTGTTCAGGAAGCCGTACAATCGGTTCGAAGCGTTGATACAAACTGCAAGGCAGATGTAGCTGCATCCTACAACACTTATTACTTTCAGGTACCGTACCTAGTCAACCGCGGTTACCTACATACACTAGCGATCGTTTTGCTCCCTGGGCATTCTCATTGCCCACTCCTCAAGGGCTGATGAGGCAGTACTGACACGCTCTATTGGCTCGACGTCGGTCCACACCCGGCTTGAGTCGATACTTTGCTGCATGTCCCCGCAGCCCCACTCAGCGCTGTTCTTTGTCCCTTCTAGCAGCTTTCTCTGCAACACCACGCTCCTCAATAAAACGCTCCTCGACAAAACAGAAATCTGGCAACTACCTATTCACAGAATGCGGCTGCTGAACGCAAAGTCACTCGAGCTGAAGGACTTTCCCTGCGACCCCCCCCCCTACGCCATTCTGTCGCATACATGGGGTGATGAGGAGGTAACATACCAAGAGATCAACTCAGCAGAACGAGAAACAAAGAAAGGTTTCGCCAAGATCCTGGGATGCTGCCGCCAAGCGTTGGCAGACACTCTCGAATGGGTCTGGATTGACACCTGCTGCATCGATAAAACGTCCAGCGCAGAGCTCTCCGAGGCCATCAACTCCATGTACGCCTGGTATCGAGACGCCCAGATCTGCTACGCCTTTGGAGGATGTCCCGCCCCGCAACCCGGCCTTTCCGCTGCGAGAGTTCCGCGCAGCCCGCTGGTTCACCCGCGGCTGGTGTCTTCAGGAACTCATCGCGCCCTACGCCGTCGAGTTCTACACGCGTCCGACTGGTCGGAGATTGGAACCAGATTCGGCCTGTGCCATGAAATCGAAGAGATCACAACCATCCCCCAGCGGGTCCTCCGAGAGCGCAAGCTTGACACCTGCAGCGTCGCCCAAAGGATGTCATGGGCATCCGGAAGGAAGACCAGCAGGATTGAGGATGAGGCCTACTGTCTCATCGGCATATTCGATGTCCACATGCCGATGTTGTACGGAGAAGGGCAGAGGCCTTCTTCCGACTCCAGGAAGAGATCCTGAAGCAGGCCGAAGACTACTCTTTTCTTCTCTGGGCTCATGCCCCCCCGGACGCAGAAGACAACATTCCGTCGCGCGACTCGATTTCCCGTCTTTGCGCCTCGCCCTGCCTGCTTCCATAAAAGCGGCTTACCAGTGGCCGATAAGGAAGGGGAAAGACTGGATTACCGAGACCTCAAGCCCAGTCCCCTGATAATTCCCAGCCCCGGTCCGTCACAAATGACAAACCGAGGCCTACGCGTTTCATTGCCCAGCAAATCCTGGTCGGGAGCCCTTGTCATTATGTGGACCGGCTTCTTGTACCAGGACGCTTTGGTTTGTGTTCTTCTGATCCCAGGCCACTCTCCACAACCGAAACAGTACTTCCGAGCAGGGAATGGTTATCCCGCAGTGCTGCTTCTGAACTGTTCGGAAAATTACCAGCTCGCGGATTTCTTCAGCACAGACCTGTACTTGAGCACCAGCAATGCGTGCCAGGAAGACCCGTACATTGGATTCATGCCGAATGACTTGGACCGACCAGACTACTACGCTACGATGACATCGTGCTCTTTTCGGCAGCAGGCAGCACCATAACCTTGATTGAGAAGGCGTCAAAACTCTCTTTCCGCCGCTTCGGAGATGTCTCTTGGCCCCCCAGCCAGTGTAGCCAGCGCACACAAACCTGGCGGGTGGGTGATCGACAAGAACTCGGCATCTACCGCAACAAAACCACTACCAATACCCTCAAATTCGCCATTGAATTGTGGAAGGACAGTCCCGATATCAAGCTTTCAGTACCCGAAACGATATGCGTTGTGACCACTTGAAGAGCCCTCCACACCAGCCGACCTGCAGATTCACCACAGACGAGTCTGACAACAAGCCCTACAGCAGCGCCAACTTGGATAGTCCTACCGCATCCTATTGCCGCGGGGTCAAATCATATGTTCAGTCCTACAACAGCTTCACCATGGACGAGCCTTTCGAATCCTATTACAGCAAGGTCGTCTTTGATCAGATTGTCGAGCCCTCCGGCAGCGACAGGCTGAATACAACCTTCGGCACGAGAGGTAGTCGCTGCAAGCATCAAATGTGTTTCCAGACAGCCAAAACCACACTTTATCCTGCGAGTTTCTGTATTTGGAGGTCATCCCATACGGGATGATGGACGTGGCCAATGGGGGTGCCATAACCCTTGTCCTCCACGGTGTAAGGGAGAGATCTCTTTGTGAAAGACCTTTTTCCAGATTGAGGGCGAGATACGTACCGCAGCTACTGGGTTTGAACTGCAGTCATCGTCTGTCATCAGGTGAGATGTCCGAGCCTTGATTCACCACATGTACGCAAGCCTGTATCTTAGTAACATTTGAAGCGGGAGTTGCCATTGGCATTTACAGCTATTTCTACGTCGAACAAAGAACACCACAATTGACAGACAACTGGGCAAAGGCCGCTCCTCAGTCTCTAAACAACAACCACGCGAGGGCAAAACTTACGGTGGCAGCACAGAGATGGATTGCTATGTGTGAGAGGCAAAAACCCTGGCAGCAATCTCTCTGTGTGCAGCCGGTCCCTGGCAAGCCGTATCCAAGTCACACAACATCCTGTATCCCGTTGAGTCCCCAGGTCAAGATGCAAAATGGCTTCTCAAAAGCTCCCACCAACGGCACGCCCCAGCACCGAGATGAGCTCTCAGCCAACGTGCTCAGGTCCAAAGACCGGACAATGCAGCTTCTTCGACGACGCACTTCGAGTCCTCTCCCTAAGGTCTTCGTTTTCTGCGACGCCCTCGACAAGAGCTCCGCCGCAGTTTCCGAGGAGAAGCAGGAGCGCCATCGCGCACGCGTCCTCGAGAACGTAGCTTCGCCATGGTCCAGCTCAGAGAAGTACACCACCAGCGTGTCATTCATCACAGAGAACGTCAGAATTGCCCGCACACGGGGAGGTGCATGAGTGATACCCTGCGCAACATTGCGACTTGAAGACCCTCAGGATCTCTACATGGACCTGTGCAATGGCCGGGTTTGATAGGAAGGAAGAGATGATGGGGCCTTTGAAGGGGGATTTGAGATGTTGTACAGGATCAAGCCATTCTTAATCAAATTGGAGAGAAGGTGAAGAGTATTATATAATGAATAGTTTCTTTAGCATTAGGAGAGGACCAGGGTGTCACGTAACATGAGATGCTGCATGCCAAGCTGCATTGCGACCTAAAATGACTCCGTCTTATGCTTGGTCTCGTATTTCGTCTGATGTTCACCTTCTTGGGCTGCTAGCGCGAGATGCATTAGTCATTACGTTTGCACACCCCCTAACCAGAGTTCTGCTGCTCTCTTCACAGTTCCCCTCGACAATCTGGTAAACAAGCGTGAATGCTAGCACAATACGTACTCTTCAATCCGGGAACCTTTTTCCTGTTGCTCAGACTCTCCTATTCTTTTCAAGTGAAGATTTCCACAACTCTCTTCTGCTGCGTCGGGCTTTCAACCGTCAATCTCCAGACTCCATCACCGTCAAATCATCCGCTCTAATTAGCAAGCCACAAAACAACCATCGGAACGACCCCTTCCCAAGCAACAACCCACACATATCGCCAACCAAGAAGCCTCGCCACCCACGCCCAACAAAACCTAACCACCGCATCACCAATACCAACAACAACAACATCATCAAAAACGATGGCACCCCTTATCCGCTACAACTTAGCCCCCACTCTCAACGGCCTCGTCGCCTCGCTCCCCTCGCATTCTCATGCCTGGATCGTCCCGGACCCGACCATCGACTTCGCAGCGCTCTTCGCCGAGTTCAGTCACTTCCTCATGGGGCGCAAGACATACGAGACATTCCTGTCTTTGCCCGAGGGGGAAAACCTCCTTGCGGGTAGGCCCAGGGAGGCGGTGGTGGTGTTTACCAGGATGAGAGCAAGGTGAAAGAGTGGGGGAGAAGGTGACGGTGGTGCGAGAGGATGTGGTGGGTTTCGTGAGGGGCTTGAAGAAGAAGGCAGGACCCGAAGGAGGGGAGGAGGCAAAGGGCAAGGATATCTGGATAATGGGTGGTGGTGAGCTGGCCGGGATGCTGCTGAGAGCAGGGCTGGTTGACGTCGTCGAGGCGGCAATCATGCCGGTCATTGTGGGCAAGGGTGCCGATGTTTGGGGAGGGGAGAGGCGAAGGGGACACGGGGGAGCAGGGTGGAAATTGCAGCTGGAGGATGTGAACAGGAAGGAAAGCGGGATCTTGATGACAAGGTATCGGGTGCTGTATGACTGAGGTATCTAATGTCTGCGGCTATGCTCTACTCTACTCCATCTTAGGTTCGTACGCATCGGGAAAGAGAGAAAGAGATACCCAACGCGTCTCTCACCACTCCGCAGCACAGGCCTTACCTTGTTCCAACCAGAGGATTCGTTAGCGAACGGAAGAACTTGAGGCGTTCGAACGGACAGGCCTCGATCTGTTCGTGGGCGTAGAGATTGAGTGAAATTCGACAACATTTGGCGCTGTTGGCAGCATTTTCCCAATTGTCGAATTGAAAGCCCGCCACATCGCCGGAGAGCTGCGCTCCCCATGTAAAGTTTGTCCCCTTGGTGTTGTTAATACGTCGACCCGGGACCACAGCCGGCTTGTGGCCGAGTACAAACTCGGGATCGTTGAAGAGAGAGGATTTGCCCCTTGGTTACATTAGCTGAGTGGACGGCGCATGGTTGGCCATGAGGGACGGAACGTAGTTGTGGACGTTAACTACAAATTCGGGGTCTCTGAGGGGACGCGCGAGCTTGTAGTGTGATCGGCCTCTCGCTTGCATCGGCGTACCGGCCGTGTAACAACTTGATGGATCTGATTCTGGCGTCTGTCTGTGGATTCAGATATTATATCTACATTGTGGATAGTGATGGAGCCTGTGTCATTCCTGGAAACTTAACCGACACTGAAGCAGGCTAAGGTGCTGAAGATACAGAGGTTACAAAGACAGACGGAACGATCGACCAGGAACTTGGTACCCAACACATTGATTGTCGTCGTGTGGAGCACTTAAACAACGGGTGCGCGAAATTGGTGATGATGGATGATGCTAAACCAGGTAAGTGGGAGGAACGGAAGGGCGAAAAAGCTGCTCTGGGTTCCTGGAATGGGACAGACCAGTCAGTGTGAGTTCGACCGGCCTCATCATGTTGGCCTTTACGTACGCAGCATGTTCAGACTAGGACACGGTGAGGTCTAGTACTTGGCTGTCGGACAGACGTCTGTAAGACCAAGACTTCGTCCGCAGTTTGGCTTGTTGCCGTATAAAGAATCGATGCGGCCCTCCGTTCCCATAGTCCCGGGTCTCGGCCATGCATTCGCGGATGGACTTGCTCGCGCACATTTCGTTGGCCACGTGGAGAAAGTGCTTCGTGAAGCCGACAATTATGCTCCCGAGTTCGCATCTTCCGCAGCGTTGAGTTTCTTCCTGGACGGACCTCGGTGCTGCGGCCCTTTAGCGACTGTTTACCTTCTTCATGTTAGGCTCTTTGTATTGCCGAATCATGTGTCGGCGACATCATTAATAGGCGAGTCTATGTCGACGATGAAGAGGTACTTGGCACACTGGTGCACGTACTCGCCCTTGGTCAAAGCCGGTTATGGAAGAAGCTTTGACTATGCTATGGCGATAACGACGAGGCTGAAGTGAATTTTGCCCGCTCGCGGGTCCTCGGGAAGGATGCAGATTCCGTAGGTCAGGTTGTTAAGATCATTCTTGTAAGGCTCCTTACGGTGCCTTTGAAGGAAATCGAATTTTTTTTGCTAAGGCAGAGCCGGAGGCGGGACTGTATAGGCAGCGACAGTCGTTAGATCGCCGTCCAACACTCCAGCTCAGGACGCAGCATACGAATGTGGGATTCGAGGCCTAACCCTTCAGCTAAGTAGCTCTCTGGGTAACGCATCCGTCCACCATGATCCCTTGTTATGGAGGCAAAGCTTGTAAAGATGCCCCAAAGATGTACTAACTAAACGACCAATACATCACCAGCGGAAAATCAAGCCTAACCCTAAAAGAGATACTATCGTTAGAGTGACGATCCAGCTTACTTAAAGCTACCTCCCCTTGCGGCCCGCCAGGTTATTTCGGGTCTGGGGCACCTATTCGCTCCTCATTTTTCCCCCCCATCGCGCTCTTCTCCTACTCTCTAAGCGCAACCAAATCATTTTGTAGCTAGTGCTACGTTGTACAAGAGTAATCCTCGTACATCGTGGGCACATGTCCAACGAATCAGCCTCAAGCTGTTCCGACTAAAACTGGAGTGCTGATGAGACTAACATTGTCTCTACAGGAGCACAAAGCACGATGCCACCCGAATTGTTGGTAAACATGCCGCCAGTGGGGCCGCCGCCCTCAGCTTCGACTGTCTTTCAGTTGGACTTTCCCGTTGGGAAATCAACGCGGGTTCCGCCGGGTGGGATGGGTGGAGATGGGCGAAAGAGGTCGGGATTCCACGGCGGAGAACGGGGAGGCTCCGCGCCGCATATATTCCGAGGCTTCGGAGACCTGCTCGTTGCAAACCGACCTGGGAGGTGTGGCGGCACTGCGTAGAAGGCAGTGCTAACAATAATACCTTGGTGATTAAGAGTAGGAGTCTATCCTACGGCTTGCGAAGAACGTTCAACTGCTTCTAGCAATCCAACATTGTCTTTGGGGGCTGCAGGACAGTCCGAGTGTCTAACACTAGAAGTTGACTGCAGTGAGAGAGATACGGGAACATGTTAAGAGAAGGGATAACAAGGAGGGGAAAGGACTGTTAAAGAAAAATTTAACAAGAAATTTCAAACAAATCAACACGAAGAGGATGCGCTGGAGTATAATGGGTTCGCACCTAGCACCGCGCGAGTCCAGGGGCTGCATCTCTCCTCAACAGCATTAGGGTCAGCTTGTAAGCCGTTGTCAACCGCCAGTGATCGCCCGTTGCTGGCAATTTCGCCATCATTGATGTTGTCCACTCCAGAACTTGCCCAGTCAGTCAACCGCACTTTAACGGTTGGATTGTGCAGTTGAATTCTTGATCTTCTGATCTTATTGTTTGGTGTTCAGAAGCACTCATAATCCATATCTAGGTCAAATAATTATCTCACTTGTGATACTGGCACTCCTCCATGTCCCGTATGGGACAGGCCCAGTGGCAGGCCAGTTCATTGCCTCAGTCCATTGACAATAAGCAAGACTCACGACAATTTGCGCTGCAACAACACAGAAAAGCGAATATAGTTGCGGTATTTGGTGTGCCCTGGGCCACATTTTTCTTAAAAAAGTGCCAAATACACCCAAACTACCTCTCCAGCTTCCTCACCGACGGCAACGCGACCAAGTTCATGCGATAGGCGACACGAATTCCTGCTGCATGAAGGCCTTTGACACCTTTCCTCGCGATATTCCTCCATTGGCAGTCCGCAGGTGTTGGAGGTATCGCCTTAGATCTCGGATGAGCCGATTCCAACCTCTTCCCTCATCGTAACTGACCCTTCAGAGGCCGTTTCCTGCGCATCCAACCGCGAAGAGATGCGCCTTGTCCATGAGCCCCGCTTTGTCAAGAAGTCCCTGAAGCATTGTCTCGGTCAAAGGCGTGGTTTCTTATCAAACAATGAGTGGTCGATCGGGTCTCTTTTACCGAGCTTCCTTCCCTTCGTAGAGCGCTCCCACGACAGGGCAAACTCCAACCGTTGCCCGTAGCACGGGTTTTCATCTCGGCTAGGAAGAGGCTAATCATCGTCGAATGGTCCTACCATGGGCATGTCATTAGCCGGTCATTCTGCGACGTAACTTGAGAGAAAGGGTCCTGGCGGTGGCGAACAGCAGCTCTGGCAGTTGATCTTCACATATTGACTTGCACGTACATGCTCTATGGCGTCGGCACATTAGAGTCAGGGGAACACAACAGTATTATAAGGCATCAACGACGCTGACGTCTTCATTTTTCCCTGTTTCCGCCGGGGGCACATTAGAAATTGTGGCGGGATCTTTGAAGTACAGGATTTTTGGCCGATTTGAGAAACCCTTCGGCAAACTAGACCCACTCGTCCGCTTCCTGTCTCGTTACCTCCCTCCTGTTCCCGGCCGCGACCTTGATAATCGTTTTGGCATCAAGAAGTAGATCGACGTCAAGACGACTTACGTCCATGCTTTAAGTCGACTCTCTGTACGACGACGCGGGCGACCTGCGGACCCAAAATAGCCTCTGTCGTTGGCCAACTTTACGACGGTGACGTTCGGCGCGGCGGGCGCGTGACATCTAGGGCAGCAGTGCTGGAACATAAAGAATTACTACTAATATCCGGCTTTCAGTTGTAGGGTGGAGTGGCGCAATGGTAGCGTGTGGTCCTCCTATTACGGAGTTCCAAGACTGAGGTTGTGGGTTCGAGTCCCATCTCCATCGACACGTTTTTTGACCAGTGGATCACTCCTTGAGGAGGATAGTTCCCGCTTGTGATGCTTTTTGTTTGCTCTGCGACAGGGAGATGCCATAGCTTCAGGATTCTTGTCCAGAGAGGGAGTTGTATAGAGTTTGGGGGTCCAAGGCCCGCTTGCGGAAGGATAATGGTGCAACGGGCTGAGCCCTGTAGTGGCCTCGGCAACCCTTGGCCGACCCTAACCCTCATTGAACACCCCTGCCCCTGAATGTCAACACCAACATCGTGGGCAGCGACCCTCATCGTGCCTGCCCCTTTCGGGTTGTTGCCTTCCTCTGGTCAGGCAGAGGCCACGTCATCCAATTTCCTGCGCCCTTCCTCTTCTTCCTCGTTCCCTTGCCTTTCTTCTTCTTCTCTTCTTCTTCCTTTCTTCAAGATTGGATGTACTCGTAGAGTCGTCATCAGATAGTTGAAATACACTCCTGAGACCGTTACAAATGGGTCCGAGACTAGGCTTCCAAACCATGAGAGATGGGAAGACAAGGGATAGGTAGTCTGGACAGCATACTGCCATGGCAATTCGAATAGGGAATGACGCGGGCGTCTGCAGCTCCTAGCAAGCACCGGGTAATTGTTCGTAGATCTTTGGGGCCTGTTGCCTCCTGGTCAAACGGGACTAGTTACACCATGATAGTCTTGTGAGAACGAATAACTTGTGAATTACCAGGAGGTCGCCCTGGTCAAGCGCAAATGCTCGCTGTCTGAACTAGTGCTAGGGACTTTCTTTCCTTCATGGGAAGGGGCCTGTGTTACTGTCCCCATCATCCCAGTCGCAGGAACCCAGAGCTAACCAGACAGTACAAAATTCAGCACAAAACAGATGCCAGCAGGGCCACTCACCGAGGGTGCAGCTGTTATCAGTGTAGTGGCCGTTGACGAAGCAGTTAGCGTCCTTGCGATAGTGCCAGCCGCTAGACACCAAAAGTAGCTGCCGCAATTGACACACCGCGTATATGCAAGGAATATTGGGCAACACACCAGTTGGTAGCCCGTTGATCGTCACACACTCGCCCTTTTGTACACACCAGAACGCATACGTCCGTCCAGTGTCGAGCTTCGTCCTGACCGAGTCCTTGGTGCGCGGGCCCGTGCGGCAGTTCACTTGCGTCGCGCCGCCGACGATCTTGCAGTACTGAGGGCGGACGATGGCGCCCCGAGCGTCGAGGGTCTCACCGGCACCGGCCTCGGCCTCGGCCTCCGGGGGGGGTTGGCCATTAGGCCGAGAGGAAGGAGGGCGCTGAGGAGGAGGTCTTGAGCTGCATGATTGTTGACGGCAGCTCAGGGGCTTGACTTGTGGCGTTGGTTCAACAGGGGACTAACAAAGGGCGGAAATGAGGCTTCGTTAAATAATCCCCCAACGGGAGAATAACACTCCGTAGCTGACGCCTCATGGCCGCGTGGAGCCAACCGAATGCGGGAAAGTTACAGTTGTCTCTGGTGTTAAGCGCCTCCACTCCTGAACGTGTCAGTTGTTGCCAAGCTGGGAGAGGGCAAGGGTGTCTTGGCGTTCTTGACAAAACCTCGCACACGTACGAGACAGCCATGCCCTCCACACAGACACTCAATGCTTCTCGGTCTGACGCGTGTTGTTGCCAAGCAGGAAGAGAGGAGGGGGGAGGTCTAGGCTGTCCTAGAGGTCAGAGGGAAAGGATAATAGATGCCCTCTCCACAGATCTCACTTCATTTCGCTCGATGAGATGTACTTCTTCATATATACGCAGGTAAATGCCGTTTTCCATAATCCCATGACAGCATGTATGCAGCTTATCCGATCATCCCTCCCACTGCCAAATGACCATGACATGAAATTGTTCATGCCGCTCGCAACTCTCCTGTGTCCCTCCCGCCTTTCCGCTTGACTTCCTTACCTCTTCTTTCATCATTATTATTCCACACTACTTCCATCGGCCCAGATGTTATTGTGATTGAAACGCAGGTGTGTCATCCCTTTGCCGAGTTCTCTCCGTCCACATCTCCACCATGTCTGCCGTCTTAGCTGCCGTGTTCTCCGTCCTCACTGTCTCGTTTCCGTCCGCTCTGGAGGTCTGAAGCTGTTGAGGCCCCACCATAGGCCGCTGCACCAGGTCTGTGGTCGGCTCATGGAGGTTGGGTTGGGGTCGTCGATCATGACGGCAAAGGAGTTCACGCCATCGTTGACGAAGATGTGGTGGGTGGTAGACTGGGGCACCGGGGCATAGGACGCCGCAACCTCGAAGATCATCTCGCCGTCCTAGGTAACGAGAAGATTCGCCCGCGTCAGTCCACCGCGCGGGCATCTTCTCTCCGAGATCTGCGGGCAAAATAACGTCCAGCAGAAGTTGCAAGGCATTGGGCCGCCTTCTCCTCGCTCGGTCCGGCCGGGGTTGCCGCATCCGGCTCCTCAGCTGCAGCCAGAAGGTGGCCGCCTCCCAGGCGGCGCGGAGAACAGCCGGCTTCAGCCAACGAAAAATGGGCGATTCCATGTATGTATGCCAGCGTGTCAGCACCCACGTGAGGACCAATATCATGACGGCGTCCCGGCATCCAGCGAAAGAGCAGCCGGACACTCGGCCCTAAACGGGTCAGCGCAAACGACAGTTGCTCGATTAAGTGGACCGCCGGTTTGATGAGCGCCCAGAACCTCGGTTTCAGCCTGAAGCCGCCCTGGGCTTTGAGCCCGGTATCTCCATCTTTGACGATTGTGATAGTGTTCATGTTTCCTGCAGGAGCCGCACGTTTTTTTTTACCTCCCAAATAGCGATGGCGAGGCTCTAGTGGCACTGATCACCTTACTTAAATTCACATCGTAATGTTACAAAGGGTCGATCGGCCATCTTGCTTCGACTGATAATTGGCCGGCATCCCCAGGCATCCATGGGCGATGGATGACAGCATAGCCCCCCAAGGCTGTCGCCAGGGCATCTCGAGATATCCGACAAAAGAATCAGAGCTAGGTTACCCAGGCTGACCTGTGGTGCGCAGCTCCACGCGGAACAAGAAGGGCCTCCTCGCCGCTTCGGCCCGCTACATCGACGCCATTAACTCGCTGGCAGCCGCAAATTACGCGGAGAAGTCCTTGTCCTGTGATTATTGCCATCGGTTAGCTATTGCCACAGGAGCCCTCAGCCGGCGATGCTACTAGTGGCAATAAAGTCTTACAATTGCATGCGAAACAAGGGAGGAAGACTTGCGACTTGAGTCATCGCGTGGTTGATGAGGCGTGAAGTGGAGTGGGTCTCTTAATCGCGTCCAGTCGCGCAGCGCAGATGGGTGCAGGGAAGAAGTTGCGAGCGAATGCGGAAAATTGTCGGGAAATGGTGCAAAGGAAGTTTTGATTTCCAGACTCAAGACGGCGAGTGAGGCCTTTCTACCCACATCCTGTAAGAGAAACAGACCTGCCACGCTGGCGGCAGACTCTGTCTTTGCTCGAGGATAGAAGGGAGCCGTTTTGGCCTGGCAGGTTCCCATTCATGGTTGACCATTGGGCATCAGGCTTCTCCAGTCATCTCGCGTTCAAGAACTAAGTAACCAAGTCTCTTTCTCATGATGATTGCTTGTTATTATGGGCTTCGTGGCTTGAGGCGAGCCAAGGGTTCAAGGGAGATGCAAGCCAGGAGGATGAGTCAAAAAGATCGAACAAAAAGAGAAATTGATGCCAGACAGGATCGAACCAGAAGCTCTTGCAAGAGGATAGGCCAACACCCACATTCTGGGGATTATGACACCCGGTCTGCTTGCGAAGCATGTTGCCACTAAACACTGGCAAGGAAATTGGGTTTTGGTTGAAAACCTCGCCCCAACCCCTTACCCACCCCCAGTCCTAGCGCAACACGGGCGCCCCACAGATACCACCCACTGCACCTCAACGCTGTCAATTCGAATGAAGAACAGAAACCGGCATTGGTCAACAGTCTCTCGCTTCGTCCAAGAGAGCATTACCAGCATCATCGAAGTCCGTTAATGGAGGAGGAGGTCAGCACTCCAAAAAGATTTCGGGGGACAACAATCAACTCTTTTTGCCAAAGAAATTGTCATATGGCCCGATGAAATATAACTTCCACCGCCTCCCCCATTTCCTCCCCCCAGAGGGCTTGCTGATCCCCTCCCCGAGTGAAGGTTCAAGTCGAATAAGCTCCCCGAGCCCAGTGGATCCATTGGGCTTGGCGCGTCGGCGCTCCGCAAGGCATTCTCCGCTGCCTTGGTACGGATTCTGCGCCCTCCCAGTCGCTAACTTCATAGCCGCAGGCGCATTGATTACTACGCAGTAGAGTAAGGAGTGAGATTCAGCCACATTTATGACGGATTGGCTGGGCATGGTCAGCCTGGCGCCGACCACCCCGTTCTCGCATTGCCGGCCGCAGTCTGGCGTGCAATCCAATTTAAGCAATCAGTCCTGGCAGCGGCCTTGTGAGACCCGCCTGCAACTTGCCGCGCGTCGCCAGGACGACATCCAAGCGCTGCATTCCACGTCCAACGGCCGGCGCAGCACAGCACTTTGTCGCGGGTGGGCTGGTGCTGAGGTCACCTTTGTACGCAGTACGAATATGTCTTTGAGTAAAAAGTCAATGGAACCAGAGTCTGCACAGCTGTGATCCAAACTATGGGCGAGCGCCAAGCGACGGATCGCTTCCAAGTTGGTTTTGGGGCCGCGTGCATGGCCTCTGGAAGATCAGCGATTGGATGGCGGTGCGATAAACTCCAGGCGTCCCCGATTTAGGCCCAACTGGCCCAAAGCCAAGCATGCCGTTCTGGGCAGGCTTTCTCTCAACCGCCTTGTGGCCGCTGGTTCGAGTCATGCGCGGCACTTCGCTTTGATGGTTGGATCGTGTGTAATGCAACGCCTTTGTGTTGGACTTCTGGGGCTGTAGAGGGGCTCAAAATTCCAGAAGCGCCTGACGAACACCGCAGTTGTTTGTGCGAGCGTCGATGTTGTTCCCTTCTGACCGGATCGGCGCCAGACAGGGAACAGCGTTGGGCGTCAAAGAAGGAGCATGCTATAATTATACGTTATCAGATGACCGTGCGGCCAAGCATCGCCAGTTGGCTTTACCGCTCTTTCAGTTGGGAATCGCTCGCGGTTGACTGGGCAGCTTCGACTCTTAAGCAAGCTCACGCCAAGCTCTCCAGTTGGTGGACACAGAGAATGCTTGGTTGGGAAGGTGGGTCCCTTGGAGTAGTTCCACACAGTGCCTCAGCTGTGCAAGGTTCTTGTATCAGCTGTTTTGAGTGGCTGAGGAGGCGGTGGGTGCAAGAACAGCGCCAAGATGAAGTCAGCTGCTGGTCCAAATCCACACTGTCACCGGTACCTGCCAAGAGAAATAGGCTTTCTCAACTCCTTGGCCGCATCATCCTTTCAATCAGAGCAGCTCCGAGCGCATGCCTGTGCCCTGTTTGTTGTCAATCTGCGACGTCTGCCATCCCATTGCGCTCACGGGGCCTCTTGGAGCTTTTGCACCCGAGATCCTAGCCACAATTATTCGTCCAGTAACGTTATATTACATCATCGCGCCTCGCCTAGATCGGTCGACCGGTCTTTTTAAATTTCCAGCTCCCAGGTTCCAGACCACTCGCATTCAACTTGCCCCTTTTAATGCACTGATTGATTCATTGGGCAATATCAGCGGTTCAATGGCGGACATCAGTCCACCAAAGGAAGAGGTATGTTACGTTGCTGCGAGACTACTTCCTCGTCGCTGGAGCTTCACAACTCCATTCTCCACTGCCCCGCTACCCCAGAAACAACATGGCTAACCCTACCCCCAGCCCGAGAGCTCGGGCTCCACCACCGGCCTCCAAATCAATGACACCAACAATAACAATGACAATGGCCCGGCACCGACCACCAGCGCCCACAAGGGCGGCAGCGGCGGCGCCTTCCGCCTTAACATCCACGACGCGCTCACCCCGGACCCGACCAACGAGGACATGTTCCTCGTCTCGGACAACAAGTTCGCCTTCTCGCCCGGCCAACTCTCCAAGCTGCTCAACCCCAAGTCGCTCGATGCGTTCTACGCCCTCGGCGGCCTGAGGGGCCCGAGAAAGGCCTGCGCACCGACCGCAACGCGGGGCTCAGCAGCGACGAGACAACCGTTGACGGACACGTCAGCTTTGAGAGTGCGCGCCAAGGGGCACGCCGAAGTACGGCGCGAATGGGGATACGGAGCCGGTGTTGAAGGGCGACGCGGCTGAGCATCCTGCTACTGCGGCGGGTGCTGCGCAGGGTCATCATCATGGTGTCGAGGTACAGTTTGCGGATAGGAAGAGGATTTTCAGGGACAACCGCCTGCCGGAGAAGAAGCAGAAGTCGCTGCTGGAGCTGGCGTGGATCACCTACAACGACAAGGTGCTGATTGCTGACCGTCGCCGCCGTAGTGTCCCTGGCATTGGGGTTGTATCAGACGTTCGGCGTCACGCATGAGGGGGGCGAGGCCAAGGTGGAGTGGGTGGAGGGTGTGGCCATCATGGTCGCCATCATACTGGTCGTCGCGGTCGGCACACTGAATGACTGGAATATGCAGAGACAGTTTTCGAGGCTGAACCAGAAGAAGTGAGGAGCCTGGCTCTTGGGAAAGCATGGAGAAAAAAGGGGCTAACGCTGCGCAGCAACGACCGCACCGTCAAGGTCATCCGCTCCGGCAAGTCGGCTGAGATCTCGGTCTTCGACATCATGGTTGGCGATGTCCTTCACTTGAACACCGGCGACCTGGTTCCTGTTGACGGCATTTTCTCACCGGACACGGCATCAAGTGCGACGAGTCTTCCGCCACTGGCGAATCCGATCTGCTCAAGAAGGTCCCAGCTGATGAGGTCTTTGCGGCTCTTGAGGACTTGGCCAAGGCGGCCAAGCCCCGCATGACATCGAGAAGCTCGACCCTTTCATTATCTCCGGCAGCAAGGTCAATGAGGGCACTGGTACCTTCCTGGTAACCTCTGTTGGTGTCAACTCGAGCTGTGAGGACTCTGAGAATTGCTATGTAGGAATAATATGCTAACTGCTCATAAGATGGCAGAATCATGATGACATGAACACTGAACAGGACGACACCCCCCTGCAGAAGAAGCTCAATGTTTGGCAGACGGCATCGCCAAGTTTGGCGGCGGTGCTGCTCTCCTGCTGTTTATCGTCCTCTTCATCAAATTCCTCGCCGAGCTTCCTAACAACCACGACACCCCGGATCAGAAGGGCCAGACGTTCCTCCGCCTATTTATTACGTCCGTCACGGTTGTCGTCGTGGCTGTGCCTGAAGGCCTGCCCTGGCTGTCACCTTGGCTCTCGCATTTGCCACGACCCGCATGATGCGTGATAACAACCTGGTGCGCGTGCTCAAGGCTTGCGAGACCATGGGCAACGCGACAACCGTCTGCTCCGACAAGACTGGTACCCTGACGCAGAACAAGATGACCGTGGTGGCTACCACACTCGGCAAGAGCATCAGCTTCGGCGGTACCGATGCCCCGCTGGATGAGGACCCGAAGGAACTGATCCCAAGGGCCGAGGATATCAACATCCCGAACGTTCCGATCAGCGAGTTCGTCAAGAGCATCTCGTCCACCACCAAACGCCTCCTCATCGAGTCCAACGCCGTGAACTCGACAGCCTTCGAAGGCGACGTGGAGGGCGAAAAGACGTTCATCGGCTCCAAGACCGAAGTCGCCCTGCTGACCCTCTGCCGCGACCACCTCGGCGCCGGCCCCATCCACGAGGAGCGCGCCAACGCCAACGTCGTGCAGGTCGTCCCTTCGATTCCGCCGTCAAGTACATGGCCACCATCGTCAAACTCCCCTCCGGCCGCTTCCGTGCCTACGTCAAGGGCGCCTCCGAGATTCTCCTCGCCAAATGCACCAGTATCATCGCCGATCCCTCCAGCGACGAGCTCTCCACCACGCCCATGACCGATGCCGATCGCACCGCCTTCTCGCAGACCATCACCTCGTATGCGGCGCAGACCCTGCGCACGATCGGCTCGTCCTACCGCGACTTTGAGTCCTGGCCGCCCCCGGAGCTAGCCGGGCAGCAGGAGCTGACCGCTGCCGAGTTCGACAAAGTGCACAAAGACATGACGCTCATCGGCATCTACGGCATCAAGGACCCGCTGCGGCCCTCGGTCAAGGATGCCATCAAGGACTGCGTACGCGCAGGTGTCAAGGTGCGCATGGTTACGGGTGATAACATCCTCACGGGCAGGGCTATCGCGAAGGAATGCGGGATTTACAAGCCTCAGGAGGGCGGCATTGCGATGGAGGGCCCTGTGTTCCGGCGCAAGAGCGAGCAGGAGTTGAAGGCGCTCGTGCCGAAGCTGGAGGTTTTGGCGAGATCGAGTCCGGAGGATAAGAGGATTCTCGTCCGGACGCTAAAGGATCTAGGCGAGACGGTCGCGGTGACGGTGATGGCACAAATGATGCGCCCGCGCTGAAGATGGCAGATATTGGGTTTGCAATGGGCATTGCGGGGACCGAGGTTGCGAAAGAGGCAGCGAGTATCATCCTGATGGATGATAACTTTGCGTCAATCGTCAAGGGCATTAGCTGGGGCCGCGCGGTCAACGATGCGGTTAAGAAGTTCTTGCAGGTGGGTGCTGGAGGTTTGATAAGGTCATGGGACGGGGTTAACTATGTGGCAGTTCCAACTTACCGTCAACGTCACCGCCGTCGTCCTGACCTTCGTCTCAGCCGTGGCCAGTAACGAGGAGGAGTCGGTGCTCAATGCGGTGCAGCTGTTGTGGGTGAACCTCATCATGGACACGTTTTGCTGCGCTCGCGCTCGCCACCGATCCGCCGGCGCCGTCTGTCCTGGACCGCGCTCCCGATAAGAAGAACGCGTCCCTAATCAAGTACGTCGCCGGTCGCTTTCCTCCTATTTTGCTCCAGTGACTGACAATTCTCAGCACCCGCATGGGCAAGATGATCATTGGCCAAGCCATCTGCCAACTAGCCATCACTTTTGTCCTTAACTTCGGCGGTGCCTCGCTCCTCGGCTACAACATGGCCGACGAGCACGAAGCAACCCGCCTCCGCACCCTCGTCTTCAACACCTTCGTCTGGCTGCAAATCTTCAACGAGCTCAAGTAAGCCCTCATGCCCCATGTCTTCCGCCTGCGCTAAACTGACAATCCTCTCCCTTTAGCAACCGCCGTCTGGACAACCGCCTCAACATCTTCGAGGGCATCACCCGCAATTACTTCTTCATGGTGATCAACCTGATCATGATCGGCGGGCAGGTACTCATCATCTTTGTCGGCGGCGAGGCCTTCAAGATCACCAAGCTCAATGGCAAGGAGTGGGGGCTGTCCATCGGCCTCGGCGCCATCTCGCTGCCTTGGGGCGCGCTCATCCGCAAGTTCCCCGACGCGTGGGCCGAGGCGCTGACGCCGCACATCCCGCTGCCTATCTGGCCGTTCAAGAAGCGCGTCGCCAGGCGCAGGCGCGGAAGGAGCAGGACGATGTGGAGAAGGCGCTGGCGCTACAGCAGGGCGAGGAGGAGGCGGCGAGGCTGAAGATGGAGAGGCTGCGTGCTCTGGAGGAGAGCGACGAGAGCGATTTTGTGGCGCCAGTGCCGCTGCGCACGCTGACGAGCATCCGTGGCAAGAGGGTCACGACGCATATTCGCAGGGGGTTTAGAGAGTATATGCACGATCAGAAGGTAAAGGTTAAGGAGAAGGCGCTGGGCGGGAGTAAGGTGGATGTTTCTGCGCCGGGCTAGGCGGTAGACTGGCGCCGGCGGCGCAGGAGCGCAGGGGTTGATTTAGGGGGAGGTAATATTTTGCGATTGGTTGGAGGGTAATGATTTCTTGTTTTGCCTGGTTTTAGTTTGTTTTGAGTTTCTCAAGGGATGGGCGGTTGGATTCTATAACACGGGACGGGCGCGCAGGAATACCCGGATAGACGGATATTGTCCCTACAAAAAGGCGTTGGGTTCTTTTAATTGATGCCAATTATTTCAGTGATAGTCGACAATTCTCATGAGCTCAACCTCAGAAGCAGCCAAATGTTGTCTGTTCCATCTTGTTTTGATGTGTTGTGTTCTTGGATGCGTTGGGGAATGTGTTCGTTCATCGGCCCCACCTCCGGGCATAGCCGCACAACGGCCCCACATCTTCCGTTCGATCCTCTGAGTCTCCCGCTCAGCCCACTCGGCGCAAACGACGGGGGTTTCCGGAAAGGGAAAGTGGAGCTCGGAAGAACGACTTGTGGACTAGGACAAACTGGACAGATACATTGTTTGATGCAAGGGGTGACCAGGTGGAATGATATGGAAAATGTTGTTGGAGGGTGTGCTGGGAATGGATGTGGCGGACAAGAAGTTACACAAAAGCATACCGCAGCTATGTGCTGGACGAGGAAAAAGGACATTGAGGCGCACCCGTGGGATGGAGGGGGTGAGGGGTTGGAAGACGGCGTTTTTTGCGACGGAAAAAGGAGATTGGAAGAGGGCTACGGCGGGTCGTAGCTGTAGTGTCTGAGCCAAGTGTTGGCTTCCATGCCCGTGGGTTCGCCTCAGCTCCGATCCATGACCTCCATTTATACGCCAAACATTAGCCACGCCTACCCTTCCTACTCACATGCAATCTTGCTATTACCCTTCCCTCCAGCAATGTGGCTCCTCCACATTCCGGCCCTCCATCAGAGAGTGCCCTTGATCATCACTACCCACATCATCCTCGAGCCACCGCTTATCTCCTGACCTTATCGTGATCTCAGCATTACACCTCATACTTCCCAGAACCGACGGTGATTGCCGCAGGGATGTCAGTATCCGCTCCCGCCGGCTCGCCTCCCTCCTTGTCTCCCAAGTCTTTGTCTCTGCCGCCGAGGTCTGCCACCCTCCTACGCAAACGCTTGAGTTTCCCGGCCCCTCACCGATCCCTCCCGATTCGCCCTCATCCCTGCCTTGCAAACCAAACTAACGAAGTTTTGTCGGTCACCTGCGCGTATGGCTGGTGAGAAATGCGAGAGCAGAGAGATGTTGATGATGCTGAAAAGGAAGGCAAAGCTTCACTGACTTACGCAAGTTACTCGACCACATTTGATGCATCTGATCACTTTGGATGCTATTTCGCGATAGCTTTTTTGCAGACACGTTTCTTCTAGACCGCTGGTACTTCAGCCCCGAATCCCTACAGTGCTCTGGATTCTTTCACCGTTCGCTGTGACGATGAGATTAGACTCAATCCTCTGGCCCACCACGTTGCCACTGCCCCTCTGAGTCCATTTTGGCACAGGATACTTTGGCACATTGATTAGTGACTTATTTCACTTGCGTGTATATCATTCTGTATAAATTAGTTCAATATTTGTGAGCAATGGAACTTCTTGAATGGGATATTTTCTGATTTTTAGGCAGCTCTTGGCTCCGCCACGCCTCGCGTTTCCGGAAGCGGCGGGTGGCGTAGACTCTCTGGCATCCAGAACGACGGAAGACGGCTTCCGAGTCCTCGCTGGAGACCGCGCCAACTGCTGGCGCGACAGGGCTTGAATCATCGATTCCTCCTTCTCCTCTTTAACAGGGCGCCCTGTCCTGCCAACATCTGTTCCCGCGTTGGATTGTGTGTCTCGGCCAAAACGGTGAAACCGGCGCCGAGGGGAATGTGCCATGGGCGTGAGCAGACGGTTGCGCTGTACCCTTGACTTTATGGGATGTAGTATCGGCAACCGGTACCGCGGCCGCCAGCTGTAAAGATGTTTGGCCCTCCAGGCCGCATCAGCGAGTTGCTTATGTAAGAGTCGCACAACCCACGCGTCCTCGCAGCGCCTGAAAGAGCTGCCTCTGAGGGTGGAAAAAGGTATTTGTTTGTGACTAACGGCAGCAGTGATGAAATCGGTTTGATGGGTATGTTGACAACGTGGTTGTGGCCCGGAATCCAGTGGAGATAAAACCAGGCACCAATGGCGACTCCTGGTAGACGATGGAGGTTGTAGGACTGTTGTGTGATGAGGGTGAGAACCGGCCTCGCCAGCTCGAGGAATCACAGGTTCAGTGTTTCTCCTCCCCATCAGATACACTCCCATTTGTTGTTGCCCTCCAGTACCATCGGTCATTTCATCCTGTGTCTGATTGCCTTGGGAAAAGACCGACATACAGCGGCTGCCTATCCGCCGTTGAAGGGGTTGTTACTTACATTGAATATGAACGTTCACCATCTTCCCAGCGAAGTGCGGCTGACGGCCCCAACGCATCACCTCTTGCATGGCAATGGAAAGCGATTCCGCTGCGACAAGCAGTTCTCCGACACGACGGTCGTATATTGGTTGGATTGGATATGCCGTTTTTTATCATGTCTCTGCCATGGCCGTTGCCTGGCACCAGGGTTTAAAGATGATCACCTCCGTCCGAGTTATTCGCTTCAGATCTATCCGTAAACATGTTCAGATGGATGTCATCGACCCTTTGATGATGGTATGAGCCGTGCTGGGCTGTGGTCACAGCGCTGCGGACGCTCTAGACATATATCTTGCAGTAGAAACGGTTGTTGGCCATCGTGCCGTTGCTGCTCCTTGCGTAGAACCTTGTACTACTCCAAAATGGTAGGATCTGCGGTTAAAAACACAGAGAAAAGGCATCGCAGGCGTGTTTCTGTGCCAGTTGGTGCCTGGAGAGAAGGTGCGAAGTCTTCCGTTGAGGATCATTTGATCAGTGTACCGCAGAAAAAAAAAAAGAAAGAAAGAAAGAAAGAAAAAGGAAAGATATCCGTCCAAGGCTTTCTGTCGCAGAAGATCAACCCAATTACCGATGAGAAAGACGGTTTTCAGCATTACCGCGATAGGGCATCTCTTGAGGTCTTTTCGTTCTCTGACAGGGTTTGGACGCGAACGAGAGTGTGAATGGGGAACCATTGGGGGTTCTAGTCGCGGTTGATTGACTAACAGAAGGGCAAATGGACACGCTAACGCCCACTTGGGTTCAGTAAAAGGAGAGTTTCCCCGCGAAAAGCGTGGAGATTGAGGGGAGCAGCTTCCGTGGAAGAAACGAAAGAACCAATGTACTTACACAACTTGTAATGGCAGTTGCGCTGTAGTTCGGCGCCCGCTCGTTTTCTTACCACAATCACTCCTTGAAGATGGGGCGATCGCGCGGAACAAATACACTCTGTGCTTGGCTCAGAAAGCGATCAAAAACCGATAGGATGGAATTTTACCTGCAACTTCGAAAGCCAATGTGGGCGCGATGGGTGGTGGAAGCCCAACTCTGCCTGCCAAGACTAGTCGCGGTGTTGAGTGGGACAGTCAAAGTCGAAAAACACCCTGGGACTTGGGAGCCACTCGCCAGGCTGGACCAGCACATCTCTCTGGCAATGGAAAGCTCACCAAACGAGGTTCTATCTGAGGGCTATTGCTTTCCTCAAGTTAATAATCCTGCTGGACTTGCACGAGGAGCTCCCGAAGCTACAAACTTCACCCAGCGACCCCTAACCGGCGCTGCTGAAGTGGCCAATATACACTTTTATCCTCGCTTTCCCTTCCTCGTCATCACTTTCTCTATTTCCACTATCTATCATTCTCTCTCTTTTTCCTTCATTCTTCCTGCCATCCTTCTCTTCTTCCTCTTCTTTCTTTCTCCCAAGCCAGTCCACCCCAAATTATAGTTTTTGGCCGGTAGTTAGTCGCCCCGTTGCCTAATCTCGGCATCATGATACTCACTGAACAACTGCAGTTGATGAAAAAAAGAAATATCAGACTCAGCAACCTTTACTTTTACTACCTTATCAGGAAAATACAATTGCCTTGGAGAGACAGAGGATGCCTGGTCGTAAGCATCACCATCTTAAGCGATGCAGAATGTGCTTTGTCAGAGATGAAATGATGGGGAGCCAAGCAGAGAAAGCGGCCCGGCCCATCCTTCCGCATTCATGCCTGCCATGGACTTAAAATCTCCTTGCTGCCTTTGTTTCTGAGCGCGCCGAGTCCTCAAGTCGATGTTGTCTCCGCACAGTGCTCGCACAGTCTCCCGGAAAGCTGGCACGAGTGGGGCCCGCCGGAGGTATGGGGCATGCACAGCGACGTCATGGATTCGTTCCCTTCCCAGCTCTCTGCTTGACGACAGCAGCCAAAGAACCATAACCCTTCATTTTGTTTCGAGCAATCTGTAAGAGTGCTTTCCATTCAGTATCACCCTCGCCTGCACCATCCTTCATTCTTTGCACTGGATGAGCACCACGAAAAGATGCCAGGAGAGCAGATTCCGATCTCCAATCCGCCACCCCTCCCTTCTCACCTCCCAGACAACATCCTGGACCTAGCCGTCAAGCTCCAGGGCAAACCACTCCCCGACGATGTCCGACGGTCTCTCCGTGGCTTCCAGCGGGCAGCAGAGTATATCGCTGCGGCGATGATCTTCCTCTGCGACAACGTCCTGCTGGAATCTGAGCTGCAACTAGAGCATGTCAAACCCCGACTCTTGGGTATGTGCATCATTACTGGGAGTGAACCATTAGAGGCTGACTCGAGTAGGCCACTGGGGAACCTGCCCCGGTCTCATCCTCGTCTGGTCACACCTCAAATCTGCTCATCCGCAACCACAATCTCGACATGATCTATGTGGTTGGTCCGGGCCATGGCGCGCCAGCGGCGTTGGCGTCGCTCTGGCTGGAGGATCGTTGGAGAAATTCTACCCAGGGGAATACGACCGCAATGCTGAGGGGTTAAAGAACCTGATCACGAGGTTCTCGGTGCCGGGCGGATTCCCAAGGTTTGTTTTCTGAAGAGTCATCTGTAGGAAACGGCGTCCAGGCTAACAGCTGACAGTCACATCAATGCTGAAACCCCCGGCGCGATTCATGAGGGCGGAGAGCTCGGGTACGCCCTGGCGGTCTCATTCGGTGCGGTCATGGATAATCCGGATCTCATCGTTACTTGCATCATTGGAGATGGCGAGGCAGAGACTGGGCCGACTGCGACGTGAGTCTCATCCACTACTTTTTCGACCCCGAATGCTGACACCTCCAGGGCATGGCACGCCATCAAGTACCTCGATCCCAAGGAGTCGGGTGCCGTCATCCCCATCCTGCATGCCAACGGCTTTAAGATCAGTGAGCGGACCATCTTTGGCTGCATGGACGACAAGGAGATTGTGTGCCTCTTCAGTGGCTATGGGTATCAGGTCCGCATCGTGGAAGATCTCGACGACATTGACAACGAGCTGCAGAGCGCACTGGAGTGGGCGTTGGCGCAGATTAGAAAGATCCAGAAGGCGGCCCGGTCGGGGAAGCCGATCGTCAAGCCGCGCTGGCCGATGCTGGTGTTGCGGACACCCAAGGGATGGACTGGCCCGAAAGAAGTCGAGGGCAATCATCGAGGGATCCTTCCACTCCCACCAAGTCCCTCTGCCAAAGGCGAACAGCGATGAGACGCAGCTCAAAGCTCCTCCAAGGATGGCTCTCGAGCTACAAGATCCACGAGCTCATCAAGGACGGGAGACCCACTGACTCGGTGCTCCGCATCCTCCCAACAGACGACGCAAAGAAACTAGGCCAAATCAAGACGGCCTATGACCCCTACATCCCACTCAAACCCGTCGACTGGAAAGAATTTGCCGTCGAAAAAGGCACCGACCAAAGCTGTATGAAAGTCACCGGCGCATTCCTCGACAAGGTCTTCCAGGTTAACCCCAAGTCGATTCGCCTCTTCTCGCCCGACGAGCTCGAAAGCAACAAGCTCGACGCGGTGCTCGACCATACCAAGCGCAACTTCCAGTGGGACGAGTACTCGCGGGCGAACGGGGGGCGCGTGATCGAGGTGCTGTCGGAGCACAACTGCCAGGGGTTCATGCAAGGTTACACCATCACGGGGAACGAGCATCTTCCCGAGCTACGAGTCGTTCCTGGGAATCGTGCACACCATGATGGTGCAGTACTCTAAATTTGTTAAGATCGCAAGGGAGGTCAAGTGGAGGGGGCATTTGCCGAGCATCAACTACATCGAGACGAGCACGTGGGCGAGGCAGGAACACAATGGGTTTTCGCATCAAAACCCGAGTTTTATCGGGGCCGTGTTGAATATCAAGCCGGATGCTGCGAGGGTAAGCATTTTCTTCCTCCTCTTTCCCCTCCAATAGCCTTTACTTACCTCAGGCCACAGGTCTACCTCCCCCCCGACGCCAACTGCTTCCTCTCGACGACCCACCACATCCTCAAATCTCGGAACAAAACCAACCTGGTTATTGGCTCCAAGCAGCCCACGGCCGTCTACCTCTCCGCCGACGAAGCGGCCGAGCACTGCCGGCTTGGTGCCTCCATTTGGCAGTTCGCCTCTTCACCCGACAACGCCTGGCAGGACCCCGACGTGGTGCTCACGGGTATAGGCGTCGAAGTCACGTTTGAAACTGTCAAGGCGGCTGAGCTGCTTCGCACCATCTGCCCGGAGCTGAAAGTCAGGTGGTCAATGTGACAGACCTGATGATCCTCGTCCCGGAGAGCAAACACCCGCATGCGCTGAGCAGGGAGAGGTTTGTGGAGCTGTTTACCGAGGACAGACCGTCATCTTCAACTACCATGCTACCCGACGGAGCTGCAGGGGAATCTTTTTGGCCGGCCAGGGACGGAGAGGATGAATGTGTGGCGGGATACATTGAGGAAGGGAGCACCACCACGCCGTTTGATATGATGCTGGTGAACCAGGTGAGCAGGTTTGATGTGGCGGTGAAGGCGCTGAAAAGAGGGGCGGAGCGAAATGGGGAGGTAAAGGCGTGCTTGGAGGAGTGTCTGGGAAGGTGAAGGGGATGGTGGATGACGTGAAGCGGTTTATTGTTGAACATGGAAGGGTGAGTGTTGATGCAATCCAGCGCTGAGAGGGAGTGCTGACAGATCACAGATCCTGACGACATCTACCAGATGCCCAAGTTTGAGTGAGACAGAGCGGCCGGGGGAAGGGTCACTTGTCATGTGTCTTGCCTTCTAGGTTGGACTTGATGGATTGCTGGATGCTCTGGGATCACAGGGATCAACGCTGTGTTGCTGCTCCTGGTTGTATGTGCCGTGACATTGCTCACGCTTTCGGCTCTTGCTTTTTTTTTCAAACTCTCCCCTCTGCTTCAGATGGGCGGGGCCGTTTGAGTCTGTCGAATGAAATATTGGCAGCTCCTGCCTGACTCCGGGTCTCTGGCTCTCTGCCTGGGACGTCGTGCCTTCCCTATTGCGCTGTCTGCTTTATGTCTCTTCGAGTATTAGGCAAAGACCCGCATCCTGCTGCCGTTGTCAGTCACGCGCTGTTAGGTCTCTCTGGTTGCTTCTGTGTAGCGGAGCCAGCTCCGACAGGCTGCAGCCGCCCTAGTGCGACAGCGTGGTTTCCACTAGCATGTTGCTTTTTCTGGGGCCTGTCCCTTTCCAGCATAATTATCGGACTTGTCTTTGGGGTCAGCCGAGTGATGAAGATGCATGTCAACAAACCTCAACATGTTCCTGTTCCACATCAGTGCAACCTCCAATCAATCAGCCGCTGCTGTGAGCCCGGACGTCGTCGAATTTCTCGCCCTCAGACACTCTCTGCAGCTACCGACACCGCCTTTCTGCTCGCACTAGCCCCACAGCCACCGACCCCGGAGCAAACGCAACCGTTAAATTAATGCTACCTCCCTGCGTGGAGTCGCGTGCCGGATCGCTGCTTCGAGACGTGCATTTTCGCCATTGCACTGGATCGAAGACAGCATGCCCGCCGTCCGCCTCCCTGCCTGCGATGACGCACCTGCCCGCTCTTGCCGGATCAGTGCTCCATCTGTCTCAACCAGACTTATCCATCGGGTGCAGCAGCCTCGCGAATCAGCCATGGCGCGCAGAGTCTGCCACCCTTAGCGGGTTAGACCCGACCCCTCAACAGTGAGCTAACCCTTTCCAGTCCCAACCCCATCGTCCAATCTCTGACGCTCAATTTTTGCGCAGCTGTCAAACACAACCAACGGCAAGGCCAATGGCCGTGTCGCTTCCGCGGTTCGCTCCGAGCTATCGACGCCATCGAGAAAGAAGATTGCAACCGTTCTCCGGAATCTGTCGGAGGCAACTTGGCCGAGGACAGGGGCCCACCGGTCAGGAAAAAAGCAAGGCTAGGTTTTGACAAGTCGTTGGGATACCATTTCTGGAATGAGCCGGGGAAGAAGCTGGATGGCTCATGCCGTCGGCAGCACGTTGGATCTCGCTTCTGCACATCCTCTCGGCTGCCAAGAGCAGCCCGCAGCACACGAGTCTTACAGACGAACGGAGTCCATCGACACGGGAACCGTCGTCTGAGACATCGAGCGCAATTGAGCCAACCCAGCCAAGCAGAGAGAGTCGCGCAGGATCGTAGCCCGCGGGTCACACAATGCTGCAAGCACATGCCAGCCAATCCACGCTTCTCCTGCTCAGGCAGCCCCAGCATGGGGGCGCCGCGGAGGGCACCCGGCACGGCCCCGGAATGGGCGGATTACCCCTAACCCCTGCGCTGACGAGCATTGGGATTGCCCCGCGGAATGGTACCCTTCTTCCGCTCAATCCGTGCCCCATTGACAGCAAACGTCGTCCTTGGCAGACACAGCATCAACCGTGCGGCGCAGCCAAAAAGTTGCTGATGCTCCCGCCGCCCGTTTTCGGTCAATTGCCTGACCCTCTGTCACCTTCAGCTCCCTTCCGCTTCTGAAACCGGATACGACGGTGGCTGAGGTCGGGAACCCGCCATTGGCAAGCCGTGGTCACTTCTCATCTTTCTCCAGGCAAGCTTGCCACAGGAACCGCTCGCCAATGGACCCCTGTCGCATGCAGGGCTACAAACATGGGCGTGAGCGACCTGCAGCCTGCCCATCCCGGAAGGGAAGGAAGTACCCCGGGCCCTGTCACACGACGACGGGCCGAAATTTGCTTTCAAGTCTCTGAACAGGCTTCGAACAAGGGAGATCTTGCAGCCATACAAGCGGAGATTCTCCCCAGGATGCCCAGTGAAGTCTCGACAATTGGTGTGGCCAGGACGGCCAGACGGGAATGCGTGTCATCTGCCGCGGGAGCAACAAATTGGCTAACTGTGAGACGGAGCAAGGGAGGGTGGATGTCTGGAAGGATTGACAGAACTAGCGCGGGGGTCCATATTAGCTGATACCTCGTCTGGTTTAAGACCACGCTGTGCCAGTCCGGGGCTTCTCATGTCGCCTCTGCTCACACACACACACACAGAGGCTATCTCGACTCAGCAACTCCACAGCTAACCTTCGACTACCACGATATGAACCACATTCGACCAGGCACAACATCCCTGACGCACGAGATACCCGGAGAACACGCCGATACGAGGGAGGATCTGAACCGCTTGGCAATCGACACCGGCCCGCCTGCAGCCTCTGTGTTTGCAGGCTCATATATCGTGTGCAGCAATCCGGAACAACTGCCAGGAAGCGCAAGGAAACAGCCAGTCGGGCCGCCCCCGGCGCTCTGATCCGGCACAGCTCGCTCGACGTCGACACGAGCTTCCCAGATTACCCAAGTGCCCGGCCAACTTATGAAGCCGGCTGTACCACCGAGATTGAACCAGAGAATCAAACCTGAACGACACCTTAACGCTACACACCTCGCTCATTCCACTGAATTAGGTGCCTTCACCATGAGCAGCGAATCGACCCGCCAGCTCGACGGGAGAGCCCGAGAGCACGCACTTCCCAAAAGTTATCTTCCCCGCGGGCAACTCAGACTTTCGAGCTGTGCGGAACCGGTGTGCCAAGGCATGCCGGGAGTTCAACAGCACCCCGGATGATGCCGATCCGGAGGAGCGGACCCAGAAATGGCTGGAGTAAGTCGGCCCTATCAGGAGACGGCGACCAGGCCGGTCCCTCTCTCCCGTCCCGTCGCGGGTTAACCCCCTGCCAGCATCGTCCGCCCGGACCGCAACCGAGACGAAGACGGCGACGCTGCGGTCACTCACGACCAGACCTTCGCCAACCCAACCCTCAAAGCAAAGACCCCCTTCGTCAAGCCGCCCGTCCACATCGACTACGGCGTGCGGCTGCACGTCGGCGGCTCCACCTTTATCAACAGGAACTGCATGATCATGGACACGCCCGTGGCCGACGTGGTCATTGGCGAGGGGTGCAACATTGGGTCGAACTGCACCATCATCGGCGTTACTCGTAAGTCTCCCCTTGCCTCCCCCACCTTCAGCGTCACATGCATGCCACGCTGCCCTGCAACGCGAGTTGCGGTGTGGCCTGACCTTGCACCGGGTGCCGTTTCCGGGCGGCCCTGGGGCAAGGTCGTGAAACTCGCTGCAGCACGCACGGAAAGGGGGCTCGGCTAAACGGTAAAACGCGCGCAGATCCCGTAAGGCTTGATGAAAGGCTGCAGAGGCACAGCATTGGCCAGCCGGTGACGATTGGGAATGATGTGTGGATTGGGGCGAATGTTACTATCTTGTGAGTTCCTATGCCTTTACCCTCTGTCTTCCATAATCCCGCGTTAGACCCGACCACACTGTCGCATTACTCCCTTCCCCATCTGTTTGCCATATCCTTCCCTGCACCTCCTCTCCACTCACTCTCGCTTTTCCCTGGTTATTGAGACTCCGAACCATGCCTAACCGACACTACCTCATAACAGAGGCGGCGTAACAATAGGTGACGGCGCCGTAATCGGCGCCTGCTCCCTCGTGAAACAGGACATCCCCCCAATGAGTCTAGCAGTCGGCTCGCCGGCGCGGGTTGTGGCGCTCCTGAAAGACGTGAAGCCTACCATGCCGGGATCGGTCCCCACGCTAACGCTGGAGGAGGCGGTAGCGTTGGAGAACCGGTTGCCTACGAGGCCGTACTACGACACACCCCAGCTGGCCGGCAAGATGATGTGAGCTGCGGGGAGGGGAGAGGCTGCTGGCGGTGGATCTGGATTTCGATCTCGATCTCCACTTTGGACTGGCGGAGGTTAACCCACGGAGGGGCTACTCAGCTGCCTTATCCGCCGTACCACGAAGCGTGACACGGGAGCTGGCGCTGGCAGAGAGTTTACCCATCGTCAGTGACAGGGAGGCGACGAGGCAGGTCCTCTTGCAGAGACAGTTGTGTTGCCAGGAGCAGAGGCAGCGGCTGCAGAGCATGAGGCGGTTCGAGGTGGAGGCTATGCAGCCGCCACGGTGGCGATTGCGCTGCTGATAGCCTTTTTCATGGCTGGGGTATACTTGGGGTCGAGTAGGCTTGCGGGACCTGTTGGCGGGGTTGGGGGTTGACTGGGATCTCACGTTCAGCGGTTTCAGGACTGACTTGAAGAGGGGAATATTAGACTGGGCAGGCGTTTCCGGATTGGGTTTCTACATTTTTGGTTTCGATAAGGTATTACACATGGCGATCTGTGTTGTCGCAATATGGAAGACTTGAGGAGGGACGGGGATGAACGATGACTGGAATAGAGTGAAATGGCTGTGGACATACCGTTCTCAAATCTGCTGCAGTTGCATCTCGGTTTTGTTAAGCTGACAGCTCTGTGGGTTTCTCTCGAGGTTGACACGGCTCGAGCAGGAGAAATCGTGTGTTGAAAAGATACAAGAACACGCAGGTATGCCTAACACCCATCCAATGATATTTGAGAATTAGATTGTAAGTCACGCTAATCCGGGGTTATTTCTCTGCAAAAGGTCCTCCCAAGACAATAACGCAGCCTGCAATATGCCCTCTGCAATGTGTGATTTCCCCAAGCCACGCCTTCCATGTCTGGGCAGGAAAAGAGCTGGCACTGGTGGCGCAACTGACGAGGTTTTTGAGCGAGATCTGTTGACAAGTGGCTAGTTCCTCGGGCTCAAGCAAAATGTCTGGGAGTCCCTTGTTTATACCCGACTCTCCCGTTGCCCCTGCATCTTTGCCCATCCCGAACTGCTGCTGATATTGAGATATATATATCACCAAGCTCAAGACCGCCGACTCCTCTCGAAGCGAGTCGCGCAATTGTGTAATGACTCTCAGGTACCTTCCGTAGTGGTTGGCGACGGCGGCGGGGAGGAAGGGTGGGAAGTAGAGGGAATTTCTAGCAATAGGAAGCAGGGTAATGGCATGGGACAACTTGTGAAGTAGAAAGGTAGAGTGGAACTCCTCTAGAGACCTGCTCAGAAGCCGGCTCTCACAAGTCATTTGTGGACATGCGGTACACGTTCGGAAAACACCTGTGTCCTATTTACCAATCGGGGCTCATACATTTGACATGTAACATCATTCCCAACTTCCAACTCAACTTGTGATATATGACTCTTCCCAGTGAGCCTCAACAGGTAACTGACGAGATACAAAGAGAAGTTCCCCGTGCTCGCTTCATCCCGAGATCCGCAGGGCCTTGAAAACCTGCACGGTCTCATCCATGGCGCTGCGGGACTGAGACACATGCTTCTCCATGTCGCGCAAGCTTATCAGAGATTTCATGTCGGTATCCATGTCTGTAACTTCTCCCTTGTCCAGAAAGTCACAAACAAGTCGTTTAGTGTGTTCACCAGCCTTGTCAAAGGATCCCTGCAATCCTGAGTGGGCGTCTCGTCCAAGCGTCGTACCCTTCCGAGGCCATAGCACGGAATGCGGTGCAGAAAGATGAATTCGTGCTTCGAATATTCATGCGGGATATCGAGCCTTTTACTCAATTCCGTGGCATCGAAAATGTGGACGGAGGCAGCCCCGTAGTCTGCTGCCACCTTCAAGCCGCTTGTAACAATTGGTGTGATGTAGACAGGGCTTTTTCGCCTTTGAGCCCACATGACGGCGTGCTGCTTGTCTGAAAAGGCCGATACGAACAGCAGCTCTTTTCTCGGCAGGACCACTTGAAGTGGTTTGCAGCTGCTTTCCGAAGGCCATCCTCGTCGGTGAAGACATGGGTGTAGTCTGCTGCAACTTCTCCAAATTTGGTCTCGCCGGTGCTGGGAATCGCCATGGGTCACCCTCCAAAGAACGCCCGGGAGCTTGTCATAAGGGACGGTGTAATTGCCAAGATCAAAACGGTCGGTCATCTTTGCATGGAGAAGAAGTATCAGAAGGCGGTTATGAAACTAGTGGTTATCGGAAATCCAAGTCTTGAGAGGCATAAGGCTTGAAGCTTCATGACCGCGTGGTATATCACCCTTGGGACTCGACGGAGACCAAGAAAAAAGGGTATCCCACCGAGCAAGGCAACCGGATGCCTTGGCCAGGCAGACCACCAAGTCGGGCAGTGATGCAGATGGATGGCGAGCTGGACAGACCGATGTCCTCTGCGTTGGTTGGTGGCCTTTCTGTTGGCTGCGTCAGGGGTATCTTGGCAGGTCTATCGTGTAACAACACGCAGGCCTGTGTAGGACTGCTCTGATTCCGAGGGAGGCAATGAGTTGGCTCCTTGCCATCTGGGTATGCCTCAATGCAATTCCAGGCCAATAATTGGATGTTTTCAGCGGCAGAATGCCGTCCCAAGAGGAGGCCCAATTGCTGTGATGGTTAGCGGTTTGGCTTCACAACCTTTTGACATTCTCTGGAGGTTTGATAAATGGAACCTGGTCGAAGCATCTGTGACAAAACGCTCCGCATGAGTCAAAGCCTGTCTACCATATTCTCCATGGCCTCAGCCATGAATCCCTGGCAAGCTCCATCTGTGCCAGCCGGATCTTTCGCTCCTCTTCTCCCAGTGACTCGACCTCAACGAGAGCCTTGCTCTCTTCAGGCTTGGAAAAGTACGGTTTGCCGTCGGGTTCACACTGCACATTTTCATCCGGCAGTTTTCCCTCGTACAAGAAGTCGCGCACATGCCGAGCGATGCAGATGGATGGCACCGCTAAGGAGCAGTGCCCATACCCCTTGACCTCGACAATCTTAGACCCCTCGAATGCATCCTGAGCATATCGAGCCGAAACCAGCGGGCAAACCGGGTCGTAGGTCGTTGTGAGCAGGAGCAGCGGATTCGCTGTCTTGACTCCGCGCTTGGGGACGTAGGTGTGTGTCCGCGGAATGGTCCACGCTGCCTTGGCAAAGTAGAGGTCGTACTCGGTCGAGCCGAACATGGACTCGTTGAAGTAGGGCAGAAGACGGTCAACCAGCTCTGTCCGGCCTTCAACAGCCCACCTCTCCGGACCATTGGCGCCGTCGTTGATGGAAATGAATTTGAGCGCGTCGCCCAGGCTGTCCCACGGTTTTTCCCGGCCATAAGCCAGAAAGGCAGCCGTTGCGTTGCCCTGAAGTAGCGAGGCCAGGTTGCTCGCGAGCTCTCGCCAGGAGGACGGGCGACAGAGCGCCGGAAACACCCCATCGTACTACAACGTCCAGGAATCCAGCACACCATGCACGGTGTTGTTCACAAACACTCCTGCAGGCTCATCCTTCAACTTCTCGACCCCGTCAAGCACCTCCTCCCTCAGTTCCTCCTTTGATCCCGCCAGCTTTGCAAGGTCACAATCCTCCTCCCCCGCCTTAACACACTCACTCCTCCACGAACACATCAAAGACCCCGTCCGTATCGGCCAATCTCTCCCCGTCAATCAGCGAATCGTACCAATCAAACTGGTTTGCCACACCATCAATGATCACCCTCTCCGCCCTCTCAGGGAACATAGTCGCATATGTCTGCCCAAGCAACGTCCCATAACTGAAACCCCAGTAATACAACCCCCTTTGCCCCACCGCATCCAAAATCCAGTTCATATCCGCCGCCGTCTGCGGGGTATTCACATACTTGCCATGCTCACTCATGTATCCGAGCACGCTCTTACGAAATTGCTCGTCCACGCCCACAGCTCGCCGCTGTCCTCCTCGACCTTCTTGTTCCGCACCCCGGAGAGGTCGACCCGGGTCTGCTGGTCGGGGTAACATGTCGCCAAGGGAACGGACTGATTCACGCCACGGGGGTCGAAGCCGAGCAGATGGAAGCCGTCGCCGACGATGTCGGCGAGCTGGGCGCCGCGACGGTGGACCAGATTCGTGCCGGACCCACCGGGCCGCCGGGGTTAAGGAGGATATTGGGCAGGCGCTCGTTGGACGAAGAGGTGGTTTTGTTGCTGCGCAAGCGGACGAGAGGGATGGTGAAGTTGTTGGTGAGGTCGGTGACGCCGTTGTGGGTGGGGTGTGGAAGTGGTCCATGGGCACTGTTATGTTGCTGCATTCCAGGGTGCGGTTGGCGAGGGTGCCGCAAGGGGTCCAGGAGATGCGCTCGCCTGGGTAAGTGAGAAGGACGGGAGGGGTGTTATTGGTGCCACCGTGGAGGTTGGGGTTGGGGTTTCAAGCAACGACTGCGGTAGAAGGGGACCTTGACGAGGTCGTTGATCGACGGGTGAAGATGGGGATCAAGAACCAATAGGCGATGGCGAAGTACCACGCGGCGCGCTGGCGACGGGTAAGTTGGGCGATTCGGTGTCGGGCGAAGACTCCTGGCGCTCCAGGAGCGGTTGCCGCTCGGAATGCATCGTCGATATCTGTAGCTGGATGAGAGCTTAATGGGACGGAGTTTTGCACCTGGAGGAGGGACTCTGGAGGGATGATTGGGGAACCCTAGCACAGGCGACTTGGAATGCCAAAGAGCCAGGCCAGGCAACTAAAAGCGGGGAGCTGTGGGCTATGTCTGGGCCGCAGCCGCTCGAGGGTATTCTGCCTCGAGTCTGCCTGTCTGCATATGCCAATTCCCCGCGAGCCCAAATGGATCCCCCGCACCCAGCCAAGAGCAGTCCAATGCAGTCCAATGCGCTCGTGCCGTCTGGTGAACTGACTGGGTCACGCGCCAGTGCGAAACAACCCCACCGAGCTGCGGTCGTCGCGAACGTGCCAAGCTGTGCGTATTCAGTGTAGGGCTGTGTAGGTGGAAGGTGGGTCAGTATATAGTTCTTGAGATTTGCACCAGCCCAATGAAGGTTAAGCGATATTAGCTTGGCTGCAGGTCCAGCACTGAATTGAAAAACGGGCAACTCTGCAGCAGGAGAAGCTAACGTAAGCTGGATTACCAATCAACAGGAGGACACTATACGCAGGACAGGTCCACGTATCGTCACTTGAGTGACCGACGAGCTTTGCCACGGCTGCAGGTTCAACATTCAATCCAAAATTGAGCAACTTTTCTGTCAGCAGCTGGACGACATTCTCGAAATTGAGGCAACTATCAAATCATCCTGGGATTACCAATTGAGGAGAGTCCTTGTCAGCTAGTCCAAAGGTCGGCCTGGGAACAGTATAAGATCATGCCACCGTGACTTGCGATGCCGCTCTGAGTTTGTTCTCTCCAGCGATTGAGAGCAGATGCATTCACCATCTTGCTAAGTATTTTACCCAAAATTCTGCATAAATATCGACGTCTCTGTCAATTTTTCGGAACAAAATGCCCTCCTACGTCATCACCGGAGTCTCCAGGGGAATCGGGTGAGTTCACTGGCGGACGCCTTCACACTCTGAGATACTAGGTGCACTCGAAGCGCGGGTCACTAATCGTCATGCAAACAGTATGAGTTCCTCCGCCAGTATTCCAGCGACCCAAACAACACCGTAATTGGGATCGTCCGGAATAAGGCTGCGACCTTGAGAAGGTGTCCCAGGACTCCAGTTTCCAGGGGCGGCAAAACTTCCACATCGCAAGCCGATCTGACGGATTACAACTCTCTGCGGGTAAGAATATGGCTCAACCTGGTGGCCAAATCCTGCGAGCCAGAACCATGCCCAGCTAAGAGGAACTTGACAGGCGGCTGCCGTCGACACCGCCAAGATCACCGGCGGGAGCCTCGACTACCTCATTGCCAACGCTGCCTTGGTGTCGACTTTTGATTCTTATGACCCCATTGGAGTTTTGTAAGCAAGCATTCCAGACAGGCAAGAACGAAGAGGAGCAAAGGACTGACGTGGCACATAGGGGTGAGCAGCCCGAGCTTGTTACGGAGACGTTGAGGGAGCAGTTCGAGATCAACGTCATCGGCAATGTACAGCTCTTCAACTTGTTTGTCCCGCTCATTCTTAAGGGCCAAGCAAAGAAAGTCATCTTTATCTCCAGCGGCATAGCCGACCCGGAATTCACCAGAAAGTATGACGTGGCGACCGGCTCTCTGTATGGAGCATCTAAGGGGGCCATGAACGTGCTCGTGGCCAAGTACAGCGCTCAATACAGGAAGGACGGGGTCCTCTTCTCGCTCTTTGCCCGGGACTGGTAGACGTGGGCCATTACAAGAACGGTATGGTGCGCCTCGTGATGGACTCTCTCTGCAGAAGATAGACCGCTGTCTTGCTGACAAGCCTTTTGTTTTCTCCCTACAGAAACACCGGAGCAAATGCAGAAACTGGGAGGCCTGATGACCACGTTTGCCAAGTATGCACCTCACTTCAAAGGCCCGGTCACCCCGGAGGAATCCGTCACTGCGCTGAGGTCGGTGATCGCGAACGCCAGTATCGAAAAAGGCAATGGCGGTGACTTCATTTCGCACTACGGCAACAAGCAGTGGCTCTAAGGGGACGGCACACTAGTACTGTTTGAGAGGCTAGGTGATTCTTACAGGCAATGTTTCCCCTGTCTTTCCTTCCCTTAGCGCCTCCATAGGTAACATAGGTAACAATCAAAACTTGTCGATTCACCGTCTCAACTGGACAGCTACATTGTCCAGTTACGATCTTTGGAGAGCCAGCATATATGGACCTTACTCTGTCTTCAGGTATGCAGCCCGTTGAACTTTGACAATTTTCTCGGCGCAGGGCATTCCCGCTACGATGACCGTGCCAAGATCCGTACTGCCCACTAATTAGTGCTTACCCGCGCTAGCAAGTGCAAAGCTGACAAATCATCCAGGTGGAAAGAGATGGAACGAATGAAGATTAGCAGATTGTTGGCCGCTCATGCAGTGTAACGCGAGAAGCGTTAACACAGGCAACTCTTGCCCAAGGCCAGGGGAAACTGTTGACGTCACCCCCAAGCCGCCAAGCATCAACTTCTAAGAGGATCACCTTGTTAGCACCGTGCTCCCGTTTTCGCGTATCTTACGGTATCATCACTCCTAGTCGTGGCTTGATGGTCTAACCGCGTTTCTCACCGTCCAACGTCGAGCAAGCGCCTCAGATTGAACAGCTGCAAGATGGCATTGGTAACCGCCGCAGATCTACCCTGTAAGACGTGAAGTGAAGAAGCCAGTGATGAAACATTCTAACAACGGGATACTTAACAGCTGATGATGATTACATTTGTTTTGCACGCATTCAGGGCCTCCGGTTTCAGGGGCCTGGTCTTCGGCTATCCTGGCCCAATGCAGGTGACCGGAGACGAGCTTCGGTGGGCAAGTTGCCTTTACGCCCGGAGGCGAGCCGAAAGCTGCACGCCGACAAGACGCGCATAGTCCACGTGTCGCAGCAGGACATGGAAATGCACCTAACTTACCCGCTCAACAACCAACGGAAAAGGGGCGCAGGTGGAAGAATCCATCCATCCCATCTTGGAGATGAACGTCCCAATACCGTGGACTTCGGCAGACATCAAGGTTGGCCAGCAGGACCTCATCCAACACTGTGAGTGCATTCCCAAGGACATCTTCCTGTCTGAGGGAGAGAGACAATAACTTCACGGAGTAAGCTGGCTAACTCGGACGAGCAACACCTTCCAGTCCAACATGCCGCGTCTAAATCGCTCGCCACATTCGAGCGCGACCCCGCGGAGCTGGGCAAGGTTCTCATGCGCATCGCCCTGGCCAAGAACACAGCCTCGGCGACGGCGCTGTTCCGCGGTATCCTCGCCCTGTCCTCGCTCCATCGCCATGGCGTCCACTCGCAGGCGATAAGACTGAAAATCTCGGCCATCAAGGCCCTGGCGGCCGCGTCGGGGAATCCCATGGATGCCATCGAGGCCATGCAGCATGTCGCCGCGGGGATGCTACTGTGCTCGTTCGAGGTCAGTACTTACCTACCTTAGTTCCTGATTCCCGCTACTTTGCCCTGTAGTTGCTCAACAAAACGCCGTGATATCAGATCCACCAAGCATCCTGCACCTCGGGTGACTGGACGAGGTACCTCTGCGGCGCCAAGCATGTTATCCACGCCGCCAACCTCGACGAGCTGCCTCACGATGCCGACCTGGCCGCCCTGCTGGACTGGGTGTACTACTACCAGGACGTGCTCGCCCGCTTCAGCGTGCGGCACTGGCACAGGGACGCCAACGGTAAGAGGTCTGCCTCGCCGGACGTCGAGTCGGTCACGGGGAGTCTCCGTGCCAAGGTAAGAAGAACCCCCAAGCTAGTTGCACACCTTGGTAGGAGGCTGGAAAATGTTCTGAGGAACGAGATCTGCACAGCCTTCAAAAGCAGCACTGCCCGCTCTGCGCCTCATAGAGCTGCTGTCGGACATTTGCGACGTCCTCCTGGACCGATTCCCGGAAGCGGCCGCTGGCTCGCATCGACACGACGACTACAAGTCCTTCCTGAAGATCCTCGACTGGCGAATCCGGACGATGACGGTGACCAGCGCGGTCGACGGCAGCGCCGACGCGGCGCTAACCATGGAACTCTACCAACTCGCCATGCTCGTGTACCTGCACCGGGCGTCCGAAACCCTGACGGGCAGCAGCCACGGCCAGTGGGCCAATAGGACGCAGCAGCATATTGACCGGGCTTTTAACATACTCGCCCGGCTGGCCTCCTGCGACCGGCAATTCCCCGTCTTCGTGCTCGGCTGCGAGGCCCGGAGCGACGAGCAGCGGGCGGTCATACTCGACCTTATCGCCAGGACGGAAAGGGGAGTCTCGTCCCGCTCCTTCAACTACGCGCGGGCACTGCTGCAGGCCGTCTGGGCGCAGGATGACCTGGCAAATAAGGAGGTCGGGTACTGGGATAAGTTGAGCTACGTCATCAGCTGTTGCAGGAACGTGCCGACATTTGTTTAGTGGGGGGTTGTAGATAAGGGTTGAATGAAACACATCAACTTGACTTCGTCAGAGCCTCGGTCTGACCGAGGATTATTCTCCGTTTTTGCCCAAGCCGGGGGATGCTCCAAAGTATCGCAAGTAAGGGATTGATACGGCACCCGTTCCGATACCCGTTCCGAGAGCCGATTGGTCAGCCCGGTAGTTGAATGTGCTCCGAGTCTACTTCGTATCACCTGATACAGCCAAACAAGCGCGGCCGACATCCACTAGTGTAGTGTAGGCGGCATGGCGGATAGGAGTGGGTCGCGTCAGGCTGGGGGCCATCTGAGCTGTGATGGAGGCAAAGCGGCTCCGAGATTCGGCGATCAGCCTTTGGCCGAGGGTCACTGAGGCTCACCTCAGGCCCAGCTGTTACACTATTAATTAGAGGACCCTGCATTTTACAAGTTCAATAGTAAGAAGAAGCGGCCTATCAACTTGTCTCCTGCATTTAAGTTATATCCTGCTCCCTTCTTAAAGATAATCGGGAACTACGGCCCTCTTTCTAGCTCCTCCTGCTCCTTCTAGCTCCTCCTGCAAGATCCGATTTTACCTCTAACCATTGGAAGGATAAAACTCCCCTTGCTTATTCGGGCGCTTGAATCGACTGGAGTTCGTTGACCAGACAATTACCCAAACGTCAATTTTGCTGGTCAGTTCAGAGTTGGGACTCCGGAAGTTCACCACACTCGTCCCACCAGCTCGACGTGGAAAACGTAATTATTCATTTCCCTCGAGGGCCAGATAGGTAGCCTGCAGTTACCAGCCACCATATCCATGCGACCCGACGTGACCGATCCCGGCGAAGCCTCCTAGCAGGCACAGCCTCAGAAGGTGAGGAACTGGGTGTAGGGCAGGGAATTACCCACCCACGGGTTCCCATGGGAACCCATTTACCAAGTGGGTATTTCTCAAGCCCGAACCCGGTATTTTGGGACTAAATGGGTTTTACCCATAACGTGCATTATCAGCGAGTGGCGCATATCACCGAGTGGCGCACTTTTCAGTACCCTACCAACACTATCCTCAATTAAAATACAACAACACTCGCAACCAACTACAATTACATCAGAAATTGATGAATCAGATGATTCTGCAGCTTCCTTGCAAGTGCGAGCATTGTAGCCAGGCTTGCCGCATACCCTATAGCACCGAACCTTCGTATGAGCCCCCCCTAAACCACCACCATCCGGCTACGTTTCCTGCACTAGCCCCCCACCTACGGCGTTCTAATCTAGTAGATCCTTTGCATCTTGCATAGTAAGCGACCCTCCAAGCTGTAGATGTGTTTTTCTAGCCCTCCGGCGCTTGATTAGTGCCTCATTGGCCTTACGGAGCAAAGAGACCTCTGACCGAAGGAGGGCTACCTAGTGCATTATAGCTATCGTACCCTTAGCAAGCTGGTTTATAGCAGCCAACATCGATGTTAGGGAGCTATTTTGATGGCTGGTAATACGAGTCTTGATGAGCGTTGACCATATATCGGCTTCTCGGGGGTTGTATAGTGTCTAGAAGACCTAGGGTTGTATAGTAGCAAGCAGTAAGTTTGGAGGTGTTGGCGTACGAAGCTAGATATCTAGCTTAGAAAGCACCCTCCCTAGATCGTATAGCACTAGGCTAGCCCCTGCAAAGCTACCCTATATATTCTTCTCCGTTATAGAAGCAAAGAAGGCCTCGCGAAAGCCGGAAAGGAACTCGAGCTTGCTAACGTAGTTGATATACGCACGCATTAAGTCCTTAATCTAGCGGCTATACGACTACTTTAACGGCCTAAAGCAGCCAACATCGAGTGGCTAGAGCTTATAGGAGGAGTGCGGAGGTATATAGAGCGTAGTGATGTTGTTATCCTAGTAGTAGAGCTCGAATTTAGTAGAGTAGTAGCTTTCGTGGCCGTCGAGGATCAACAACCGCTTTTTGCCCTTCGTACGAGGTGCTATATAGAAGTCGAAGTATTTGATCTAATCTAGGCCTACCACATTAGTAGTCTAGCCGTTGTCGGTAATTACAATGCGCTAGTTAGCCGGGAGGTTGCACTCGGTATACCAGTTAGCGAGGTAGTACTACGCAGCTAGGATGATAAAGGGCGGGATGGCCCAGCCAAGGGCATTAACTCCCTAGATCACTATTGCCCATTTGCAGTTGCTAGGCTAGGCTAGTTTTGCCCTGCCGAAGCTATCCGAGGTCGTAACTACTATACCTACGCGGATTATACCTATTATGAACCTAGTCTCGTCGAAGTTGTAGATATCGTCATCCACGATCCTGTACTTGGCCTTAGTATTTCGTATAAGTGCAAACCACTTGCTAATAATCCTTGGATCCTCGCACTTAGCCCTCTAGTAGTCGTATCTATACGTATAACGCGTATGGAGCTCTAGCTGGCGTTTGACAAATCGATGCGCCTAGAGCTTGCCGACAGGGGGCATATCGCAGGCGCGTATGTCACGAACCAACCATATATTGCGGCCGGGTGGGACCAACCGGAAGCAAGCAGAGCCAATCAAGGGTGATACGGAGGCTGAGCCAATGCAAGAGGATTAGTGGTGCCAAGAAAATAAGCTAGCGGCAGGGATCAGTATAGATCAGTGAATAAGCGTAACTAAGCTAGAGGCTTAGGAAGGATTAGTAACTGAGCTAGACTAAGCCAACTAGAGGAAGCTTATATATAGTTCACGATCTTTAGGCCTATAGGCATTATAGTAGCTTCCTTAGTAAGCAATTAGAGTTCTAGTCTTCTAGGAACTTGCAAGGACAATTACTCTATATATTGTTATAGACCTTTTAGCTCTATCGAATAGTTATCCCGACCCCTAGATATACCTTTAGGAGTCCCTCTTAGATATAGGGATAGACTATTCGTTATACGTTGCTTACTCTACCTTTTGTCTATTATAGACTTGACTAAAGGTATATAATTGCTATTATAGCTCCTAACACCCTAAATACACCTACTCCTTCGACCCTAAGCGTCACTACTCTAATAGTAGCCTAAGTTTAGTAGATGCTTAGACCTATCTAAAAGCGTATCGCTTAGCTCGAGGCTAAGAATGCTCGACTCTAGGCGGGCGCTACTATTAAGGCTAAACTCAAGGCTCTAGCCAAGTATAGAGGCAGTAAGGACGAACTTGCTAGATAGCTTGTCTTAATAAAAGCCTACTTCTTATATTACCTTAAGCGTTTCGCTAATAAGGCTTAGAAGGTCAGCTTTATAGCCTTATACTTAGAGGGAAGAGCACTTAAATAGTTCGAACCAACTCTCAACGACTATTTAAAGAACTAGGATAAGGACGACTAGGATAAATTCACTTAGCAGATCTTTAGTAACTATAATAGGTTCGAGGAGGAGCTCCGCAAGGTGTTTAGAGATATAGACGAGAAGCTCTATATATAGGAACGACTCGTACGACTTCGATAGACCAAGTCGGCTATAAACTACATTACTTAGTTCTAGTAGGACTTGCTTTATACTATGATCAACGAGGAGGGCCTTATATAGTTGTTCTATAATAGTCTTAAGGAAGAGGTTAAGGATAAGCTATATAAAGCCAATAGGCTGGACTTACTCGATAAGTATATTGCTATAGCAATTAGGATCGACGATTGCCTATACTAGCGTAAATAGTAGCGTATAGGTAGAAGCGGTACAGCTTAGGCTAGTACTAGGGCGAACGTCGGACGGAAGCATTAGTATAGTGTACGTTATATAGTATATATTTAGGTATAATAGATATAGATACTACCTAGAAGTAGGGTAGAAGTAAGAAGAAGGATAAGTTATAGGTCACTTGCTTTAACTATAGTAAAAAGGGACACTTCAAAAAGAATGCCGATCCCTAAAAAAGGACTAGAAGCCTATCCTAGGCTAAGAAACTACTATATTAATAAATATACTAAGGTAGTTAAGGTTAGTTATTATAAAATATACTTTCGACAATAGACTTAGTAATACTATAGAAGTCGACTCTAAGGAGAAGATACTACTATAGCGATATAGGCTTTTCAAGAGGAAGTTTCGCTAGGGTATAGTAGTATACTTACGCTGCTAGGGCCTAGACTACTATTAGCGATCTAGGAATGCTAGCTTAGTAAAATAATTAGGAAGTTAACGACGACTATAATACTAAGTATACTAATAGTAATATTAGCGATATATAATTAGACAATATAGTTGAGAACCAACTTGTATAATTTAAAGCTAAGGTTAAATACCTTTAGGCTAGGCATTGAACTAATAAAGTATAGTTGATCGATATAGAGGAGCATTATAAGGAGCTCTACAACGAAATCCTTAGTAGTAGGACCTTTAGACTAGGAAGTAGGATAGACTACTACTATAGGGAAGAACTAGATCCCTAAGACTATATCTATAACCTAGAATAGGAATTCAGGAAGGCCGAAGCAGCTATAAGAAAGAAAGGACGATAAACCCCTATATAGCGGTAGTACTAGTAGCAATATATATATTAGTAATAGAAAAACTACGATAGAAGTTATATAGGGTGGTTTCGAGCTAGAAGTCCCTACTATCGAGGGAGATGTCCTTTAGATTTATCCTTAGAACCTAAATTATATTAGGATTCTATAGTTCTAGTATATTATAGATAGATATCATTACTACTTCAAGGAGAAGTATAACTATAACTACTAGCTAATTCGATTCGTTAAGGTTAATAGTCAACTAGAGGCAATTACCTAGGCATTTAATTATAGCGAAGGAGGATTAGGAAGCCTTTAGAACTTCTATAGAAGGTATACTAGTATACTTTATATAGTGCTAAAGCGAGTATAGCTAGAACTATATAGGCAATATAGGTCTATTAAGTAGGACTATAGCGACTACCTAAGCTAGGACTGCTATTAGCATGCTTAGTATAAGATCAAGGATCTTAAGGCTTCCGCTAGATATAAGGAAGGCGGGAATAGAATTGCTTATACTATAAGTAGAAGAAGGAGACTATCGACCCTAAATAGGAAGTTAATATAAGGAATAGCTCTAGGAAAACTAAATACTTGATACTATAAGCTAAGGTTCAGATAGGGACGCCTTAATTTACTAGGAGCATTTAGGAAACGGCTTAAGGGCCTCTAAGAGGCCTAGCAAAGAGTAGTAAACTTACTTAGGAAAGCTACACGATATAGGTAGAGTCGATGTAGATAGAAGGCTTTCTATAATCTCCTAGCAAGCCTATAAGAGGTTACTATAATTTAGAACTAGGACGATAAACCTAATAAGAGAATTTAGGTTATAGTATACTAGAAAGGATTCTAGGTACTAGCGTTGGCAATAGAGGGTTACGACTCACCTTATCTTACTAATATTTGTTAATAGGCTTAGGAATTCCTTAGAGATTAAGGAAGGAGAGTTATATATTATTAAAGGACTATTTCCTAATATAATAGGTATAACGAGAGATGGAACTACTCAACATTGAGGTAGAAGGCAAAACTACTACTAAATAGTATTCGACATTATAGATATAGGGCTAGATAAGGATATAATCCTTAGGCGCCTATAGTATAGGGAATATAACCTAGATATCGATTAGAAGGGAGATAGCTATCTATAACCTCGAGAAAGGAGGAAGTATCCGACTAATTTAATAGGAAGTATAGACGACGAACTATAGAAGGTAGAGGTATTAGTCAACGTACCCTCTAAAGGTTTACTATATAAGACGGCTAAGGATAGGACAGATCCCTAGACTTAGGAAGAGGTAGTAGTTATTAGGGTTAAGAAGAATGTTATATAAAATAATAGAAGAAGATATAGGCGAAGTAAGAAGTAGCTATAATCTTAGTCGATAAGCAAGGATAGCTTATATTTGAAAGCTAGCTTATAGAACTCAAAGTGGCGAATATAGAGTCAGGCATCAATAAGTTTATATACTATAAAGGTATACAAAGAATATAGAAATAGGCAGGATCCTAGACGATATAAGGGATACCTAGTATTCGAAGTAAAGCATCTTAAAGGGCTACTAGACTATAGACCTTAGGATTACGAGATTAAGCTTAAGGAAGGAGCCTAGTTGAAGTTTTTCAAGGTATATTTACTAATAAAAAACAAGATGCTAAGTTAAGGAGATATCTTAAGAAGAACCTTAAGATAGGGTATATTAGACTATCGACATTACTAGTAGGATACCTAGTCCTATTTATTCCTAAGAAGAATAGGGAGCTCTAGATATATATAGACTACTAATAGCTAATAAGCAAATAGTAAAGAATCGGTACCCCTACCCCTAATTTCGCACTTATAGGACAGCTAGTAGGAGTATAATACTTTATACGTCTTGACCTACTAACTAATATACCTATATTTATATTAAGGAGGTAATAAGTAGAAGATAGTATTCTAGATACCTTATAGATATATAAATACCTAGTTATACTATTTAGACTAACGAACGTACTAGCAACGTTCTAAGCTATTATCATTATATAATTTAGAATTGTTATAATAGATTTATAGTCTATTACCTAGATAATATTCTTATCTACTCTAAGATACTCGAGGAATATAAGAAATATATTAAGGAGATACTCGACGTACTCTATAAATATAAGCTCTTAGTTAATAAGGAGAAGAGCGAGTTCTATATTAGGAAGATAGTATTCTAGGATTCGAGATCTCGCTAGAGGAGATTCGGATCGAACCTAAGAATTAAGGTAGTTAAGGACTAGCCTACGCTAATAAATACTATAGAAGTAAGAGGGTTCATTAGATTTACTAACTTTATTAGAATATTTATTAGGAACTTCAGTGATATCGCAAGACCTCTATACGAGCTTATAAAGAAAGATACGGTCTTTAGATAGCAGGACGAATATAAGCGAGCTTTTAGGATAATTCGCGACGCGATTATTATAGACCCTATACTTATATTGCTAGATCTAAAGAAGTAGTTCGAGGTCGAATTAGACGCCTTAGACTTTATAATCGGAGTATAACTCGGTTAGAGAGATAAGAATAGTAAGCTATACCCCGTTACATTCTTCTCTAGAAGCTCTAAGGACCCTAGAAGAACTACCTAATATATAATAAAGAGCTACTTGCTATTATCGAAGCATTTAGAGAATAGAGACTATACCTTAGTAGTACGACCTATAAAGTGCAGGTTTTATATAGACTATAAAAACCTAGTATATTTCGCTATAATAAAGGAGTTGATAAGCGGACAATATATCTACTAGGCAGGATTCCTATTATAGTTTAACTTTATAATCCGCTATAAGAAAGGCTTAGAGAATATATAAGCGGACGCCTTAAGTAGAAGGACGGATCACTTTAATAGAACTACTAAAGTAATACCGCTATTATTTAGACAATAGCTAGACGGTTCGTTATAGTATAAATCCTAACCGACTAATAACTATAAAGTTGCTATATCTTAATAATAGAGGATAGAGCCCGATATATACCCTCTATAATAGATCTTAGAGTATTACGCTATCTTTAGGGAAGAACGTTAGGATAAGGGATAGCAATAGACGCTAGATACCTTAAACTAGATTAAGAATAGGAATAGGATTACTATAACCTTAGGAAATAGGGAGTCTACTAATAAGGGAATGCTCTTTAGTATAAGGGCAAGGCCTATATCGACGTATTACAATATAACTTCCTTGTTCAAGAAATCTATAAGTCAAAACTTAGAGGATACCTAGGTATTGCTAAAACCATTATAAAGGTTAGGTAGCATTATAACTTTCCTAAACTTCTAAAAGTTATAGTAGAAGTTATTAGCAAATACTATATTTATAAAAGGCAAAGGCCTTACGATATAAACCTTATAGCCTTTTACAACTATTATTAGTTATAGAACGACTATAGAGTTTAGTTATAATAGACTTTATTATAAAGCTACTAGTCTTAGAAGATATAACGATAGGAGTAAAGTACGATAGCATCCTTATAATAGTAGATCGACTTACTAAGTAGATATACTTCCTCCTATATAAAGAGAACTAGATAGTAGAGCAACTTATAGACGTAATCTATAGGAATATTACTTTAGTCTATAGATAGCTAGGAGAGTGGATTATAGATTGAGATACTAAGTTCGTTTCAAAGTTTTAGAAGGCTTTAATAATAAAGCTTAGAGTTAAGAGTAAGCCTTCGTTAGCCTACTACCCCTAGATAGATAGATAGATAGAAAGGATGAACTAGATTATTAAATAATACCTATAGTATTATATTAATTTCAAGCAAGATAATTAGATTGACCTGCTACTAGTCGCCTAACTTATATATAATACTACTATCATCGAGACTACCAAAGTTATACCATTCTTTATAAACTTTAGTTATAAAGTAGACTTACGCTAGGGACTAGACGTTATATACCTAGGGCGGTAGTTAAGGTAGATAGATATATACTCTATATAACAAACTAAAATAGGAACTCGAGTTCGTTAGGGACTAGATGAAGCAGTACTATAATAAGAATCAGCTCGAGGGACCTCGCCTAAAGAGGGGAGATAAGGTCTACCTTATCTTATAGAATTTATAGATAAAACGACTATCGAAGAAACTCGACTTTAAAAAGATTAGACCATTTAAGATTAAAGGAAAGGTTAGAAATACTAATTATCGACTATCTTTACTAGTAATAATAAGGTTATAGATAAACGTCTTTCATATTTCACTTTTAGAACTAGTACCTAAAAATATAGCTCGAAATGGATATTGAGGCCGAAGACGAAGAAGAAGAATAGGATATCGAGGAAATTCTCGATTTATAGCTTAATAATAGATAACTTAAATATCTCGTTAAATAGCTAGACTTTAGATATAAAGATAATTTATAGGAACCTATTAAGAACCTCTACTACCCTAAGAAATTAGAGAAGTTCTACTAGAGGAACCCTGATCGACTAAAACTAAAGGACTAGTAGCATTATTAAACTAACTAACTATAGAATTAGGAGGAGGGAAGCTCAAACCCGCAAAATCCTAGTCGATAACTCTAAAAGCGCCTAGCATATAAACCTACCTAACTAAACTGCTCTTCTAATATAACTAGAGGATCTAGAGGAGGCTTAGAAGCAGAAGCTATACTATTATCTTCGTCTAGAGCTGAATTCTACAACGAACTAGAGCAGAACCCTACTCTTAAATCTTATTCTATTTAACAACGGAGATAGTTTAGATAACTTAGGAGTATACTTAGTTGCTCCTCTACTCGTTTAATCTTATTATCAACTTGCTTTTTCGTAGATATATTCCTCGTCACTTCTAATATTAGAACTATAGTAGAAAAGGGGATAAGAAGGGCTTATAAGCATCCGCTATATTCGAACCATTATAAGGTATACTAGCGTAAATATAATATAGATATTAGGAAGAATCGGGCGACTTGATATATAGTAGTTGAGGCTTCGCCTTAAAACAACGAGTATATAGCATCTTATTAGGATAGCCATCCTGCTTAATCTTAGCAATTAGAATGCGGCGTTCTTGAGTCGTATTATAGTCGCGCTTCTTAATATAGCTCGCTATAGTTAGTAGGATAAAGCGAGATGTAGAAGGGAAGCCTTACTAGGGCAATGGTGCTAATAGAAGGGGCTATTAGCGTTATTTGAGGTAGCACGATTAGGTCTTTCAGGGCGAAAGACATCGAGAAGGGGCATCGTATTACGAACTAACTATATATTATAGCCGGGTAGGACTAACTAGAAGCAAGTAGAGCCAATCAAGGGTAATACGGAGGCTAAGCCAATGTAAGAGGATTAGTGGTGCTAAGAAATAAGCTAGCGGCAGGGATTAGTATAGATCAGTGAATAAGCGTAACTAAGCTAGAGGCTTAGGAAGGATTAGTAACTAAGCTAGACTAAGCCAACTAGAGGAAGCTTATATATAGTTCACGATCTTTAGGCCTACAGGTACTATAGTAGCTTCCTTAGTAAGCAATTAGAGTTCTAGTCTTCTAGGAACTTGCGAGGACAATCACTCTATGCATTGTTATAGACCTTTTAGCTCTACCGAATAGTCATCCCGACCCCTAGACACACCTTCAGGAGTCCCTCTTAGACGCAGGGACAGACCGTTCGTCATAGCGTAGCAGTTGGTTGGCCATATCTTCTATACCACGTAATCTTGGTGGAAAAGCTCGTATAGAGAGCTCAATGACATGTTGAATAATAGCCTCCTCTTCTAATGGTATAAGCTTTTTTGAATTGGGCGTAGTATCGCGTCGGGCAGTCCGGCCGGCGCGTCGACGGCGGAGGGTTGTCTCTGGAACATTGTAGAGCTTGGCTGCCGCCCGGATACTGATTTTTTTGTTGTTTTTGATAGCTTCAAGGGCCAATATAACCCTGGCTTCGGCTGGAAGTGAATCCATTGTTAGGGAAGGAAAAGGTGGTAGGAGAAAGGAGGAGGTAACGCGTGGTGGGAAAAGTGCGCCACTCGGTGATATGCGCCACTCGCTGATAATGCACGTTATAGGTAAAATGTTGTGTGGGTCGCCCAGGGCCCCACACCTCTTGCAGCCAGCCCCCTTTTTTCTGCGAGAGCTTCGGAGCTTCTGGAACACCACGAATATCATCACCACTGTTTTTCCTGCTTTCCACCACAACATAAAACCTATATGGGACAAACCCACATACATTTATGACCCATATGGGTACCCAAAGAGGTTCGAATCGCTCTTAAATACAGACCAAGTACAGAACAGCAAGTTCTGGTCGCCGAATTTGGCAGGGCAGTGCCGCCATTTCCGGGGGTCTCGACAGTGCTGGGCGCTTTGTCGCGGCCAGGTACTTGGTCCTGTATCTCACCGCGGGCTTCCCCCCCAATATCAATTCATCCTCCGCGACCCAACCTGCTCCACCCCCCAATGAGCGTCGCGGTCCTGGCCACTACTTGTGGTCCGAGCACTCCAGTCCGCCTCTGACCTGCATTTTCCAGATGCAGAGTTTCCCTGTCTTTCAATAGACGGTTACGTTGCTCAGCACGTGCCTCGTACACTTTGTCAGTGGCTGAGAACCGTGGCTAGGCGGCTGAGTGATAACTCAACCCCAACAGTCAACGGTTGATATCACAAATTTAATGGCTCAGCAGCATGGTATTAGAGTGTACAGCCTCTCGAACATACGAGCGGCCTTGATGAAGGACAAATAAAGAATGACAGATTCAGTTGGGCATAACTAACTCTACTAAGAATAACTCCATCCCCTTTCCATCACATCCCTACCTATTGCTTCGCTTTGTCAGCTCTGCTTGCTTTGCATTTCCAGCAAACTTCCTTAATTTTGCCTAACGTTACCTGACCGCCTAGTGAATCATACCGGTCTCAGGAGTGTATTGCAACTATCTGATGATGAGTCTATGAGCACAACCAAACTTGGAGAAGGGAAGAGAAAAAAGAAAGGAAAATCCTCTAGAACGAGAGAGGTCTTTATATGCCCCGATGGAGAGCATGGTTGCTCAGGTGGTTGGCCGAAGTGTGGTAGCTCTGAATGACACTTGTCCTCCAGGCGCAATGCATTACTCAATGCGGGCATGCTGAGAGCTTCCAAGGCTTCCATCGGGCTCAGCCCGTCACAAATCCAACACTATCCAATCCCATGTGTTTGTTGTAGCTGTCTGTGACGAACGGTCGGTCCCTACGTCAAAAAAGGGCTCCTGAAGGTGTGTCTGGGGTCAGGATGACTGTTCGGTAGAGCCAAAAGGTCTACAACAAGTGCACGTACAAGCATTGTCTCAACTGTAGGGTGATACTGCTTGTATGATTGCTTACTGAGGAAGCCCGTAGGCGGTAGAGATCGTGAACTGTATACAAGCTTCCTCCCGAGGCGCTCGCGGTGCTCGCGCCCCGATCACTCGTAGCATCTAGATGCTCTGTGGTGCTATGGCCCTGAGCGCTCCTAGCACCTTGCATCCTGCAACCTGCTCGCCCCTGTACGCCCTCATAGCACTTCTTGGCCTCTTTCCGATTGGTGTGCCTTATTCCTATAGCGATTGGCTCGTGGCCATCCGCCACGCCCCACTGGGTCTGCCTCCTGCGGTCATCCTGTTGGCTTAATTCGTGACACTGTCCAAGCAGCACGAGGGCAAGAAGCCGCGGCCAAATCATTTATTACTCTTGGGGAAGGTGGGAATTGGCATGTCCGATCCAATTGAATCGGCCATTTAGCGCCAGCTTTCTCGCGCTCTGCCTGACCCTCATTTTGCAGCACCATGTATATCAAAAAAGAGAGGGGTACAGAGATGTACCCAATAAAATGTCGAGGATTAAAAGCCATTTCATGCAGCAGTGCTAGCAAGCACGTTCCTAGAAGTATGCCCAACCCTACCTATTTATTCTATGACCGAAGAGAATGCTGAGATTCTTTCCTCCCATCCCTTATCTCATTTTCGCGCCTTACGATCAAATACGGCTACTGTTAGTACCTACCTTTACGTATTTCTCCTAGTCGTTTTGCAGCATATATCTCATCTATTACCTGTAATTCCAAGTATTGGACAAGACTGGGACTTACGACCCGCAGCCAGGATGCAATGGCAGGTTTCGGTAACTAATCTAATCATTCGAAACCTAAAAGGAACACTTAACGTATATTACAGCTCTTTGCTGCTCCCAAAAGTATTGATCCTCCTCGCTATCTCTTACAGATGTGTATTTCTGATTGGATACTGACTTCTATTTTATAGAATTATGACGAGTAACGACTCGGTCGACAGTCTCGCCGATGCCTTGAGCCGTCTCTGTATTGATGAGATGGGTCCCCTGACGCAACAACTCTCCAGAGTCGGCATCGACCCCGACCTGTACTGGAACGACACAGAGGGAAAGAACAACTGTGTATGGGTCTCTACGGCTCGATTCTTCAAACTCCAAGTGAGCGAGCTGGAGGACAAGATCGGTATGAGAGCGCCTCCCAAGGGTGCCACGGTGCCGCAAATCGCAGCGTTCCTGCGGGCCATCAACGCTGGGTTCGCGACACGGACGGAAACCCCCCGGTGCTTCTTTTGGAGGTTGGGGACTATGCTGCGGATTTTGCTAACCATGTATTTTCCGGAATGATGGTTTGCTATACGCGAGCCGAAGGGACGAGGCACACTGCGTGTTGAAGGGGGGCAGAAATATACGGACTATCAGTTTTCTGATACGGGATATGATCTGACAAGTGAGGTCAAGGCTCTGGGCACGGTGGTGGATCTTGTCTGGACATTTATTCGTCCGGTTCATGCAGGTAGAGCTTCGCCTGTTCCTAGACCTATTATATAAGGGATGCCAAGACGGGAGGGGTATTTGAGATAACGTGGATTATCAGTGGGCCATATCAGTGAGTGGGCCACTTTGGACGCGACGCCACCTCTACACTCAACATCGATTTTCTCATTAACCCAACATGCCTCCTAATTCAAAGGAATCTAGGGTAATCCTGGCCCTCGAAGCTCTTCAGAACAACAAAAAGCTTAGTATACGAACCGCAGCTAAGATCTATAACGTTCCCCGTATAACCTTAGCCCGACAATGCGTCGGCTAGCCTATACAACGTAATGCTACACCCAAGTTAAAGAAGCTCACTCAATTAGAAGAGCAGACGATAGTTCAATACGTGATTAAGCTATATATACGCGCATTCCTACCTAGATCGTATAGTATAGAAGATATAGCCAACCAACTACTATATATATGCAGCGCGCCCCCTATCGGCAAGCTCTAAGCGTATCGGTTTGTCAAACGCCAGCTAGAGTATACGTTATACCTGTCGATACGACTACTAGAGGGCTAAATAGAGGATCCGAAGGTTATTGGCGAGTAGTTTACGCTTATACGAAATACTAAGGCCAGTATAGCATCGTAGATGATGATATCTACAACTTCGATGACTAGGTTTATAATGGGTATGATCTGCCTAGGTATAGTAGTTACGGACCTCGGATAGCTTCGGCAGGGCAAAACTAGCCTAGCCTAGCAACTACGAGTAGGTAATAGTAATCCAGGGAGTTAATGCCCTTAGCTAGGCCATCCCTCCCTTTATTATCCTAGCTACGTAGTACCACCTCGCTAACTAGTATACTAAGTGCAATCTCCTAGCCGATTAGCATATCGCAATTACCGAGAACGGCTAGATGTCACGAACCAACTATATATTGCGGCCGGGTGGGACTAACCGGAAGCAAGCAGAGCTAATCAAGGGTGATACGGAGGCTGAGCCAATACAAGAGGATCAGTGGTTAAGAAAAAAAGCTAGCGGCAGGGATCAGTATAGATTAGTGAATAAGCGTAACTAAGCTAGGGGCTTAGGAAGGATCACAACAGCTAGACTAAGCTAATAGGAGGAAGCTAATATAGCTTATATATAGTTTATAGTCTTTAGGCCTACGGCGCTATAGTAGCTTCCTTAGTAAGTAATCAGAGTTCTAGTCTTCTAGGAACTTGCGAGGAAATCACTCTATATATTGTTATAGACCTTTTAGCTCTACCAATAGTTATCCCGACCCCTAGATATACCTTTAGGAGTCCCTCTTAGATATAGGGATAGACATTCGTTTACGTTGCTTACTCTACCTTTTGTCTATTATAGACTTGACTAAAGGTATATAATTGCTATTATAGCTCCTAAACACCCTAAATACACCTACTCCTTCGACCCTAAGCACTACTCTAATAGTAGCCTAAGTTTAGATGCTTAGACCTATCTAAAAGCGTATCGCTTAGCTCGAGGCTAAGAATGCTAGGCTCTAGGCGGGCGCTACTATTAAGGCTAAACTCGAGGCTCTAGCCAAGTATAGAGGTAGCAAGGACGAACTTGCTAGATAGCTTGTCTTAATGAAAGCCTACTTCTTATATTACCCTAAGCGTTTTGCTAATAAGGCTTAGAAGGTCGGCTTTATAGCCTTACGCTTAGAGGGAAGAGCACTTAAGTAGTTCGAACCAACTCTTAACGACTACTAAAGAACTAGGATAAGGACGACTAGGACGAATTCACTTAGCAGGTCTTTAGCAACTATAATAGGTTCGAGGAGGAACTCCGCAAGGTGTTTAGAGATATAGACGAGAAACTCTATATAGGAACGACTCGTATACTTCGATAGACCAAGTCGCTACGAACTACGCTACTTAGTTCTAGCAGGACTTTACTTCGTAAGAGATCAACGAGGAGGGCCTTATATAGTTGTTCTATAATAGTCTTAAGGAAGAGGTCAAGGACGAATATATAAGGTTAATAGGCCGGACTTACTCGATAAGTATATTGCTATAGCAATCAGGATCGACGATCGCCTATACTAGCGCAAATAGTATAGGGATAGAAGCGGTATAGCTTAGGCTAGTACTAGGGCGAACGTCGGACGGAAGCGTTAGTATAGTAGTATATTATATAGTATAACTCTAGTATAATAGACGTAGATGCTACCTAGAAGTAGGGTAGAAGCAAGAGGAAGGATAAGCCTTAAGTCACTTACTTTAACTATAGCAAAAAGGGACACTTCAAAAGGGAATATAGATCCCTAAAGAGGGACTAGAAGCCTATCCTAGGCCAAGAGACCGCTGTCATCGACAAGTATACTAAGGTAGTCGAGGTCAGTTATTACGAGTATAACTTTTAATGATAGACTTGGAGATACTATAGAAATCGACTCCGAGGGAGAAGACACTATAATAGCGATACGAGCTTTTATAAGGAAGTTATTACTAGGGTATAGCAGCACGTTTACGCTAACTAGGGCCTAGACTACCGTTAGCGATCTAGGAACGCTAGTTTAGTAGGACAACCTAGGAAGTCAACGACGACTATAATACCGAGTATACTAATAGCGATATTAGCGATATATAGCTAGACAATATAGTTGAGAACTAGCTTATACGATTTAAGGCCAAGGTTGGATACCTTCGGGCTAGATACTAGACTAATAAGAAGTATATAGTCGATCTGGAGAAGCATTGCAAGGAGCTCTATAACGAGATCCTTTAGTAGTAGGATCTATAGGCTAGAAAGTGGGACGGACTACTGCCTATAAAAGGCTAGATTCCTAAGGCCAATATCTACAATCTAGAGTAGGAATTCAGGAAGGCTAAAGCAGCTACGAGAAAGGGAGGACGACAAGTCTCTATATAGCGGCAGTACTAGTAGTAGTATATATAATTAGTAATAGGAAAACTACGATAGAAGTTATATAGGACGGCTTCGAGCTAGAAGTCCCTACTATTAAGGGAGATACCCTTTAGATTTATCCTTAGAACCCGAATTATATTAGGATTCTATAGTTCTAGTACGTTATAGATGGATATCGCTACTTTAAGGAAAAGTACGATTATAACTACTAGCCGATTCGATTCGTTAAGGATAATAGTCAACTAGAGGCTATCACCTAGGCGTTCGATTATAGTAAAGGAGGATCAGGAAGCCTTTAGAACTTCTATAGAAGATATACTAGCGTACTTTATATAGTACTAAAGAGGGTATAGCTAGAACTATATAGGCAATATAGGACCATCAAGCAGGACTATAGCGACTGCCTAAGCTAGGACTGCTATTAGCATGCTTAGTACAAGATTGAGGATCTTAAGGGCTTCTACTAGATATAAGGAAGGTGGGAATAGAATCGCCTATACTATAAGCGGAAGAAGGAGACTATTGACCTAGAATAGGAAGTCAAACGTAAGGAATAGCTCTAGGAAAACTAAATACTTAATACTATAAGCCAAGGTGCGGATAGAGACGCCTTAATTTACTAAGAGCGTTTAGGAAATAGCTTAAGGGCCTCTAAGAGGCCTAGCAAAGAGTAGTAAACTTACTTAGGAAAGCCGTACGACGTAGGTAGAGTCAATGTAGATAGAGGGCTTTCTATAATCTCCTAGCAAGCCTACGAGAGGTTACTATAATTTAGAATTAGGACGACAAACCTGATAAGAGAATTTAGGTTATAGTATACTAGAAAGGATTCTAGGTACTAGCGTTGGTAGATAGAGGGTTACGACTCGACCTCATCTTACCAACATTCGTCAATAGACTTAGGATTCCTTGGAGGATCAAGGAAGAAGAGTTATATATTGTTAAGGGACTATTTCTAATATAATAGTACGTACGAGAAATAGAACTACTCGATATTAAAGTAGAAGGCAAAACTACTTAAGTAGTATTCGACATTATAGATATAGGGCCGGACAAGGATATAATCCTTAGGCGCCTATAGTATAGGGAATACGACCTAGATATCGATTAGAAGGGAGATAGCTATCTACGACCTCGAGAAAAGAGGGAGTATCCGACTAATCTAATAGGACGTATAGACGAAGGATTATAAAGGAATGGAACACTAAGAAGAGTATCATCTATAGATCTACTATAGGAGATAGACAAGGATAAGACAGATCCCCTAGACTTAAGAAGAAGCGGTAGTCAATAGGGTCAAGAACGTTATACGAAATAATAGAAGAAGATATAGGCGAAGCAAGAAGTGGCTATAATCTTAGTCGACGAGCAAGGATAGCTTATATTTAAAAGCTGGCTTATAGAACTCGAAGCGGCGAGTATAGAGTTAGGCATCAACAAGTTTATATACTATAAAGGTACGACGAAGAATATAGAAATAGGACGGATCCTAGACGACTATAAGGGGCACCTAGCATTCGAAGTAAAGTATCTTAAAGGGCTACTAGACTATAGACCTTAGGATTACAAGATCAAGCTCAAGGAAGGAGCCTAGTTGAAGTTTTTTAAGGTATATTATACTAATAAGAAACAAGATACTAAGTTGAGGAGATATCTTTAAGAAACCTCAAGATAGGGCATATTAGACCATCGACATTACTAGTAGGATACCTAGTCCTATTCGTTCCTAAAAAGAACAGGGAGCTCTAGATATATATAGACTACTAATAGCTGAATAAGTAAATAGTAAAGAATTGGTACCCCCTACCCCTAATTTCGCACTTACGGGATCAGCTAGTAGGAGCACGATACTTCACGTATCTTGATCTACCAACTATATATACCTATATTCGTATTAAGGAGGGTGATAAGTAGAAGATAGTATTCTAGATACCTTATAGATACTTCGAATACCTAGTTATACTATTTAGACTAATAAACGCGCTAGCGACGTTCCAAGCTATTATCAATTACGCAATTTAGAATTTTATAATAGATTTACGGTCTATTACCTAGATAATATTCTTATCTACTCTAAGATACTCGAGGAATATAAGAAATATATCAAGGAGGTACTCGATATACTCTACGAATATAAGCTCTTAGTCAATAAAGAAAAGAGCGAGTTCTATATTAGGAAGATAGTATTCCTAGGATTCAAGATCTTACTAGGGGAGATTCGGATCGAACCCGAGAAAATAAGGTAGTTAAGGACTAGCCTATACCGACAAGTACTATAGAAGTAAGAGGGTTCCTTAGTTTCGTCAACTTTATTCGGATATTTATTAGGAACTTTAGCGATATTACAAGGCCCTTTATAGAACTTATAAGGAAGGATACGGTCTTCAAATAGCAAGTAGAATACAAGCGAGCGTTTAGGACTATACGCGAAGTAGTTACTATAGAACCTATACTTATATTGCTAGACCTATAGAAGTAGTTCGAGGTCGAATTAGATGCTTTAGACTTTACAATTAGAGTATAACTCAGTTAGAGAGACGAGAACGGTAAGATATACCTAGTTACGTTCTTTTCCAGGAAGCTCCAAGGACCTTAGAAGAACTACCTAATATAATAAAGAACTACTTGCTATCATCGAAGCATTTAGAGAATAGAGACTATATCTTAGCGGTATAACCTATAAAGTATAGGTTTATATAGACTATAAGAACCTAGTATACTTCGCAACTACGAAGGAACTAGTAAGCGGACGATATATCTGCTAGTCAAACTTCTTGTCCTAGTTCAACTTTATAATCCAATATAAGAAAGGCTTAGAAAATATACGCGTAGATGCCTTAAATAGGAGGATGGATTACTTCGACGGAATTACTAAGATAGTACTACCATTATTTAGATAATAGCTAGATAGTTCGTTGAGGTATAAATCCTAACCGACTAATAACTACAAAGTTACTACGTCTTAGCAATAGAGGATAGAGCCTGATATATACCCTCTATAATAGATCTTAAAGTATTACGCTATCTTTAGAGAAGAACGTTAGGATAAGGGATAGCAATAGACGCTAGATACCCTAAACTAGGTCGAGGAATAGGAATAGAATTGCTACGACCTTAGGAAATAGGGAGTCTACTAATAAGGGAACGCTCTTTAATATAAAGGCAAGGCCTACGTCGACGTATTACAATATAACTTCCTTGTTCAAGAAATCTACGAGTCGAAACTCGGAGGACACCTAGGCATTGCTAAGACTATCGCGAAGGTTAGGCAGCATTACGACTTTCCTGAACTTCTAAAAGTTATAGTAGAAGTCGTTGGCAAATGCTATATTTATAAGAAAGTAAAGGCCTTACGATATAAACCTTATAGCCTTTTACAACTATTGCTAGTTGCGGAACGACTATAGAGTTTAGTTACGATAGACTTCATTATAAAGCTACTAGTCTTAGAAGATATAACGATAGGAGTGAAGTACGATAGTATCCTTATAGTAGTAGATCGACTTACTAAATAGATATACTTCCTCCTATATAAAGAGACCTAGATAGTAGAGCAACTTGCGGATATAATCTATAGGAACATTACCTTAGTCTATAGATAGCTAGAGGAGTAGATTATAGATCGAGATACTAAGTTCGTTTCAAAATTTTAGAAGGCTCTAATAGCGAAGCTCGGAGTTAAGAGCAAGCCTTCGTCAGCCTACTACCCTTAGATAGATAGATAGATAGAATAGATAAACTAGATTATTGAACAATACCTATAATATTATATCAACTTTAAATAAGACGATTAGGTTAGCTTGTTACTAGTCGCTTAACTCGCGTATAATACCACTATCACTAAGACTACAAAAGTTATACTATTCTTTATAAACTTCGGTTATAAAGTAGATTTACGCTAGGGGCTAGAAGTTATAGTACCTAGGGCAGTAGTCAAGGTAGAGCAAATGCACGCTCTATATAATAGGCTAAAGCAGGAACTCGAGTTCGTTAGGGACTAGATAAAGCGGTACTATAATAAGAAGCGGCTCGAGGGACCTCGCCTAGAGAGGGGAGATAAGGTCTACCTCATCTTACGAAATTTATAGATAAAACGACTATTAAAGAAACTCGACTTTAAAAGATTAGACCATTTAAGATTAAAGAGAAGGTTAGAAACATTAACTACCAACTATCCTTAGTAACGATAAGGTTATAGACAAACGTCTTTTATATTTCACTTTTAGAACTAGTACCTAAGAATATATAGCTCGAGACAGACATTAAGGCCGAAGACGAAGAAGAAGAATAGGATATTAAGGAAATTCTCGATTTACGACTCAATAATAGACGACTTAAATACCTCGTCAAGTAGCTAGACTTTAGGTATAAAGACAACTTATAGGAACCCGTTAGGAACCTCTATTGCCCTAAGAAACTAGAGGAGTTCTACTAGAGGAACCCCGATTGGCTAAAACCGAAGGACTAGCGGCATCGTTAAACTAACCGACTATAGAATTAGGAGGAGGGAAGCTTAAACCTGTAAAATCCTAGTCGACAACTCCGAAAGTACCTAGCGCGTGAACCTGCCCAACTAAGGATGCTCTTCCAATATAACTAGAGGATCTAGAGGAGGCTTAGGAATAGAGGCTATACCATCATCTTCGTCTAGAGCCTAAATCCTATAACGAACTAGAGCGGAGCCCCGCTCTTAAATCTTATTCTATTAACAACGGAGATAGTTTAGACGACTTAGGAACGTACTTAGTTGTTCCTCTACTCGTTTAATTTCATTATCAACTTGCTTTTTCGTAGACATATTCCTCGTTACTTCTAAACGTCAGAACTATAGTAGAAAAGAAGGCAAAAGGGCTTACAAGTATCCGCTATATTCGAACCATTATAAGATATACTAGCGCAAATATAATGTAGATATCGGGAAGAATTAGGCGACTTGATATATAGCAGTTGAGGCTTCGCCTCGAAGTAGCGAGTATACGGCATCTCGTCAGGATAGCCGTCTTGCTCGATCTTAGCAATTAGAATGCGGCGCTCTCGAGTCGTATTATAGTTACGCTTCTTAATACGGCTCGCTATAGTTAGTAGGATAAGGGAGATGCAAGGGAAAAAGCCTTACTAGGACAATAGTACTAATAGAAGGGGCTATTAGCGTTATTTGAGGTAGCATGATTAGGTCTTCTAGGGCGAAAGACGTTGAGAAGGGGCATCGTGTTACGAACTAACTATATATTACGGCCGGGTAGGACCAACTGGAAGTAAGCAGAGCTAATCAAGGGTAATACGGAGGCTGAGCTAATGCAAGAGGATTAGTGGTGCTAAGAAAATAAGCTAGCGGCAGGGATTAGTATAGATCAGTGAATGAGCGTAACTAAGCTAGGGGCTTAGGAAGGATTAGTAACTGAGCTAGACTAAGCCAATAGGAGGAAGCTTGTATATAGTTTATAGTCTTTAGGCCTACGGGCACTATAGTAGCTTCCTTAGTAAGCAATCAGAGTTCTAGTCTTCTAGGAACTTGCAAGGACAATCACTCTATATATTGTTGTAGACCTTTTAGCTCTACCGAATAGTTATCCCGACCCCTAGACACACCTTCAGGAGTCCCTCTTAGACGTAGGGACAGACCATTCGTTATACTAGACTACTAATATAGTAGGCCTAGATTAGATCAAGCACTTCGACTTCTATATAGCACCTTATATAAAGGGCAAAAAGCGGTTATTGATCCTCGACGGCTACGAAAGCCACTACTCTACTAAATTCGAGCTCTACTACTAGGAGAATAACATCATTATACTTATATACCTCCGTACTCCTCCTATAAGCTCCAGCCACTCGATGTTGGCTGCTTTAGACTATTGAAGTAGTTATATAGTCGCTAGATTAAGGACTTGATATACGCGTATATTAACTACGTTAGTAAGCTCGAGTTCCTCTACGGCTTTCGTAAGGCCTTCTTTGCTTCTATAATAGAGAAGAATATATAGAGTAGCTTTATAGGGGCTGGCCTAGTGCTATACGATCTAGAGAGGGTACTTTCTAAGCTAGATATAAAGCTTTGTACGCCAATACCCCCAAGCTTACGGCCTAATACTACGCAATCCTAGGTCTTCTAGATACTATATAACCCCCAAGAAGCCAAATTATAGTCAACGCTCATCAAGACTCGTATTGCCAACCACTAAAAGAGCTCCCTAACCTCGATGTTGGCTGCTATAGACCAGCTTACTAAGGGTACGATAGCTATAATATACTAGGTAGCTCTCCTTTAGGCAGAGGTCTCCACACTCTATAAAGCCAATTGAGGCACTAAGCAAGCGCTGGAAGGCTAAAAAAAACACGTATATAGCTTGGGGGCTCATTACTATATAAAGCAAACGATCTACTAGACTAGAAGGTCGTAGGTAGGGAGGTAGCATAAGAAATGTAGCTGGATAGAAGTGTGTAGGGGGGTTACGTGCGAGGATTCGGTGCTATAGTGTATGTAGTAAGCCTAGCTAATGCGCGCACTTGCTAGGAGGCCGCAGAAGCTTTAGATTTAGCTATTTCTAATGTAATTATAGTTGGTTCCTAATGTTGATGTATTACAATTGAGGATGGTTTGTTGTAGGGTAGTAAAAAGTGGCCCACTCACTGATATAGCCCACACACTGATATAGCCCACTCACTGATAATCCATGTTAATTGATTCTTGAAGACGGGACAAAAAGCTAGAGTAACATTCAGGGAACTTATAGCAGCGCTCTCATCAAATCAAATATAGTCAAATCAAATCAAATCGAATACCCATCAAATCAAGTCAAATACGGCCTAGTTCAAACAAATAGCCCACTATATTTGATTTGACGATATTTGAGTATTTGCCAAGGCTGGGGCCCCCCACATCCCCCCCCCTAAGACCCTCCCAGAGCCCAATAAGCCACCTAGCTTAGCCACCCTATTAACGATGTAGAGGCTCATCTTGGCCGCTGATTCGGTAGGGTTGACCGCCCTCTCCACATACAATATCGAGCATTAACCGGCCCTGATCCTACGCCTTTGGTGTTGAGCTGGAGCCATGGTTGATACCTTCAAGATGGCTAAGGAAGCTGCCCCCTTAGAGACGACGGCAGCCACTGCTGGCCAGCCCACTATATTCAACGCCCTCCGCCGATCACGCACCCTAGCGGAGCAGATCGAAGACCTCGCCGCCGCCGTTGATTTCGACACCCTGTTCCCGAAAGACCTTTCAACGTAGCCTAAGCTGGCGCTATAGGAAGGAATATATACTAGGGGATTAGTTGTACAAGAAGAGGTCCCGAACATCATAGATCGCTGAATATAGGTGGTTCTCTCCGGGTCAACAACAATAAGAAGGAGGGTCGTTAGTAGGCTTGTCGGATCTGCTCCTAGCTGTTTAATAGCGCAGCAATACTATCCCCTGCTTTATACCTCAACCTAGAGCATTAGAAGTATAAGAAGGGCAAGGAGCCTACCTAGCCTCTTAAGAAGCAACGCTCGGCATAGAGATGTTCCAAAGTGCTAGGAAGAGCGAGGTCTTCGTTACGAGGTCGGTTGGCGAGAGGTTTAAAGAGTTGTTGGTTCGATGGATCGTCAATAATAACCTCGCCTTCATCACTATTAAGGATCCTGACTTTCGCGCCCTATTGAGCCTCTTGGATACGGCACTTGTTGATAGTCTCTTGCCTAAGGCGGGCAATACTATTAGGTCGTAGATAGAGGAGAGGTATCACAACTATTAGAAGCTATTGAAGCGAGCTGTCCTAAGTATACTATACTTAAAGCGCCTCTCTTTTGACCTCTGGACCTCGCCCAACTCGTATACGCTACTCGCTATCATCCTTCACTATACCAACGCTCAACGGAAGCCAAAGAGCACTCTCCTTGCTATAATTCGCATTAGTGGTAGTCATAGCGGCGAGAACCTCGGCAGTTATATTAATATAGTCATCTAGGAGTAGGAGATTGGCTAATAGATAGGTTACTTCGTCACCGACAACGCTAATTCGAATGATACCTGCATTATATCGCTAATAGGGTCGCTTTTTCCAACACTCTCTATCTAAGAGAGGTTCCAGCTAAAGCTAGAGAAGCACTTCGTTGTATTGGTCATATCATCAACATCGTGGCTAAGGCATTTATCGAGGCGGACGAGAAGCAACTACTAAAGAGCCTAGCGGTTGAACAAATGCAGATTCATTGCTCTCTAGAGGAGGAAGCTGAGTTATTAAAGCAATAGAGGAGAAGAGGCCTAATCGGTAAACTCTATAATATCGTCCACTATATCTGCCGTAGCCCTCAACGTCGTAAGGCTTTTAGTAGAGCGGCTAATTACCGGGGGTCTTCTATGGCAGACCTTACTATATTCAACGCCCTAGTCTCGAACGAAGATCTAACCTCCTTATAATTAAAGGGCAACAATGATATACGGTGGGAATTCAATCTACAAGATGATTGTACGCGCAATTAAGCTCAGGGCGGCCCTCGAAGTCTACTATATATAGGCAGTAACGGATCTATCGCATCCTGACTCGAAGATATCGTTAGAAGACATCTTAACGCACCAAGATTGGCTGACGTTGATAGAGATCTAGAAGATCCTACCCAACTTTGCCTTCGCTATAAAAAATTCGAGGGCAATAGCCCTATATTCCCTAAGGTCATCGCCACTCTATTTCGCTTGATAGAGAAGCTTAAGGAAGAAGAATTACGGCATTACGACAACCTAGATCTTACTATCTTCAATGGCCTAGATCGTTTTAGCCAGGAGGTTAACAATGCCCCTAGCGATAATATAGAGCTACCGCTCTCATTAATACTAGTAGGAAGACCTCAACGCTAGGCAGGTATACTAAAGAAATATCAGGACTATAAGATCGATATACCGTAGCGATAGGGTAATCCATCATTACTACGAGCCTTGCTAGCTATAGTAGAGGAAGCAGACTGCCCTGCTAAAGCGGAGGTCCTAGAGTACGATGTTCGATTTATTTGTATAAGCATTCGATTCGCTATCAAGAAGATCGACGAATACTATAACCTCCTCCAACAAGCGCTAGTCTATTAGTACGCGATGATCCTACACCCTGGGTATAAGAAGAGGTAGATCGATAGGAACCTCGACGAGGAACGGGCCTCCGATATTATCGCTAGCTTCCAATAGTTCTTTTAGGAGCACTACAGTCATCTTGATGGCCCTAGAGTTGTAGCTTCCTATACCTAGTCCCCTGATCTAGTATTCGAGGATAACTTCCTTAGGAGCTCTAAATATTATGACGATATAGAAGAGACTGTGAGCTAGCAAGAAGAGCTGAACCGCTATTTCAATGGCCCTGTTAAGCCAGTTCCTGACCTCTATATGTGGTGGAGTGTCACGAACCAACTATATATTGCGGCCGGGTGGGACCAACCAGAAGCAAGCAGAGCCAATCAAGGGTGATATAGAGGCTGAGCCAATGCAAGAGGATTAGTGGTGCCAAGAAAATAAGCTAGCGGCAGGGATTAGTATAGATCAGTGAATGAGCGTAACTAAGCTAGAGGCTTAGGAAGGATCAGTAACTGAGCTAGACTAAGCCAATAGGAGGAAGCTTATATATAGTTCACGATCTCTAGGCCTATAGGCACTATAGTAGCTTCCTTAGTAAGTAATTATAGTCTTTATACACTAGTACTATTAAGATAGTTGCATCGATTATACTTTCTATTATAGACCCTTTAGCTCTACTAAATAGTTATCCCAACCCTAGACATACCTTTAGGAGTCCCTCTTAGATATAGGGATAGACCATTCGTCATACGTTACTTACTCTACCTTTTGTCTATTATAGACTTGACTAAAGGTATATAATTACTATTATAGCTCCCAATATCCTAAATACGCCTACTCCTTCGACCCCGAACGTCACTACTCTAATAGCAGCCTAGGTTTAGCAGATGCTTAGACCTATCTAAGAATATTGCTTAGCTCGAGGCTAAGAATGCTCGGCTCTAGGCGGGCGCTACTATTAAGGCCAAACTCAAGGCTCTAGCTAAATATGGAGGTAGTAAAGACGAACTTGCTAGATAGCTTGTCTTAATGAAAGCCTACTTCTTATACTACCCTAAGCGTTTCGCTAACGAGGCTTAGAAGGTCAGCTTTATAGCCTTATACTTAGGGGAAGAGTACTTAAATAGTTCGAACCTACTCTTAACGACTACCTAAAGAACTAGGATAAGGACGACTAGGATAAATTCACTTAGCAGGTCTTTAGCAACTATAATAAGTTCGAGAGAGGAACTCTATAAGGTATTTAGAGATATAGACGAAAAACTCTATATATAGGAACGACTCGCGCGACTTCGATAGACTAAGTCGGCTACGAACTATGCTATATAGTTCTAGCAGGACTCGCTTCGTACTAAGATTAATGAGGAGGGCCTTTATAGTTGTTCTACAATAGTCTTAAGGAAGAGTTAAGGACGAGCTATATAAGGTTAATAGGCCGGACTTACTCAATAAGTATATCGCTATAGCAATTAGGATCGACGATCGCCTATACTAGCGCAAGCAATAGTATAGAGGTAGAAGTAGTATAGCTCAAGCTAGTACTAGGGCGAACGTTGGACGGAAGTGTTAGTATAGTAGTACGTTATATAGTATACTCTAGTACGATGGATATAGACGCTACCTAGAAGTAGGATAGAAGCAAGAAGAAGGATAAGTCTTAAGTCACTTGCTTTAACTATAGCAAAAAGAGATACTTTAAATAGGAATGCTAATCCCCGAAAAAGGACTAGAAGCCTATCCTAGGCTAAGAAACTGCCGTCATCGACAAATATAACTAAGGTAGTGAGATTAGTTATTACGAGTATACCTTTAATAAAGGACTTAGAGATACTATAGAAGTCGACTCCGAGGGAGAAGACACTATTATAGCGATATAGGCCTTTAGAGAAGAAGATTATTGCTAGGGTATAGTAGTATACTTACGCTACTAGGGCCTAATACTATTAGCAATCTAGGAACGCTAGCTCGATAGGACAACTAGGGAGTTAACGACGACTATAATAACTATGTATACTAATAGCAATATTAGCGATATATAGCTAGACGATATAGTTGAGAACTAGCTTGTATAATTTAAGGCCAAGGTTAAATACCTTTATGCTAGATATCGAACTAATAAAGAATTAGTTAGTCAATATAGAGAAGTATTATAAGGAGCTCTACAACGAGATCCTTTAGTAGTAAGACCTATAGACTAGGAAGTAGGATAGACTACTACCTATAGGAGAGAACTAGATCTCTAAGACCTAATATATAATCTAGAATAGGAATTTAGAAAAGCTAAAGCAGCTATAAAAAAGAAGGACGACAAATCCCTATATTAGTAGTAGTACTAGTAGTAGTATATATATATTAGCAATAGAAAAACTACAATGGAAGTTATATAGGACGGTTTCGAATTAGAAGTCCTACTATTAAAGGGGATACCCTTTAGATTTATCCTTAGAACCCGAATTATATTAGGATTCTATAGTTCTAGTATATTATTAGACAAATATTGTACTACTTTAAGGAGAAGTACGACTATAACTACTAGCTAGTTCGATATATTTAGGATTGATAGTTAACTAGAGGCTATTATCTAGGCGTTCGATTATAGCGAGGGTGGATTAGGAAGTCTTTAGATATTTCTATAGAAGATATAGTATACTTTATATAGTACTAAATGCAAGTATAGCTAGAACTATATAGATAATATAGGTTCGTTAAGCAGGACTATAGCAACTGCCTAAGCTAGGACTATTATTAATATACTTAGTATAAGGTCAACGACCTTAAGAGCTCTACTAGATATAAGGAAGGCGAGAATAGAATCGCTTATGCTATAAGTAGAAGAGGGAGACTATCGACCCTAAATAGGAGATCAGGTATAAGGAATAGCTCTAGGAAAACCAAATACTTAATGCTATAAGCCAAGGTATAGATAAGGACGCCTTAATTTACTAGGAGCATTTAGGAAACGGCTTAAGGGCCTCTAAGAGGCCTAGTAGAGATTAAATCATCTTAGAGAAGCTATATAATATAGGTAGAGTTGGTATAGACGAAAGGCTTTCTATAACCTCCTAGCAAGCCTATAAGAGGTTACAATAATCTAGAATTAGGACGATAAACTAAATAAGAGAATTTAGGTTATAGCACGCTAGAAAGGATTCTAGGTACTAGCGTTGGTAGATAGAGGGTTACGACTCGACCTTATCTTACCAACATTCGTTAATAGGCTTAGGATTCCTTAGAGAATTAAGGAGGGCGAGTTATATATCGTTAAAGGACTATTTCCGATATAATAGGTATAACGAGAATAGAACTACTCGATATTAAGGTAGAAAGCAAGACTATCTAAGTAGTATTTAATATTATAGATATAGGGCTAGACAAGGATATAATCCTTAGGCGCCTATAGTATAGGGATATAAACCTAGATATCGATTAGAAGGGAGATAGCTATTTTAACCTCGAGAAAAGAGGGAGTATCTGACTAATTCGATAGAGAGTATAGACGAAGGATCGCGACAAAGCGGAATACTAAAGAGAATATCATTTACGGATCTACTATATAAGACGATCGAGGACTAAATAGATCCTATAGACTTAGGAAGAAGCGGTAATCATTAGGGTCAAGAACGTTATATAAACGATAGAAGAAGATATAGGCGAAGTAAGAAGTAGCTATAATCTTAGTCGATAAGTAAGAATAGCTTATATTGAAAGCTAGCTTATAGAACTCGAAGCGGCGAGTATAGAGTCAGGCATCAACAAGTTTATACTATAAAGGTACGACGAAGAATATAGAAATAGGTAGGATCCTAGACGACTATAAGGGGTACCTAGCATTTAAAGTAAAGTATCTTAAAGGCTATTAGACTATAGACCTTAGGATTACGAGATCAAGCTTAAAGAAGGGGCCTAGTTGAAGTTTTCAAGGTATACTATACTAATAAAAAGCAAGATGCTAAACTAAGGAGATATCTTAAGAAGAACCTTAAGATAGGGTATATTAGACTATCAACCTTACTAGTAGGATATCTAGTCCTATTCGTTACTAAGAAAAACGGGGAACTCTAGATATATATAGACTACTAATAGCTAAATAAGTAAATAGTAAAGAATTGGTCCCCCTACCCTAATTTCGTACTTATAGGACTAGCTAGCGGGAGTATAATACTTACGCGTCTTGACTACCAACTATATATACCTATATTCGTATTAAGGAGGGTAATAAGTAGAAGATAGCATTTCGGATACCTTATAGATATTTTAAATACCTAGTTATACCATTTAGACTAACGAATATACTAGCAACGTTCTAAGCTATTATCGATTACGTAATTTAGAATTATTGCAAATAGATTTATAGTTATTACCTAGATAATATTCTCATCTACTCTAAGATACTGAGGAATATAAGAAATACGTCAAGGAGATATTCGACGTACTCTATAAATATAAGCTCTTAGTCAATAAAGAGAAGAGCGAGTTCTATATTAGGAAGATAGTATTCCTAGGATTCGAGATCTTACCTAGAGAGATTTAGATAGAAACTAGAAAAATCAAGGTAGTTAAGAACTAGCCTATACTAATAAGTACTATAGAGTAAGAGGGTTCCTTAGATTCGTCAACTTTGTTAGGATATTTATCAAGAACTTTAGCGATATTGCAAGACCCTTTATAGAACTTATAAGGAAGGATATAGCCTTCAAATAGCAAGCGGAATATAAGCGAGCATTTAAAACTATCTGCAAAGCAGTTACTATAGAACCTATACTCGTATTGCTAGACCTATAGAGTAGTTCAAAGTTAAATCTAACGCGTTAGACTTTACGATTAGAGTATAACTTAGGTAGAGGGACAAGAATAGTAAGCTATACTGTAAACGGTCCCAGGTGTATATTGCAACTAGCTGGTGACGACTCTACAGTATACTGAACTTAGGGAAAGAAAAAGGAAAAGAGGGAAAATAGCTATTCTAGCGGTGAGCGCTCCCTATAACTAGAGGGAGGCTATAGGTCATATCGTCGCCTAAGTGCCTAGCGCCTATTGTTAGGGGCAACGAGCCTAGGGGTTCGGGCGCCGGGCGGGGCTAGGCCTAGCTCCTTGGCCGAGGGCCGCCGAGGCCCTACATCGGGCTTAGCCGTTATATTACCCCCCTCCTCCCTCTCGTAGATACGAAAGTGCAGCTTCCCTCCTCTAGTTAGGGGGATATCTTGCGTATACCGCTTCAAATCTATTAAGGGCCTCCTATCGAGGAAGGCACTTAGGGGTTCCTATATAGGCTACGCGTATCCTATCTACTTGACCAATACCTTTGTCCTACGCCTTATTGTCTTCGCTTCGAGGATCTCTTCGACTTGCTACTCTTCTTTACTAGTTTCCTCCAAAATTACCGCGTGGTTGGGCATCGTCCTATACCTATAATAGAAGCGGGTCATCGCTCGCCCTCTTTAAGAGCGAGACATAGAAAACGTTGTAGATACCTAGAGGTATATCTAGAGTAGGCGTAGGAGCTAACGAGCTCTATAATGGTATACTTGGCATTGCGCTAGTCGAGCTTCTTCGAGGGCCTATTAGTACTAACGTTCTTCAAGTAGAGCTAGACCTTATCCCCTATATAGAACTGCTCGGCTACTTGCCGGTCTCGGTTTAATATTCTTCCTATCGCTCCTATATAGCGGCTATCGTAGCCTAGGCCAACTCGGCTACCTCCTTGAGTCGTACGATAAAGGCTTCGCCTTAGGCGATTAGGGACCTCTCTATAGTCTGTAAATCGGCTACCCCTCTAGTAGGCCGAGGAGGTCTACGTCGTAGCTATAGGTTATAAAAAATGGACTTAAGCTAGTAGATATAGCGACCTAGTTATTGATGGCTAGCATCGCTACGGGTAGTAGCCGGCCTAGTCATCCTAGCGATATATTATAAAGTAGTATAAGTAATGCTCTATAACCTAGTTTATACGCTCTATTGCTCGTCGGTTTTAGGATAGTAGGTAGTCGATAGCCGCCGAGTAATCCTAAGTAGCTCGCAAATTCGTTTCTAGACTAGGCTTATAAACTAGGGGCCTCTATCTAAACGATTCTAGAGGGAAGCCTATAGTAACGAATAAGGTAGTATAATAGTCGGTCGGCTACTACCTCAACTATAGTAGAGGCTATTGCCTTAAAGATTACGCTCTTCGATAGCCGGTGGTAATGACTATAATCGTATCCGCCTAGTTAGGGCTAGACGGGGTAGGTCGTAATAAAGTCTATTTATTTTCGCCAAATCCTCTTAGGGATAGGCAGCGGCTTTAGTAGCCCTCTACGCTTCTCTCTCTAAACGGCGGTCCTTCTATATATATCATAGTTATAGGAACCGCCGGACATCCTGGCTAAGGCCGGCCAAGTGAACTTCCAGCCGATCAACGCCTTTATAAGGTCTCGCCTAGGGTAGCCTACAAGTATCGAATCGTAGGTTTCTTAGATAACTCAGGTATATAGAGGTTCGAAGTGAGGTAGCTAAATGCGATCCCTCTAATAGAGTCGATTTTATCATCAACCAAGCATTCTAATATAGAAATAGGCAGGCCCTATTAGGAGGGGAACTACCTTATGCGCTATCCTTAACCATCTAGCGAATCAACTAGTACTAGTTGTTGGCCTATAGCGCTTAGTCCTATAAGCCCCTTAAAGGCTCTTCTATAAAGGGGTTAACTAGGGGGTCTAATTTGTCCGCTATATCGTCTATCTCTCTATCTTGATCGCTATTCTTAACGAAGGTATATCTCGCTCGAACTATTACGATATAGCTAGGGGGTCTAAATTACGCTCGTCGTCGTCTATCTAAGGGAGATGCGGTTTCTTTCTTCGCTATTGCTAATATAAGGGCCTAGACTTGAGTTTGGTATACTAAGATATAGTTCCTCTAGGCCTTTAGCAGTTAGAAGCATCGCCTAGCAAGGCGCTTATCGACTCGTCCGCTAGCATATCTTGTTCTCTCCTCGAGAGGGCGTCTAGAACTATAGCTTCCTTCCTAGGCCGGTATTTCAGCCTGAAGTTATACTAGGCGAGGGTCTCTACCTATCGAACTTGCCTCTTACTTAGCTATTGCTTCTTTTAGAAGTATTTAAGGTTCTTATAGTCTATCTAGACCTCGAACGAGGGGACGCTCTATAGCTCGGCATCCTACTACTCTAAATACTATAATAGCTAAAAGCTCTTTATCGTAAGATTAGGTAGTTGCACTTGGCGGGCTATTCCTCTTCAAGAAGAAAGCAACTAGGCGTAGGACTCCCTGTCGTCGTACTAGGAGAGGGCACCCCGATAGTATACCCTAATAAGTCTATTTCACTACTATCTTTCGCTCTAGGTCCTATTACGCTAGGACTAGGGCTCTAATTAGGAGGGCCTTTAGCTATTAGAAGGCCTCCTCGTACTATAGTAACTAGATGAATAGGATACCCTTCTTCGTTAGGGCTATTAGGGGAATTGCTATATTAGAGAACCTAGGACGAAGTCGGTAGTAGTTAGCGAACCCTAGGAAGCTGCGGACCCCTTAATAGTTTAGGGGCGTTCCTATAACTCTATAGCCTCAATCTTCTTAGGATCAGCCCGAATGCCCTTACTAGCTTCGATAATAAACCCTAGATATTTGACGCTCTTAACCTCAAACGTGTATTTATTAATGTCAACTTATAAGCCTACGTCGAGGAGCCTCTTTATAACTTTCTTGACTTTCTCCCTATAGTTAGAGAGGGAGTCTAAGTAGATCAATATATCGTCGATATAAGCCAAATAGAACTCGTCTAGGTAGTCTTATAGTATATAGTTGATATACTATTGGAAAGTAGCTAGGGCGCCTATTAGGCTAAAGGGGGTGACTAGCTATTCGAATAGCCTATACTATATATAGAATGCTGTTTTCTACTCGTCTCCTTCCTTGATTCAGATCTTATAGAAGGCGGCAATTATCTAGCTTCGTAAACCACTTTGCCTTAGATAGGGACCTCAACGTCTTAGTAATTAAGGGAAGAGGGTACCGATCCTTCTAGGTAATCTCGTTCAGCCTAGTAATCGACGTAGAAATGGAGGCCGCCCCCTAGCTTCTTAACGAATAGTACTAGCGCTAAAGTAGGAGAGCTGCTCGCCTAGATGAAGTTCTTATCTAGGAGCTCTATAAGGTCTTCCGCAAGACGATTAATTCCTTACGCGATATTATATAGAGGTCCCTAGGGAGGGGTCTTATCCTAGCTATTGGTGTCCTTTTCTAAGGGGATTTCGTAGTCGATGCCTGCTCGATATAGTAGGAGTTAGTCGGCTTATATCTAGTCGAATAGGGGAAGGAAGTCGTAGTAGTAGCTAGGCAGCTTCTCGCGAGGGTCGCTATACTTTTTTAGGGCGAGGGCTTTCTCGATATCTATAAGGCTTGCTATAAAAATTTATATGCTCTCCTTCTAGTTAGAGGGGCGGTATCGTCTTGCCCTACGAACTAGGGCTCTAAAGATGCTCGCTATATATTATTGTACTAGGAAGTTGACCCCCTCATTATAGCTCCGCTCCTTGACTACTAACCTAAAGAGCCTATATAGACCTCATTTCTCGTAGGTATAACTTCTACTTGTTCGGCCCTTATCTAGGGTCTTCTAAAGGATAATATCCTCTATCTAGTCAATAATGTAGAGGAACACCCTCTTTTGCTTATAACTATCAATATCTAGAGCAAGGTATATTATATTAGTAATTGCTCCTCTAACGATAGTCTTAAGCTGCTCGAGGTCGTAGGGGGTAATAGGAATATATAGGAGGTATAAGCGTCGAATAAGGGCTTTATTAATCGTACTATAGTAGAAGCAACTAGAATCGATCAAGGCCTTAGTATATAAGATACTATTAATCCTAAAGTTAATATAGACTAGTAGCATCTATTTTCTCCTTAGCCTTCTTCTAAGCCCGCTCCGCCTCTAAATACTCCTAGCGACGACTTCCGCTAGGAGCTACTCTTTTAACTCCTCGTCCTTGGTTTCTATCTAGTTAGGTATATCTAATTTGGAATCCACTAGGTCTTCGACTATAGGGAGCTTAGGAGTTGCCTTTTTAATATACGCCTAAGGTCTAGCGCGTCTTAGTAGGAGAAGTAGGTACTCGTACTCTAGTAGCCTTTCTATCTATATCGTATATATAAGCCCTCTCTATATCGCCGCTAAATCTCTTCCTTATTTACTAGCTTAGCTCTCTTGCCTACTAGTTCCTAGTTCTATCTTTGAATAGCCCTATTGATTCTAGTAGGCTCCTACTCTATCGCGTTAGGTAAGGTAGCGTAGAGAGGGGGCGTTTTGGCTCTAGGCGAGGTTCTAGCCTAGCTACTCCTCTAGTTAGGAGAAGGGCTTCGCACTTATAGTCGGCTAAATATTATTATATAGCGGGTTTTAGGCGTTTAGTAGCGCTTCTAGTCGAGGTTAGCGCAAGCTCTTAGAGTATAGATATAGGCAAGGTAGTTGGTTGGCATTCCTCGCTAGCTTAGTCTAAGGTCCGTCATATCTTAGTTCAAGTACTACTCTAAGTAGTCGATTCGTATATCGTCTAGCTAGGTAGCGCCCCTACTATCTACTAGCTCCTTTTCGAACTTGGGGAGGAAGGTGGCAAAACTTTCCCTAGCTCCTAGCGAAGGTTTATAAGCTAGGCAAGCGCGCCCTATTTCAAATTAGGGTCCCTATAGTATAAGGTCAGGTAATCGAGGAACGTATTTAGGTTGAATATATAGTCTAGGCTACGCTCTAGGCGAATGTAGTCGCTATTGATCTCGCCCCCTTTTCGAGCGGGAGAAGATGTAGGCGAATTAGTCCTTGCGACGGCCAATTATAGCTCCATCTACCTCAAGTTTGTTCCTTATCTCTAAGAGCTATACGGGAAATTCTTTCTAGTTACCGTCGAATCTTATAGGGTCGGGGAGGGTTAGCTTCTCCTTCGTCTAGCTAGAGGGAGAGGGTAGTAATATAGTGGCTTAGGGGGCTATCGGCGGCGTTAGGGCTCGAGGCGTAGTTCTTAAGTGGTTTGCAGGTTACTAGGTTCTCCTAGAGGGCCCGGATTTGAAGTCGGGTTGCTTCTCTCTCGTTGGCCTATTCGGCCTAGATATACTCGATTTAGCTTATTATCTAAGTCATTATCTATATCAGCTATTGGACCCTATCCTAGGGCTCGACGGACGTATCTATTAATATAGTAGCTCTCTTTTCCTTCCTGCTATTCGTTAGATAGTATCTTACTATTCGACGTACGGCTTAACTAAGCCTATAGCTAGTATCTTATAGCAACGTCGTAGCTCACTTAGTCTCGTACCAAGGTCTCGCTCTTCACTTAACTAGACTAAGTTGCTAGTATCTTATAGTCGTAGTATCCTAGTTACCTAGCTACTCGGCTCCTTAGGCTTAAGGTTACGGCCCTTGTAGCGTAACGGTTAGGAATCTAGGATTTACTAGTAGTCCTCCTATAGGGTTGCTACCCTTAGGCTGCTCTTCGCTAACTAGGCCTATAGGCTAGTATCTTGCGGAACCTCGATACTTCGCCGCCTTAGTGACGACGCAAGTGTAGTCTAGCCACCTCGTTAGTGGCCCGAATCGACCCAATAATGTTCCGTCGACTTATTGGCAACGTAAATGCTCGATACTTCTCTACGTTTGACGATAAAAGAAGGAAGTTCAGTGTAATATAACGGTCCAGGTATATATTGCAACTAGCTAGTGACGACTCTATAGGTATACTAAACTTAGGGAAAGAAAAAGGAAAAGAGGGAAAATAGCTATTCTAGTAGTAAGCGCTCCCTATAACTAGAGGGAGGCTATAGGTCATGTCGTCGCCTAAGTGCCTAGCGCCGTTGTCAGGGGCAACGAGCCCGGGGGTTCGGGCGCCGGGCCGGGGCCACGGGCCCGGCTCCTTGGCCGAGGGCCGCCGAGGCCCCACATCGGGCTCAGCCCGTTACATATACCTAGTTACGTTCTTCTCTAGGAAACTCCAAGGACCCTAGAAGAACTACCTAATATATAATAAGGAGCTACTTGCCATTATCGAAGCATTTAGAGAATAGAGACTATATCTTAGTAGTATAATATATAAAGTATAGGTCTATATAGACTATAAGAACCTAGTATACTTCGTAACTATAAAGGAACTAGTAAGCGGACAATATATCTGCTAGTTAAACTTCTTATCCTAGTTTAACTTTACGATCTGCTATAAGAAAGGCTTAGAAAATATATACACGGACGCCTTAAGTAGGAGGATAGATCACTTCAATAGAATTACTAAGATAGTACTACTATTACTAAGATAATAGCTAGACGGCTCGTTAAGGCACGAACCCTAACCAACTAACGACTATAAAGTTGCTATATCTTAGCAAGTAAGGATAGAGCCTAATATATACCCTCTATAATAGATCTTAGAATGCTATATAATCTTTAGGGAGCTATAGGACCCTTACTAGGGCGATTACTAGTATAGGATCGGACATACCTTAGATAATCTTTAGTAGAATAGTTGCGAAACTAATAATCTTAGGAAAGTAGGAGTCTACTAGAAAGGAGATTAGATTTAGTATAAGGGTAGAGCCTATATCTATGGCCAAAAACAATAAGATACCCTTATTAAGGAATTTTACGAGTCGAAACTCGGAGGATATATAGGAATCGCGAAGACCATCGCTAAAATTCAACAATACTACGATTTCCTAGGACTTAGAAGTATAGTTGTACGTATTATAGGAGAATATAAGGTTTATACGCGAAGCAAAGCCTTATAGTATAAACCTTATAGGTTATTATAACTAACTAGTTATAGAACGACTATAGAGTTCGGTTATAATAGACTTTATTATAAAGCTACTAGTCTTAGAAGATATAATAATAGAGGTGAAGTACGATAGCATCCTTATAGTAGTAGATAGACTTACTAAGTAGATATACTTCCTCCTATATAAAGAGGCTTAGTTAGTAGAGCAACTCGCGGACGTAATCTATAGGAACGTTACCTTAGTCTATAGATAGCTAGAGGAGTAGATTATAGATCGAGATACTAAGTTCATTTCGAAGTTTTAGAAGGCTCTAATAACGAAGCTCGGAGTCAAGAGCAAGCCTTTGTCAGCCTACTACCCCTAGATAGACAGATAGATAGAAAGGATAAACCAGATCATTAAATAATACCTATAGTATTATATCAATTTCGAATAAGACAATTAGGTCGACCTACTACTAGTCGCCTAACTTATATATAACACTACTATTACCGAGACACCAAAATTATACTATTCTTTATAAACTTTAGTTACGAAGTAGACTTATACTAGGGACTAGACGTTATAGTATCTAGGGTAGTAGTCAAGGTAGAGCAGATATACGCTCTATATAATAGGCTAAAGTAGGAACTTGAGTTCGTTAGAGAACAAATAAAGTAGTACTATAATAAGAACCAGCTTGAGGGACCTCGCCTAGAGAGGGGAGACAAAGTCTACCTTATCTTATAGAGTTTATAGACAAAACCACTATTAAAAAAACTCGACTTTAAAAAGATTAGACTATTTAAGGTTAAGGAAAAGGTTGGAAATACTAACTATCGACTATCCTTATTAATAATAATAAGGTTATAGATAAACGTCTTTTATATTTCACTTTTAGAACTAGTACCTAAGAACGTATAGCTCGAGACGGATATCAAGGCCGAAGATAAAGAAGAAGAATAGGATATCAAGGAAATTCTCGATTTATAGCTTAACAACGGACGACTTAAATATCTCGTTAAATAGCTAGACTTTAGGTATAAAGACAACTTATAGGAACCCGTCAAGAACCTCTACTACCCTAAGAAACTAGAGGAGTTCTACTAGAGGAACCCCGATCGGCTAAAAACTAAAGGACTAGCAGCATCGTTAAACTAACCGACTATAGAGTTAAGAGGAGGGAAGCTTAAACCCGCGAAAATCCTAGTCGAAACTCTAAAAGCGCCTAGCATATAAACTTGCCTAACCAAGGACTACTCTTCCAATATAACTAGAGGATCTAGAGGAGGCTTAGAAGTAGAAGCTATACTATTATCTTTATCTAGAGCCTAAATCCTACGACGAACTAGAGCGGAGCCCTACTCTTGAATTTAATTTCGTTAGCAACGAAGATAGTTTAGATAACTTAGGAGCATACTTAGTTACTCCTCTACTCGTTCAATCTTATTATCAACTTGCTTTTTCGTAGATATATTCCTCGTCACTTCTAAACGTTAGAACTATAGTAGAAAAGGGGATAAGAAGGGCTTACAAGCATCCGCTATATTCGAACTATTATAAGGTATACTAGCGCAAATATAATATAGATATCGGGAAGAATCGGGCGACTTGATATATAGCAGTTGAGGCTTCGCCTCGAAATAGCAAGTATACGGCATCTCATTAGGATAACCATCCTACTCGATCTTAGCGATCAAAATGCAGCGTTCTTGAGTCGTATTACGGTCGCGCTTCTTAATACGGCTCGCTATAGTTAATAGGAAAAGAGAGATATAGGAGGAAGGCCTTACTAGGGCAATGGTACTAATAGAAGGGGCTATTAGCGTTATTTGAGGTAGTACGATTGGGTCTTTTAGGGCGAAAGACATCGAGAAGGGGCATCGTATTACGAACCAACTATATATTACGGCTAGATAGGACCAACCGGAAGCAAGTAGAGCCAATCAAGGGTAATATAGAGGCTGAGCCAATATAAGAGGATTAGTGGTGCCAAGAAAATAAGCTAGCGGCAGGGATTAGTATAGATCAGTGAATGAGCGTAAACTAAGCTAGAGGCTTAGGAAGGATTAGTAACTGAGGCCTACGGGCACTATAGTAGCTTCCTCAGTAAGCAATCACAGTCTTTATACACTAGTACTATTTGTAATGGGCTGAGCCCTGGGCGGGCCTCGGCCACCCTCGGCCAACCCCTAACCCTCGTGCGCGCCCCTGCCCCTGAACGTCAACATCAATATCGCGGGCAACGACCCTCATCGTGCCTACCTCTTTCGGGTTGTTGCCTTCCTCTGGTCAGGCAGAGGCCACGTCACCCACTTTACTATATCCTTCCCCCTCTTCCTCGTTCCCTTCCTTTCTTCTTCTTCTTCTTTTCTCTTAAGATTGGATATACTCGTAGAGTCGTCATCAGCTTAGTTGAAATACACTTCTAAGACCGTTACATTACATCTAATCTTCCTCTTTTCGTAAGAACAGAGTATCTAGGACTAGCAGGTTATTCGCGTCGTCGTCTATAGGGAACTCTAGACGTGACTATCACGAAGCAAGTCCGAGTCGTCAACCAGGCGATATAGCACTAACGGGTCTGTAAGACATCGGCATTCGACTAGTTTAGCGAGGAGCAATATCTCGGCGCTTACGACCGAGTAAGCTACGACGTTGCCTATAAGATACTAGCTTCAGGGCTAGTTAAGCCGCATATTGGATAGCGAGACACTAGCCTATAGGATTAGTTGAGCTGACGAAGGGACTCCTATCCTCTACAATTAGATAGTCAAGAATTACGAGGCTCGCGTTGTCAACGAGGCAATAGAGCAATATCCGGGCTATAAGCTTCGGTAGTATAGGAGGGTCAGGAATCCTATATTTCCAACCATTATACTATAAGGGCGAAGACCTCGAGCCTAAAGGAGCCGAGTAGCTAGGCACGACCAGAATACTATTACGACTTTAAGTCCTTAGCAGGCGAGGTTACTATTGGAAAGTCCTTAGTAGGTAAGGTACTATTAGAAAGTCCTTAGCAGGTGAAGTACCATTATAGAAAGCCCTTAGCAAGTGAGGTACTATCGGGAAGTCCTCTATCTAACGAGGTATATTGGAAAGTCCTTAGCAGGCGAGGTATATCGGAAAGTCCTTTATATAGCAAGGTATATCGGGAAGCCCTTTATCAGGCAAGGTACTATAGAAAGCCCTCTATCGAGCGAGGTATAACAGAAAGTCTTGACAGACAAACATCACGATGTTAGCAAACAATAACCCTACGAGCGAGGGCGGCTAAGAGGCTACTACCCTAACCTAGATCCTCCAACTACTTTCGGCCTAGAGCTAGCGCCTAGTCGAGATTGAAAATCGCTAAGCCGTAGAGAGCGAGATAATAGATATATATCCAAGCTATCTAGGAAGGCCTCGCCTCCCTATAGACCTAGTCCACTCTAACCTTCGAGACTACCCTATAGGTAACGATACCTCTACCGCTACCTATAACAAGTATTATACTAGCCTCGCCTCCTAGCTAGACAAAGAAGAAGATAACGCTCCTAGATCCTCTACGTTTCGATAGGAACTAGAAGAAGTACCGAAACTAGAGGCTAGAAATAGAAGGAAAACTATATATAGATAGATGCTTGTTAGGCTCTACCGCTAATCAGTTTACTTATATCTACTCCCGGCTAGGGGACTTACTATAGTCGATGGTAGCCGCTTTCTATAAGAGCGATAGCCTAGAAGGCGCTTGCAACCCTATAGCCTTTCTCTAATATCTAACTACGATGTACGAGGATCCTAACATCGCCTAGCATACCCTTAACAACTTAGACTAGATGACCTAGGGTAAAACGGAGTCGTTTGCGGCGTTCTACCTACGATTTAAGAAGTAGCTTGCCGATATAGGAGGGGCTATATAGCACGACGCTATTTAGATCAACTACCTTAGGAAGACCCTCAACGAAGAGATAAAGGACCTCCTCGTTTCAATGCTCCACCTCCTAGTAGACTATCTAGGATTCGTTCAAGAACTTTACCTCCTAGGAGCTAATATCGATGCCCGAAGGTCCGCCTAGAGGAGGATAGACAAGGTAGCCCTAACGTTCCTATAAGCGAGGAACCCCCCTCCTAACTAGAAAGCGGCAAAGCATTAAAGCGATAAGTATACGGGCGGCCCTATATAAGATGCAATGGATTAGGAGCCTATAAGGGTTAGCCAAGTAGTATAAAAATAGAATAAGGAACTAGCAGGCAAACGAGCGAAGTAGGTTGATAATAAGGAAATAGAGCTATACTATAAGGAGAAGCAGTATCTATAATATAAAAGCAAGGGATATTGGATTATAGAATGCCTACTTCTTTTATAGCGTCCTAGCACATTAACCTAGGCTCGTATTAAGAAATCGCACCCTAAGCCTAAAGATCGAAGATCTAGTAGATATAGATAGGGATTCCTCTAACTAGGAGGAGGAAAGCGATGAGGAGTTAAAAGATTAGCTCCTAGTAGAAGTCGTTATTAGGAGTACTTAGAGGTAGTATAGGAATAGAAGAGAATAGAGAAGAAGATAGATAGCCCCCCTATTTACATTAATATTAGCATTAATAGAACTTATTATACTAAAGCCTTTATCGATAGCGGATATTTATCTTATATTATTAGTCTCTCCTTCGCGAAACGTATATACCTCCTATATATTCCTATTACCCTACGCGACCTTAAGCAAGTCAAGTAATAGTTAAAGGCCTTATTCGTATATAGCCTATATAATACCGATATCAATAGGTATAAAAACAACTATATCTTCTTTTACGTTATCCTAGACTAGAAGGACGATATTATTCTTAGGCGACTATAGATAGACGCTAAGGATATAACTATTTCCCTCTCTAGAAGGAATTAAAGATTAGGACCTTAGGGCTATAATTAAGGAAAGGAGCTAAGAGGAGGGAGCTACCCTATTAGTCTCCTAACAATTAGCAAGTATATTTAGAGCTCTTATAAAGAGAGCTAGAAGAACCTAGAGAACCTGCCCTAACTAGAAGGAGCCTATTAGGATATTTATAGCTAGCCTAGCAGATATCGAGAAAGCCCTAGTACTAAAGAAGTATAGAGACCCTAGATAGAAGCTGCTATAATACTACTAAATTCCTTCCCCTCTTTAACCGAAATGCTATAGACTAGCTGCTACCCTACTAACTAGAGGTAGACTACGAAATTCCTTTAGAAAAGGACGAGAATAGATAAGAAAAGCTCCTACCTTAGGGGCTACTTTAGGATATCGAGAGAGGAATTAATTATCCTATAGAAAACCTTATAGAACTTCTTAATAAGAACTTCATCTAGGTAAGTAGCTTGTTAGCCTTAGCCCCTATTTTATTCATTAGGAAGCCTAGAGGTGGACTATACTTCTATATGATTACTATAGGTTGAACGCTATTATATATAAGGACTAATATCTACTTCCCCTAATCAACGAGACTCTTAGGTCTCTATCGAAGGCAAAGTGGCTTATAAAGCTAGATATAATTACTATATTTTATAAGATCTAGATCAAGGGGAGATAAGTAGAAGATAGCCTTCTATATAAGATATAGGCTTTATAAATAGCTAGTACCCCCTTTAGCCTAACTAGCACGCTAGCTACCTTCTAGCGCTATATCAATAAGATATTATAGGAGTACCTCGACGAGTTCTGCTTAGTATATATAGACGATATTATTATCTACTCCGACGGTTCCCGCTCTAACTATAGGAGGAAAGTTAAAATAGTTATAAAGAAACTCTAAGAGGCGGGTCTCCAGGTTGATATCGATAAATGCACTTTAAGGCGAAGAGTATTAAGTATCTAGGGTTTATCGTCGAAGCTAGGAAGGGGATCTATTGATCTAGAAAAATTAAGGCGATTAAATAGTAGGAGCGTCCCAAATCTATTAAGGGAGTCGTAGGTTTATTAGATTCGCTAACTACTACTAAGAGTTTATCCCGAACTTCTTAATAGTAGCGATGCCCTTAACTACCCTTACTAAGAAAGGAGTTCCCTTTATCTAGTTACCTTAGTATAAGGAAGCCTTTGAGCAACTTAAGACCCTCCTTATTAGTGCCCCTATCTTAGCCTAGTAGGACCCTAACTAGAAGATAGTAGTCGAAATAGACTCCTTAGGGTACGCGATTAGAGGACGCTCTCCTAATATAACGACGAAGGAATTTTGCGACTAGTAGCCTTCTTCTTGAAGAAGAATAATATAGAGTGCAACTATCCTATATACGATAAGGAGCTTCTAGCTATACGATACCTCGAATAATAGGATGCCGAGTTGCGGAGTATACCGTCCTTCGAAATCTAGACGGACTATAAGAACCTTAAATACTTCTAGAGGAAGTAGTAGTTAAGCAAGAGATAGGTCTAATAGGTAGAGATCCTCGCCCGCTATAACTTCAGGCTAAGGTACTAGCCTAGCAAGGAGGTAATAGTTCCTAATGCCCTCTCGAGGAGGGAATAGGATATACTAGTAGATAGATTTAACGAATGCCTAGCGGGGTACTTCTAGTTATTGAAGGTTTAGAGGGGCTATATCTCTATATATCGAGCCTAGATCAAGACTCTCCTATATATAGTAATAATAGGAGAATTGAAGTCCCCCTCTAGTTAGCTGGAGACGAAAGCCAATATAGGGTTCGTAAAGGCTAGCGACCAAGATAAAGAAGGCACGATAATGCTAATAAGTTAGACCTACTAGAGAGCCTATTTGCCGAAGGCCTGCTCAACGACCTTTAGAACTAGGGACTAGAAGTAAATAACTAGTACTAGCTAATTCGCTAGATAGTTAGAGATAGCGAAAGACAATTACCCTTACTATAGAGACTACCTATCTCGATTTCCAAGTATTCGATCGATGAAGGGAAAACGGCTCTATTAGAGGGGACGGATTTAGGTCCTATTCCTCGAACTACTTCGTACCTGAATTATTCAAGAGATATACGATTTAGCTCTCTCTAGTTACCCTAGTAGAGACCTTACTAAACTATTAATTACCCGAAATTTCACTTAGCCTAGCCTTAGCCAAGATATCTAGAAGTTCCTTTAGAACTACGACGTTTATAGGAGGATAGCGATATAGAGAGAAAAGCGAAGAGGCTTATTAAAGCTACTACCTATCCCTAAACGAATCTAGAGCGAGATTTCGATAGACTTTGTCACTAGACTACCTATCTAGCCCTAACTAGGCGGATACGATTATAGTCATTACTAACCGCTTATCGAAAAGCGTAATATTTAAAGCAATAGCGTCGATAATAACCAAAGTAGTAGCTAGGCAGCTTCTTAGCTACTTTATCTAGCATTATAGTCTCCCCTCTACGATTACTTAGATAGAGGCCCTAGTTTATTAGTCTTATATAGAAATGGATTTGCGAGCTCCTTAAGATCACCCGACGGTTGTTAATAGCCTTCTACCTAGAAACCGACGGTATAATAAACGAGCTAACTAGGTGCTAGAGCATTACCTTTGCTACTATATAATATACTAGTAAGATGACTAGGCAAACCTATTGCCTATATAATATTGGCTATCAACAACCGAACTACAACATCGATAGGAATTAGCCCCTTTTTCCTAACGTATAGCTACGATGTAGATCTTCTTGACCTATCTAGAGGGCGGGAAGGACTATAGATTGCTGGAAGGTCCCTAGTAGCCTATAGAGAAGCTTTCGTCGCCAAGCTCAAAGAGGCAATAGAAGTGGTACAAGCTACGATAGCTGCTATATAGGAGCGGCAGGAGGAATACGCGAACCGAGACCGGCAAGTAGCTAAATAGTTCTATATAGGAGATAAGGTCTAGCTCCGCCTAAGGAATATTAAGACTAGCCGGCCTTCGAAGAAGCTCGACTAGCTTAATGCCAAGTATATAGTTATAGAACTAATCAGCTCCTACGCCCGCCTAGATATACCGCCAGGCATTTACAATATCTTCTACGTTATATAGTTGAAGAGAGCTAGCGATGACCTACTACTATTATAGAGGCAGGATGAACACCCAACCTCTAGCAATCGTACTAGAAGATAGCCCAGATAGCAAGAAGGAATGGCAAGTCGAGGAAATCCCTAAGCTAAGACAATAAGAGCCGGAACTAGAGTGTAAGTCAAGTAGGTAGGCTACGCACAACCTATATAGGAACCTTTAAGCGCCTTCCTGGAAATAGAAGCATTGGACTAGTTTGAGGCTACCTATAGAAAGATTACGGAAAGCGATGCTTCCCCTAGGAGGGGAGGGGGGTAATGTAACGGGCAAGCCCTAGGCGGGCCTCGGCCACCCTCGGCCAACCCCTAACCCTCGTGCGCGCCCCTGCCCCTGAACGTCAACATTAATATCGCAGGCAACGACCCTCATCGTGCCTGCCTCTTTCGGGTTGTTGCCTTCCTCTAGTCAGGTAGAGGCCACGTCACCCACTTTGCTATATCCTTCCCCCTCTTCCTCGTTCCCTTCCTTCTTCTCTTCTTCTTCTTCTTCTTTCTCCAAGATTGGATATACTCGTAGAGTCGTCATCAGCTTAGTTGAAATACACTTCTAAGACCGTTACACTATTAAGATAGTTGCATCGATTATGCTTTCTGTTGTAGACCCTTTGGCTCTACCGAACAGTCATCCCGACCCTAGACACACCTTCAGGAGTCCCTCTTAGACGTAGGGACAGACCGTTCGTCATATGGAGGGATAATGCTGAGCGGCTTCCACGCCTATCAGCTATAGCGTTTGACCTCCTCTCCATCCCAGCGATGTCATTAGAGTGCGAGAGGGTATTCAGCCGCGCAAAGCTCACGATTGGGAGCCCGAGACATAGCCTTCAGGAGGATACAATCAACATGCTGGAGTGTCTGAAGAATTGGGCTGCGGTTTGAAGCGCGGCTATTCCAGGAGGGTAGCAGCAATGTTAGGCGATTCTCGGAGAGTATAGAGGGGGTCAGCAATGACGATGTTGGGAATAGCTTCAACAAGGAAAACGACATTGGTATAATGGCTGGGCGAAGCAGTTGGGAATGGCTTCAATGCTCTCGGAAGGCGGGGGCGTGGCGGAACAACTACTAGCTGGAGACCCACCTATAGGCTTGGCAATATAGTCAAATCAAATCAAATATCGTCAGATTCAAATCAAATCTGGGCATTTTGAATCAAATCAAGTCAAATAGAGGCTATATTTAACTTGATTTGATTTGATGAGAGCGCTGACCTATAAACCTGCAGTAAGTCGGAGCGCTACTGCTCTAACACTCCTACTCTCCCAGAACCCTAGCCTCGTGTGACAGGACGGCCCTAGAAGTTGTTGGAAGTCCAACACAGCCAAGAATCCACGGTGTTCCAGGATTGAGGCGCTTACAGGGGGATTGAATTGATGACGGTTCTGTCTGTCTCTGGTTGAGTCCCTGGGTGGGCACGCGGTTGACCTTGAAATAACTACAGAACGGCGCTCTGTCAGCCATAACCGCCGTTCTGGTCTGAGCACGCCCAGAACCCAGTTTATCTGACCGCCCAGTGTATCCAACACCTGTTATGCTGCAGGCGCTCAGACCCGCCAGCGCTTCGATATCTTGCAGCGTTTCGATATCCTGCAACGTAACTCGCGAGCCATCGGTATGCCAGAGAGGCCGCATCGCCTTGGGTCTACCTCGTTCCCTTTTCTATTCCCTAGTCCTCGCTGCGCCGGACCTCCCTCGTCCTGCTCTCCGGAACTCGCCCCAATTGGACCGCTTTGAGAGGCCTGGTCGCCGGGTCGGCCTTATTACCCGTGCCCGGTGCAGCCCGAATCGTAGCGCGTAACCTGTGTATCAACGGCAGAAGATAGACGTCGAATCAGGAACCACTCTTCCCCCCTTGTGATTAGTCGCCTGCATACTCGCCGTAACTGCGCTAAGATTCGGTCCGACTGCAGCCAACGACGTATCCAGTCTGCAAACGGAGGCACCTTGGACGCGTTATGCAAGGGAGAGGAGAAGGGGAGGCCTCCTGGTGCCTCTGCGTTGACGCAGTCGATACGTGCGACAGTTTTGTAACTGGTTAGGACGGGTATGTCTCGCCAATTCGCGCCAAAGATCTAGCAGGCAGGCATAGAGTTGTCCCTACAAAGCAAGGGACGGACCATGGCAGGCAGGGAGACAGGCCTTGGGAAACTGTGCGAGGCCGGGTGTCGTAGAGGAAGGAGAGTAGGCGGGATCTTAATCGCTCCAGCGTAGAGGAAGCTTGCAGTGGAGCCGGAATCGAGCCAAAGGGTAATGACGAGATGCGTCGGAAGGCTAGAAATCTGCAACCAGTGAGTGCTAAGGGGAGCAAGACCAGAGAAGATACTGTCAACAAGGATGCTAGAAGAGAAAAGACAAGGGGTGTACGCACGTGTAGGTTGGCGGAATTGAGGCGATACTGACCGACGGACGTGATTAAGGGGACAAGGAACGAGAGAACAAGCAAAGGAAGCAGACAGAATCTTGAGAATACAAGTGACGCCGGAGGTGAGAGCTCTATTCATGCAATGCTTGCGGTCGCTAAGCGAAGGGTGCGAGCGGGACAAGTCTGGTGCGGCGCTATGCCCAATCGGGAAGGGCGCCATTCCTGGCGGGTGCGACAGCATGTTCTGCATTACAACATAAAATTATAGATACAATATTGTTCACTTGAAAATAGATGTAACTATGTTAAATAGTAGCTTTCTAGGTTAAATTATTGCTATAGGAGGCGATTACATGGGCGATTACATTACCCTATCTAACCCATTACCCGTGGGAATACCCACAGCCTACCCATATTCACATTACCCATATGGGTATTTCCCAAAGATACCCATGGTAATGGGTACCCACCCATTTGGGTATGGGCCAAAGTGGGTTGCAACCCATATGGGTACCCGCGGGTAATAATTCCCTGCCCTAACTGGGTGGTAAATCGTTGACTGGATCAGACATTGTTGTGTGGGTCGCTCGGGCCCTACACCTCTTGCAGCCAGCCTTCTTTTCCCGGCCAGAGGTTTGGAGCTTCTGTAGACAAGAACACCACGAATTCATCACCAGTCTCCCCGTTCCCCTCGCAACAGACATGAGCTCGGCGAGACTGGGCATCCGGGGCTTGGTCGAAGAAATGAATAAGGATTACAAGGATCACGACGAGTAGGGGAACACATTTGACGTGGGCGGAACGCAGAATTGAGACAGATGCCGCGGCAAACGATGAGTAGGATGATAAGTCACCATGGGTCCCACCGTGTCCGAATCCTCCTCATGATTGACGTGAGGTGTGCCTGAGCGCCCTGCCCCGCCATATCTTCCAGCTGGCCCACCACTGTCTTTTCCTCCCACCAACCACACAGACAACACCATCACAATTTCCGAGGGCCTGGTTGCCTTCCCTGCGACGGATTGCGTTTGATACACCAGGATGCCTTGACTGTTTAGGGCACACTTGGTGATGGTATTCGTGGTGTTCTGGTCTAACTGTGGAAGCTCTGGCAGGAAAGAAGGCTGGCTGCAAGAGGTGTGGGGTACTGGGGCCCCACACACATTGACTGATTTAGACACCTGAACCTGCGTCTAAGCTGCCGCCATGACTCCGGATGGAACCTGCGCAATCCAAGACAAAGTACTGCACCCTATCACAGGTCGTCACCCTGTATCCATGATGTTTCCGGAAGCGAGCGGCTGCATCCGTCAACCCGCCAAGCCCCGGGTGATGGCGCCAACTGCATCAATAGTGCACGATGCACCCAAGGCAAGCGCCATGCCGATCACCCGGAATGGGATGACATCTCCGTCTCAAGCTGTGTTGGGAGCCCCGGGATCTGTCGGGTCCCAGACAACATAGGTCCCAACAACACCCCTCTTTCCGCTTCCTGAGCCTGCTAATTGGGTGGCGGGCGAAGGGAGGCGATAGAGCTTAGGGAGGCTATACTCGAAGCTTGGGAAGCAGTACCCCTTGAATTTCTTCGGGAGCTTGCTCACTCAATGCCTCGACGGCTGCAAATGGTCATTGCAAATAGGGGTGGTCTAACTAGGTACTAGTACTTTTATCACATTAGAGATTGTATTGGATTGCTTGTACCATTACTTTGACTGCTTTTGGCCTAGTGCTGATATGTCACGCACTAACGTTTTTTTCCCCGGGGAGGTGTAGAGTGTACATATCGACAGCACCAACGGCCCATGCTTGCAGACATGAGCGGACTCTTCCGATCAGTTGACTGCGTACAGAGGTTACAGGCAAAAGTTTTCAAAGTGGGTCAGGTACTGCAGGGTCACACACACCACCCCTGAATGTACCAACGCGTCGCGCGCAGCCGTCAGAAAAACATCACCAACATCACCCACCACTCTTGCAATGGCTTCAGAGCGCCCCTCTACACCACCTTGCCATACCTGACCACTTTGAAAACTTTGCCTGTAACCTCTGTACCATCGACAGCACCAACCGCCCGCACTTTGCAGACGTGATCCGATTAGTTGACTGCTCAGACATCGACAGCACCAACCGCCTGTACTTGCAGGTGTAAGCAGATTGATTCCGATCAGTCGATTGAGCAGCAGCCATCGACCAGTGAGGTGCCGGAGTTCCGGCGCGGAAGTAAGCCGGTCGATGCTTGGCGCCGAGACCCGTATATGTACTGTGTGAGCCGGCTCGGCGCGGACGCCAGGCTTAGTGCCGGGTCCTGCCGTTCTCTGCACCGACGTCCAGATGTTTGCCCGGCGTTTGAATCAGGGGAACCATCGCCCTGCTCGCAAGATCTGGAGGTCGTCGACTTGTGATGATCACTGATCCGAGTTCTCTGCGCTGTGAACACTCTGTTCAGGTGTGTCTCGTCCAGTGATTTGAGTCATGCTCCTCAACGCCGCATACCGCCCGAGTCGTGTCGGCGTCAGCGTTTGGCCCCCAACAATAATGACATGCCGCATTTTATGCCTAAGAGCCGTAGTCCCTAGCCCCATGTGCGCCGGGCCGATTTTGAACTGTCAGGGATTCTTGAGGAGAAGGGACCGACGTGGATCCCAGGACATACGCGGCTTCGCGTGAGTCTTCATCCACATTACGGCGGCACAGTCTGCAGTTGGGACCTGCTTTACAGAGAAACCGTGACAACTAGATACTACCTGCTTGTTTATTCATATATTAAGTCCCGCTTAGCGGCCGCTCGGAGACGCCGGCTCAAGGTAAGGCAGGTAAGTTTGGTTCGATGTTGGTCGTCATGGAACGGCACGGGAGGGCGGTCTAGAAGGCAGCAGAATGCACGGGGAACGTACAGTCTGCCGACCATAGAATGACAGTCGTGAGTCGCCAAAAGGGGGTATGGGAGACCGGCTGGGCCCAAAAATGTACGCCAAGGATGAGCCGCAGAGAGGGGCGCAAATAGCAGCAAAGTGTGAGGAGGGGTCGAAAAGGTAAACCCACGAGATGGTCGCTCTTCAGAGAGCTTTCTTAGTAAGCGATACGAGTACACCTACTTGACGGATTTATTGTTGGACACAATGATCGTGAACCTTTTTGGCTTTTCAAAAACTCAACCTACGTCGTTTCTCAAAACGTCCACATATGCGTTGAGAATCGGACCCTTGGCTCTTGATCACAATATGCATTCGTCTTTGTGGCCCCTGATACCTTCCAAGTCGGGTCAAGAGAAAAATCTGAAGTGCATTCGCGTCCAATAGCTGTAGCAACCGAATACCACTACAAACCAACTGCATACGAAAGACAGGGGTATTGTTTCTGACTTGAAAGACACGGAGAACGATCTGGCGTGCGCCGGTGCGTGTCTCCCGTGGTAGCAGCTGAATCTCTTGCTGAGAACCAACAGCATGAGGAAACAATTATCACGCGGCAGGCGGTAGGGGTGGTCCAGATGGGCTATATAAGATGGCGATGAGTCCTCGCTTGGAAGACCATCATCACTCCCAGCTCAACAGCTTCAGCTTCGCCAGCTTCTCCTGACTTTTCACAACTTGAACTTCACGCTCTCCAGCATCTAGCAACCATGCGCGCCTTCCTCAGCTTTGCTCTTGCCGGCTTGATGGCCACTGGTGTACGTTGATTCCAAGACCCCCTAGTCGTGCACTTTCGATTCATGACCGCTGATCAACAAACCATTACAGGCCGTCAGTCTCGAAGCGCCTATCCCCGGATACGGCGTTGACACGGTCGGGGTCGAGGTTGAGATCGCTCCCGGGCAGACGGCCGTCCTCAACGGCACGGTCCAGGAGATCTATGCCCAGGCCCTCCAGCTCAACCCCGACTTCACCCTGACGGCCACTGATGCTGGCACCCCTGCTCCCCAAAAGAAGCAGAAGCGCTCGACCGTCCACTGCAACAACTGGCCCCGTGCAAAGCAGTGGGCTCTTGAGGACGGTGTCCGGTACCTCCGGGGCGTTCCAGGAACGGTCACCCACCTGCCTGGTCCCGGCAAGTGTGCCGGGTCAGCTGCTCGTATCATCTGCAATCTGGTGGTGCAACGATGTAGTGGACCGGTTCGATTCAATTTCCTCCTCCCAGACGCGTAACTAACCACTCATCATTCCCTGACCCCCAGAACACTCATTCCATCACACTGCCCAGCTTCAACTGGATTGCCGACAGCGCCCAGCACACCATCAACGTCTGCTTCGACGGACGGGCGAGCTTGCGGGCCAGAACTTTGAGGACGGCAACTGGAACACCATTCTCCGCCACGATAATGCCAACTGCTAGACTCGACCTCGAGCGGGAGTCGCTGGAGATTCCAGCTCAGTCAAGCATTCTGCTGGAAAGCAGAAGACGTGACGAAAACGGCGTGACAAGAGGAATTCGCGTTCTAGATATCAGGTCGCCACTGAAGTAGAGGGCAGTTGCTCTGGCTTGGTTTTCATGGGCTCTCATTTCGTTGGGTTCTTGTTCGTTGATCGGCCGGAATGTGGCCTGGTCTTTTGGGGCTTCAGCGAACAGACGATTCACTTCATCATGATGGATTTACACCACTCATTACTTTCTTGAAAAAGGTCAGACAGCGAACTCGGTGCCTCCTCACCAAAATATGGACCTCTAGCTCAGACCACTGCTTGTCGCTATGGTGATGTGTGTGAATACCGGGATGGCCTGTTCGAGAGAAGTTCGATGCAAGCTGTTGAGCACATTCTAGTGACCGCCCGCAGCCTCAAACACACCCCGGATCAACCCAAAAGCTATCATTGTGTTTTGAAGGGCTTTTCCGCAAGACATCACTGGTATGTACAGGGTGAATACCTTATTACCACCTGCTCCGATAGATAATCTGGCATGGCCCCTAAAAGCTAGGGGAAAGCAGTGCGAAGACCGACTGTAACGGTCCCAGGGCTATATATTGCAACCAACTGGTGACAACTTTACGAGTACACTGAACTTGAGAAGAAAAACACAAACAGATCGTGGGGGCTTGCGGGCCCCCCCATAAAGTGAGCGAAGTGGTCTGGGCACAGTGATCACTTGACCTGACTATAACGTGTTCAATACCCCTATAAGCCACATACCTCTTTCGGCCATCTTCATTTCCACCATCATCAAACGACTTGAACATTATAAACCGACATTCTCCTGAAGGCAATTTTTCCACCACAACCATCAAAACAGGCCAGATTTTACCTCTCTCGTCCTCTTGCATTACGATGGCTAACAAGACCGACAAGGAGAGCCGTATCCGGGCCGCACTCGATATAGTTCGATCGAAAGAAGTCCCCAACCTCCGCTAGGCCTCGAGCCTCTTCGACATCCTATATTCTTTAGTAGACTTAGGCATTATCGGGGGAGGTCCTTCGTTCCTAGCCTTTTAGGGTCAGCGGTAAGAAATCCATAGTTTATTAGGTAGTAAAGGTTCTTGACGGGTTCCTATAAGTTGTCTTCGTGCTTAAAGTCTAACTACTTGACGAGGTATTCAAGTCGTCTGTTATTATACTATAAATCGAGAATTTCTTTAATATCCTATTCTTCTTGTTCGTCTTTAGCCTCGATATTAGTCTCGAGGTATACGTTTCTAGGTGCTAGTTCTAGAAGTGAAATATAAAAGACGTTCGTCCGCAACCTTATTATTATTAGTAAGGATAGTGTGAGAGACGAGCAATATATAGGCGAGGCTCGAGGGCGCTGGCAAATACTACTCAATTCTGCTAATCGAAAGCTGAGGAGGAGAGAGGGAAAGGTAGGAATATAGGCCACGCGATGCGGGGAAAAGGGGGAACCCTGCCAGGAAGCTATTCCCAGTGCGGAAGTGCACCTATAACCCCAACCCTGGTGCGCCTTCGGTGCGCCTTGGGTGCGCCCTCCGTCATAGATAGTTAATAGTTGGTATTTCCGACCTTTTCCTCGATCTTAAATAGTCTAATCTTCTTAAAGTCGAGTTTCTTCGATAGTCGTTTTATTTATAAATCTTATAAAACGAGGTAGACTTTGTCTCCCCTCTCTAGTCGAGGTCCTTCGAGCCTATATTTATCGTAGTATCGTTCCATTCTATTTCTAATAAACTCGAGTCCCCAGGCTAACTGCCGACAACTAGAAGAGGCCTGGAAGACTTGTCTACAATGGGCCGAATCTAGAGGGATGGTCTTTGCCGGGGAGAAGAGCGAGTTGATCCACTTCAACAGGGCCAAAAACAGTGGTCAAAACCCAGTCAACTTGGCCTACCCGGGCGGGGAGGGCTTCGATATAATTCCAAAGCCTTCTCGCCGATTCTAGGGGTCTGGCTGGATTGGAGGCTAATTGGAGGGCTCACAAAGAGGCAATAGAGCGTAAGCTGAAAACACAGGACTTTGCACTATCTAGAATAGCTGCTAAGACCTGGGCCCCGCTCTAGTCAAGGCTCGAGAGGTCTTACCAAGTGTATCCATAGTGCCTAGCCTATGGAGCTTCAAGCTTCCATATACCCACCCCCATTGGGGGTCGGCCACAGGGCATTGCGAGGGACCTCCGAAGGCTCAGAGCAGGAGCCTACGTACAGTA